>CM030853.1:1749928-1889928 GCA_018105865.1 Metaphire vulgaris
AATAATAATAATAATAATAATAATAATAATAATAATAATAATAATAATAATAATAATAATAATAATAACTAATTATTATAACGGAATTAACCTTTGATGTAGTAGGCGTCCCTCAATCCTCCGAACTTTTCCTGACCAGCGGTGTCCCATACGTTGAAACGGATCGGTCCACGAGTGGTGTGGAACATCAGAGGGTAGACCTCCACCCCAAGCGTTGCTGCAGTGGAGGAAACAAGCTTCCATTGAAACAGCTTGAATTTAATTAAATTCCGAAAAGCAAGAGACCAACAGTAGACCAAATACCGCCAAAGGTTTCAAAAGATGTCACCTATAATGGGCCTTTGGCCGTCACTTCTACAGCGCCACGATAATTTGACCTAGGCCTACATATCTTCGTTCCAGAATTAAATAGGCCCTAGTTCCAGAAAGGTTACTGCTTGAATGCGCATGTGCAGCGTGGTATTTGAGCGTTCGACCAGTACCTAGGCGTAGACTTCTATCGGGTCCTTCGCAGGGGCGTAGCGACGGGGTATAGGGATAGGCCTATATACCCCACCCCAAAGGCTACCTTAACGTTTTAAGGTGTTTTTAAAAGATTTTCAACGTTATTAAAGATTTATACCCCCATTCCCCCAAAACACGTTATACCCCCCAATCAAATTCCTGGCCACACCCCTGGTCCTTAGACTCGAGCCCCCACTTTCGAGAGTCTACCATAGGGAACGGAGAATGTAGATGGGTTGGGAGCCCCGCTATTTCATCTAAGTTTACGCCAATGGACCAGTGGGGGGAGGGGTAATAATCAGACCAGTGCGTGGGTCGTGAAAATGGGGTCTGGAAATGCCTTATTTAGTTGAAGACATATACAGTAGGCCTACCAATGTACTTTTTCTCGAATTCTCCAGTAACATGTCTCTTCACAAACGCCGTCTTTCCAACACCTCCGTCGCCAACCATGATCAACTGGAAACAAACACAAAACCAACGCGGATAAGACCTTTCCTTCCGCCGCGAGGTTATTGCGATGGTCTATGCCAAAAAAGCAATTCTAACCATTGCAGATTACTTTACTTCGACACTTACTGTACATGTACAAGTCGTCTCCTATCAAAAGCTAACGTGCGTAATGTAATCCAGCCAGACGAACTTTTACGGAAAAGTAGGCCTAAGTAGTAACAACAAACACTTGCTGGCTAGCTAGCCATTGCTGTAATTAGGTCTATATGACATAGAAAAGTAATCAAAAGGGAAGAAGCAGACGTTAACCCCTTAACCGTGTATTTAACTGTAACTCAACGTAAATATACTCAACGGATATATCCGGGATCCCCAGTTAAGGGGTTAATCTAAATCTCTCTCTCCTCTGACTGATCTCTGGAATGACCTGGATCTTTTGCGGATTGATTTTGAAGTACCATCGATTGATACCTTGGGTATTAGAACTGGTGCTATAGAAGTGCATAATTATTATCTAAATGTCAAAGAAACGCGCCAATTGTGTGGGCCTACGTCCTTGATGAAAACACTTCGAATTGAGAGCACAAATTCTGGATTTTTGCCGTCTTAAAGAATTCTTGCTTCTCTATCCGACACCCACCCCGCTACCATAGCTAAGAATTTCGACATGATCGGGGGCCTCATCTAGCCTAGTGTTCCTCATTTTGTTCTAGGGTCTACTACAAACCGAAAGTTCACGGCATGCAGGTAAATCCAGTTCATACAAACTGGCTACGCCCTCGCCGTTGTATAGTTGCGTACTAACCTTAAATGAGGGAACTTCATCGCCTGCTGCCGATGCCATTCTGAAACGAACAATAGCGGTTGGAATTGAATTGCACCATAGCAGACGATAACAGGGGCGTAGCGAAGAGGGGGTATATCGGTATATATACCCCATCTCCCTCCCAAAAATCAGACTACCTTAAAGTTTTTAATGTGTTTTTTAAGATGTTTAAAGTTTTTAAACATTTATACCCCCAATCACATTATACCCCTCAAATGAAATTCCTGGCTACGCCCCTGGACGATAGACCTATCAACTGAACCAGCTGCCCAGATAACCAGGGCCGTGGCTAGGGGCGGGGGCGGGCGGAAGTTGCCCCAGGAGCCGTCATGAGGGGGTGCATTTCACACACTAATGTTCCTCCGTCGTGAAATAATTAAAATGAGGAAAAAAGGTCGTCCCTCGAATAATTTAGGCGGTTAATCATAAAAGCAGTGGCGTCTCCACAGGGGAGGCTCGGGAAGGCCCGTTCCCCCTTTATTGAGTGCCTGGCCCTCCAGTGACCCACCTGTTGGGACCCTATACTTAATGCTACATACATAACAACAAATGGTTGGCCCCCATGATTAGAAGTTGCCACCCCAACGCCACCCCCACTTGCCAAATCTTGGAGCCGCCACTGCATACAAGGGTCGCCAGCATGTTAGAGGTTATAATAGAATATTCTTATGTTCTTGAGATCTTTAGATAAAACTCCGCGGATGAGCAACAAAAGTTCGCCACTCGAATTTAGGGGCGCAAATTTCAAACCTTGCCCCGGGCGCCGAATACTCGAACTACGGCTCTGCATATAACAGTGGCGTAGCCACGAGGGTGTCCGGGGATCAGACCCCCCCCCCTTCACGGAGCTCATAGCGTTGCCCCAGACCCTCTAGTCGGGAATGGAAATTTGTCTGTCTGCCCTGGTGTCCTAATAATAATCGTAGGCCCTACTATGCAAAAATTCCGTGCAATATTTTATTTATTTACCGCGTTAATAGAAGAGGCCCGCAACTTCGATCAGCAAGAAGACAAAGCAGCCGCTTTGTAACCAATAGTTGTCTAATTAAATAAGATTTTACTCGAAGATGGATCAGATTTCTTGTCGTCAGTGGTTACGATAGACAATGCCAAAAATCAAAGACGTTATAAATGTTTCAATAAAATCGAATGACCTTGTTAAAGTTTTAATGCAACACAGCATATAATTATTTGTAATCAGTGTTTATTCTAGGCCTTCTCTAGGGGGAATTTCCCCCAAGTTTGAATTTTCCCCAATTTGGTTTGATATGTTGGCAAGTAGTATGACCTCCCCAATGTCTGTTACCCCCCGCCCCCATGTTTAGGTGGCTAGAATAGCACATCTGTTTGACTTGGCTTATCCCCCCCTTAGAATGTTCTCCCGCCGTTTCGGACTCATCTTCTGGCTTGACCTGGCTCTAATGCTATTGATGCCCTGGGCATTATTATAGTGGCGCTATAGAAGTTGATTGATTGATTGTAATTATTTGCGGCCGTTTTATTCTCTCCGTTAGGGTGGCAACTTCTAATCATGGGGGTCAACCATTTGTTGTTTATTGTATGTATCATTAAGTATAGGGTCCCAACAGGGGGCCAGGCACTCAATAGAGGAGCACGCCCCCCCCCGGTGGAGCCGCCACTGCTGATATTAGGCACAGCAGGTGTCACTAAATTGCACTATTAATTTAATGCATACAATTGAGAGAATAAAACTCTAATAGCTTGAATTACTTGCCAAGATTAATTTGCTTTTGCAATTACCTTCAGTAGGATTTACAATCATTACAGCTGCATTACAATTTACAGGTCAGCATGATCTGATCATATCTGTTGCTTCGGTGAAAAAAGATTTATAACAATTAAAATCAACACAAAGTTAAGGTTTTGCTCATAACATTCGCAAAATTTGCTTACATAACATTTCATAAACAGTATTTGTTGCAGTCCACACAATATCCTTATTGTGTGACTGTCAATTCACACAATTAAATTACCTAGAACAATCAACTCAAAGGTGTAATTACATTACTGTACCGTAACCGATGCACGTGGCTAATAAAACTACATTCTACACTACAACGATTGCAACTTTGAAAATTATTAAAGCTTTCAGCAGTTAAGCAATACCGGCGACATCTATTGCTGCATGCAACAGAAATCATGCAGGGTAATTAACGAAACAACATGAAAATGATTGGGAATGACTCCAGAATGACTCAGTGGCGTAGCGAGGCAAGGTGCCGCCGCCCGGGCGGAAAAAAGTGCCGCCTCCAAAAAATCTTGCAACCAAAAAAAGTGACAAGAAAAAAGGTCTAGACTTCCTGAAATTCTTGACAAGCAAAAAAACGTTATTAACTACCCCAAAAATCCTGACAAGCAAAAAAACCTTATCGCATCATAAAAGTAACAAATTTCAAAATTAAAAAATCTCGAAAATTCCGCCCCTAGAGCAAGTGTTGCCCGGGGCGGTTCGCCCCCACTGGCCCCCTCGCTATGCCACTGCCAGAACTCAAACCATCAGTAGACAGTCTTGACTTAAAAAGCACAAAAAACTGAAATTAATTTCCTATTCCATTTGCTTTAAAATTTGAGTACTGAACATCAATACACACGCACACGCACACAGATTTGCGACTATTAATAATAATGCCATGCTAAATCCTTTATTAATAATGTTAAACCATTTAACCAATTTACCGAATCCGACTATAAACAAAACATCTGAGTGTAACACTTATTGCTAAACACGTTGAAGCTCGTAGGCATCCGTCTGGAAGTTCACAATTCCGAAAAGTTCAACGCAAATTTACTTCTCCACGCTCAACATCTATTAACGGGTCAAAGGTCACACAACTGCTCCTCCACCCTCTCCCTCAGATCTTCAGTTATAAATACGACACCCGTGATGTGGTAACAGTCCGCCTAGCATCATCATTCAATTCGCCCGTCGGGGGCGTAGCCAGGAATTTCATTTGGGGGTATAATGTGATTTGGGGGAGGGGGTGTATAAACTTTTAAAAAACTTTGAAAATCTTACAAATGCAGTAAAAATTTTAAGGTAGTCTGATTTTTTGAGGGGGGTTTATATACCGATATACACCCCCCCGTCGATACGCCCCTGTCGCACGTCACCGACAAATGCGCACTGGATCACGACAAAACGGGAGCGGAATACAAGCGGTCTCCATGCCATATGCCAAGAGCAGCAAGCAACAAACCGAACCGAACGAGACTTCGAAATCTGTCGAACAGTCGTGGCAGGACCGCCTCTCGATGCAGGCCGCAACGACAGCACTGGACACTGGACAGTTCGAGCAAAGCAATGCAGTTTGACCAGCAAAGAAACATCCCTGCTTAGAAAACGATCGCCACGTTCCAGTATAAAAAAAGCAACGGATTGACGGAAATCCAACGCGCGAAGAGATCACAGACGGTCGGAAAGCATCGTTCGAAAGACAACGTCAGTCGTCGTGCTCTTTGGATGCCGACACAACGGGAACGTCGACGTAATCGGCCTAAATTCCATTCAAAGACAATAAAAATTCGTTAATTCAACTGATAATTCAACCAACTGACAATGAATGTAATGTTAGTGGAGAAAACTTAAAAGTGTGAAAGCGTTTCATTGCATAAAGCACCAAATCTATGTTGCAGAATAAGACTCACTTTCAAAATTAACAGCTCCTTAGTGTAATTCACAGACTAACAAATTAAAATCTATTTTGGCACTATAGAAGTTCACTAATAATAAAATAATAATAATAATAATAATAATAATAATAATAATAATAATAATATGTTACTAACTCAAACATAAAAACCTATTTCAACAAACTCTTCACACTACAGCTAGTCAAATGTCATCATATCAGATCCAAATCTGTAGCAACTGTCAACTGATGCCAAGTGCATGGCTAAAATGGCACTATAGAAGTTTGTTAATAATAATAGTAATAGTAATAGTAATAATAATAATAATAATAATAATAATAATAATAATAATAATAATAATAATAATAATAATAGCAAAATACACTCATAAACAAACTTACAAGGCGTCACTTCCTATGTCAAATAAATTCAGAAACTTTACAAACGATCGTGATCATACTTACGGTGGCCAATTGCCGTCCTATGTTACCCATTGTGATCCCACCAGAGAAGAAGATGCACGGCAGCGAAGATCGAACATAAAGGCTATCGGACACAGCACACCTGAAGAAGAAATTGGCGTTAAATTCAGGTGGCAAAACTTTGAATCATTGTTCATTTTTTGTTGACTCAATACTTAGAATTTTTTCAAAATCACAAACTACGGAGGACTTTTTCACTTGGCTAGTCTTTACCTAGTAGGGGTAAGTTGGATCCAAATTAGATTCTAATCACTACATAGCAACCTTCCTTCCCCCCCAAAAAAAATTTTTTTTTCATATATAAATGCTTTAATTAAAGTTAAGCTTAAATCTGATAACAAGAACATTTTAAGAGAAACTCTGCTATAAACAATATTTCAAGTATTTTCTAAATTCGAATGACCTTAATAACCAAGAGACAAAATAGCAAATGGAATACTTTACCTATAAATTCCATAGTAGACTAGAAACTGAGAGACTAGGGTCGCAAGGACAGCAACTCCAACTCCTAAGCCGAAGCCACTGCGTGACCGGTCGAAGATCCACCACAGACCGATGGAGAGTGCAGACAATGTCAGCGACAGCTGTAGGTTGTTGGCAAAATCGATCTTCTAAGAGATTTCATTGAGGAAAAAACCGCTTGCAATAGACTGTAGTGTAGGAACAGTGTTTTATCCATGTCTGTGAGAGGTAGATCCCCCCTCAAACCACAAAAATCCCCCAAAATCCCAGCACTGACAACAAATTTTGCATTGAACTGCGTCTCTTCTCCTCAAGCCAAGTCAATTCTCCCCCTCGAGGGCATGGGGTCTGAACAAAACACTGCTGTAGGATAACATAATTTTCAATAACATCTCTTTTCTAAAGCTTATGTCAACAAACTTACTGTAACTATGGGTGTAGGCAAATTACAGTAATTGAATGCCTGCTTATATGAAGTTGATCAGGTAAAATGGAAATTCAAAAGGATACAGCGCTAGCATGATTGATTCCAACAAAGACTGCAATGCACTTCATTACGCTTGACCATTCTTGCTTGTAGCATTCACTCTCACCAAGCTGTTCATCGAAGTATGGATACAGCAGGCCAATTGCAGCTAAAACCATCAAACATCAAATTATTATTATTATTATTACTATTATTACTATTATTATTTTCATTACTATTATTATCATTATTATGATTATTATTACTTTATTATCACTATTATCATTACTACTTTATTATTATTATTACTATTATCATTATTATTATCATTATTATTAACATCATCATCATCATCATCATCATCATTATTATTACTATTACTTTATTATTATTATTATTATTATTATTATTATTATTATTATTACTATTACTATTACTATTACTATTACTATTACTAACTATTACTATTACTATTACTATTACTATTACTATTACTATTACTATTACTATTACTATTACTACTACTATTACTACTATTACTATTACTATTACTATTACTATTACTATTACTATTATTATTATTATTATTATTATTATTATTATTATTATTATTATTATTATTATTATTATTATTATTATTATTATATCACAGCAACAGATGCAGGCATCAGCACTTAAGATGACCCACAGCAAACATGAGGCAAAAAGTCGAATTGTTTTCTTATCAGTCTTATCTAAGTGACTTAATGATACTGATAGCATATTCAAATTTCATATTTCATGGTCTGTATTTAAGGAGAGTGAACAAAACAGTTTTCTGAGTTATGAACTAGAGCCAATTGAATACATTTACGAGTGCAATTTTTAGAAATTTCATAAAAGACACGTGTGCCATACGCCATCAGCGGCCCATGGAAACTAAAAATCAATGAGAAGTGAATACTGAATACCAACCAGAAGCTGCTCCGCAACACAGCAGCAGCCACCAGGTGGACGAGAACGCCGAATCTCCGACGTCTGGGAACAGCGTCACCTGTCGTTGAACCTGCAGCAGATTAAGAACAAGGGCAAAGAACATGCCCACGAGAAACAGCAGTACTCCTCGCACGAACAGACGCGACGTTCGCCTCGCAATCATCTTCTCGAGTAAAGCGGCCGACGGCGACGACGACGAACGGACGGACTCCTCGTTGAAACGGTCCAGCCTGGTCGACCTCAAGAATGGTTCGGTCCACTTCAGATAACTGACAGAAAAAGACGAGAGCACAGATAATGAATGACCAAAACAAGAAACTGTCTAACAGCGAACCAAAACAAAGCCCGCGATTATCCCAAGTAGTTTACATATTTAAATTATCAGAATTTCAAAGGGCAGACTAACTATGTAGTAAGAGAAATCCTAGATAAACACACACTCGTGAACAAAAACTGTCCACAAATCGCACGAGATCATAAACAAGGCACATGTTGTCAAGAGAAACGGGATTCATGTAAACATGCAACAGACAAGTGGTTTCAGGAATGTCCTAGCTAAAGAATTTCTTTGTAAATGCAGTTTTATTCCAAATGTCTGTCCAAAATACAACTGTTAAGCACATTCCCACCTCAATGCTGACATTACGATTTACACATCAAGCCAAAACAAACTCTTCTGACTTTTTTTCTAACTTTGAGTAATTGTTTCTTTGTTGTTGTATTTGATTTGGAATATTTTGTTATAATTTCAATTCACCAACCACAAATCTCGTTATCATCATCCACAGAAATACTTTCCTGCATCTGCCTACCTGATCTACAACCATGACAACCATTGACTGTGAATTTGACCCAGATTGAGCACTCGTAAATAAACTGGTGTACTGTGCCAGGCTTTCAGATAGAGCTATACAAATATGGTCAACTTACTTATTTTCTCACTCTGAATACAAATGACCTCGGAAACCTCTTAATCATGCGACAGATTCTGCTGAGTTTCATGACTTGAGTAAATTCCTATCAGCCAAGATATCGTTCAAAATAAAAAAAACTTTATCAGCTGATCAATTCAAATCATTTCGTTAAGAGCTAAGAAAAACTCAAAGTTTCTGCATGCTCTCCTTCAAGAACCGGTTGCATAAGGAAATTTCATATAGACAGTGGGTCAGAGTCCATGGTCAGGGTGGATATGAGTGAGGGCTGCTGTGACAATATGTGCCTTCAAACAACTCCATGCATCCCCTCCTTTACTTCTAATTTCTGCAGATCCTTGTCAAAACTCACAGAAAAGTTGAGAAAACCCGGTTCAACAGAACTTCATTAAACAAATGAGCCCTTAAAGACCAGCATTGGAGAAGAGAGATAATCACAACGTTACTGCACTTAAACATAGCAAAATTTCACTAAATCAAAGCATAAATGAATAAATCAAGCATTCAGTCCATCAATCAATCGACTTCTATGGCGCCACTGTCACACGCACAGTACCCAGAGGAATTCTGAAAATCTTACATTCCAAGCTCGCTTCGAACGAGAAATATAAGAGAAATAAAACAAAACTACTCGATTCTCTTCCGTTATAAGGAATGCCAAAAGCAAAGTAATTCCACAGGATTGACCATTTTACACAGAATGAAACCGAAGCCGTCCGTATTTACATTTAGTTTTTAATTAACTACGTAAAGCCCGGCCGGACATCTACCAGTCTCCAACCGAACATGCAATGTTATGCCTCCATGGTCGAGTGTTGCGAATGTCCGCAACGGCATTTCGTAGTTAAATGACTCCATATCCGAGTGTATCGTACGACCAGTGATTCACTGGCGTGAGATCACGTCGACCAATCGGAGTCGCTCTCACGTTGTCACGTGCCCTGATACGCATGACTGAAGGTCAAGGCAACCTCCAAGGCGCTACAGAAGCCGTGCTCATCGGGTTTCAAATGGGCCAAGACTTATCCCACTAAAAAGAAATAGCTGCTACCAATGAACATGGCTGTACAGCATAATTGCACTTGGGGACCATACCCAAAAACTTAAATTTAATATGCAAGAAACAGATGCATCTTTAAGGGGAAATACAGATCTTAAACTGCTAGTTTTGCTGTCTTGAATAAGTCTTCTGTCATTTGCTAAAATATCTTGCATCCTACATGTCTTATTAAATTTTTATTATTGTTTTACTGTCTTTATTCACACTCACACACAAAGTATGAAACAGAGGACGAGGAAGACCAAGAAAAAGATGGATGGATAACACCAAGGCAAATCTGGAAACAAAGCACGTGACATTTGTAGAAGGATGTAAATTAACAATTAACACAAGATAGAGCAAAGTGGAAATGCATCCTGTCTAACTATTAACGCCATGCAGGCAGAAAGTGAAGATGATGATAACCGTCTTTATTGAAACCCAATAAAAAAATTGAACCAGTTTAGCAATTTTCTGTGTGTATTTGTATCTTTGTTAGACATTAACTTATTAAGTCAGGCCAGAGTCTTCGTAATCTAAGCAATTGTTAAGCAGAGATGCATGGGACTAGGATATTGTCATCTTCTAAAATCTCTAATATGTTCAGTTTTCTTCGATATTCCATATTTTTCATGCAAAATTGTGATAAAGTGTGTCTTGTTTGATAGTCAAAAAGAAACAGTCCTCAAGAGCTATCACCATCATCATCATTGCCAGTTCTCATACACCTTTCAGATGCCCACAATATGTCAAGAGAATGGGCAGTAGCCAACATCTTGTTTCACCAGGCTCAAATTGGATTGGATCTCATGATGCACCATGACATTGGCACCATAGAAGCTTTTACTGATTGGTCTTCTATATTTAGACTGCTTATAAAACAGTTTTAATAAGCTTGCAATGTGCATGGCTTACATTTCAGACCATTATTAATTTTCACTGTAAGTAAGTTTAATTTCAAGATCCTTAACCCCTTAACTGGGTGCCCCGAGTAATGCTCGTCCATTTTACATTGAGTTACAAATAGTTGCCCAGTTAAGGGGTTAGCAACATGTTCTGGTACTTCCACAGAGGGCCCATGCCCCTATTGAATAATGCCTGCTCCCAGTGGCCCCCATACCTTAGTGCACTTATCTTCAAGGGGCAAAACAGGTCTTTACTAGACTAGTCCAAGTTTATAAAAAAAACAGTTGGCCCCCGTACTTATAAGTTGCCACCCCAACGCGCCCCCCACTTGCCAAATCCTGGAGCCGCCACTGCTAACATGGCATAAAGGTCAGAATTAACCTACAGTATATAACCTACACTGTTTAAAGCCTTCTGTGTGTGTTCTGGTCACACAGTTAGCCAATGCACAACACAATAAACAAGTACAAAACATGTCTTAGAATTCATCTCATGTACAGTTTTTTTTCTTCTACAGGACAACAACGATCAAGGTCCACAGTATTTATTCAACAGCTAAAATCGAATATTGATTTGTGCCTACGTTTCAAGACATCGCACTAAGAGATTAACAAGCAAAATACAACGTAAAGCTGCTTAATTATCTACGATTACAACGTAATCAAACAAGTAACAACACTAATGATACGACACTGTTATGCAGATACCAGACTGTAAACACTATATTGCCAGTAAAAATAGTACACATGTGAAAAACTTAAGTTAATGTTGTATCATTATTAATAAAGCAATATGCATAATTTAAGCTACATTTTCTGAATAATAACAGTGCTTCTAGAGACTGTTACTTTATGAAGAGACAAAATATGACGTCCTTACAAGATGCTAATTTCAACGACTGAGTTAAACAATACACAATTTAAACATAAAAAACAATAAAGATAACTAAAATAAATTGAAAACATAGCATTTAAGGTCCATCCGTTTAGTACGTACATGCTGAGGGGTAGTTGGATTTAGGAGATTTTGCATATGTATGGTGTGCAAACGGGGAAGGGGTTGAAAACATGCCTGGTTTGTGTACGTAATATATGGACGAGACCTTAACAAGCACAATATCACGCAAACCAAAGAACTGCTATTATAGTGTTACCACTTCATTCACCGCAAAACCTGACCGAAAAAGGAAATAATGTTCGAAAGGTCCGTATAAAATTAGGCAAAAACAATATAGAAAAACACTGCAATAACGTCCAGTTATGAGCTCAAACACGCATGTCTTACCTACTATAAACGCCGCAGAATTCTTATTAATTAAAACCTCTTTCTGTGTTAAATATATTAAAATAAGTGCTAAAAGATGAAAATATCACAAAAAGTATTAACCAGCACAACAAACCTATTAGGCGAGGAAAAATCAGATCACTGGGGAAAAAATTGTAAATGTAAATTCTAGCAAAACAGAACTGCCAATCCAAGCAAAAAATTCTACGACGGATTGCCGCCGAGTTTCTATAAGCAACAAGGTATACATGAATCTGAATGGTCTAGCCACGTTTAGGTGCAACCGCTACACGAAGTCACGAACACAACACCTCGTTATAGTATTACGCGATCGATAAAACGTCTAAATGAAATTGAAAATCTATTCCAGAAGCGAATACAAGCAATGGAAATCTGAGACTCAAATACGAAATAATTTCAAACGTGCGGCTAACGTCTGCGGCCGCCGCGCCCCGTCGAATCACCCGGCCGAACCACTCGGCCGAACCACCCGGCCGAATCACTCGGCCGAACCGCCCGGAAGCTTCTCTATGACGGCCTTCATGAACGCCGCGGCGGCGAGGGCGCAGTACGGCTGCCACTCGGGGTTTTTCGTGCCGTCCAGGTAGTCGGTGACGCCGCGGATGAAGAGAAAGCTTTCCTTGCGGTTGCCGACGATCGATTCCAGGACCTGGTCGAACTCGGTGTCGGTCGCGATGCACTTGTGGCGGCTGGCAAAGTCCAGCCGCATCTGGTCGTCGCTGATCAGCGGCTTCCCCGAGGCGATCGACCCGCACCGGACGGTCGGCTTGCCGGGACGCAGCGACCCGCGGGCCTCGTCCGGGACCGGCGGGTGGCCGACCTCGATCATGTCCTGCCCTCCGATGTTCATGAAGAGCCGGTCGGTTTCGGGAGCCGGCCTCACGAAGGCCACCTGCTGGCCCTGCAGCAGCTCCTGGCCGTCCTTGATGTACTGATCCCACGGGCTGGAGCTGTGGTCGTGCTTGGCCTTCTCCTGCAGCTCCTTCGCGATGTTCATGAGGACGGGGTCGAGAGGAGCCCAGCTCTTGAGAGAGTACTGGATCATTCCCTTCTCACGGTCCTGGTTGACCTTGTCGCAGTAGATGTACATCTGACCCTTTTCGTTCGGCGTCGAAATCACGATGTCCCCGAGCCGGACGTGACTGTAGAAGTCCGTGTAGTGAGGCACGCCACCCGAGATGCCGACGAGCAGGACGTGCTCGACATCGCTGAATGTCCCTGCAAAAAGAACAATCGTACAGCACGGAATTCAAATTCTGAAAAGAGAAAACAAACCTTCGACAGTTTTTGCTGAATCAATCATCGCAGGAAACTTCAAATAATACGTCACTCACAATTTAAATAAAAATATAAAAACAAGCTTTTCAATCTACCCAGTAATCTGGTTGTTGTGTTGCCAGAGGAAATCTGTGCTGCCATCTGGCGACCAATAGCAGGCAACTTTGTGGAAATGACTTTGTGCCGCCCGATGTAACCAATTGTGTAGACATTCGATTCGCCTAAAACAATCATAAACAATCAATCATAAACAATTGATTCTGTTTTGACACTGTTTTGACACGTAGTCCTTATGGATTAGTTACCACAGTAATCTTAACTTTTAATAATAATAATAATAATAATAATAATAATAATAATAATAATAATAATCAATCACATATCGTGGACTGAAGAAAATAATTGCGTGGTTAAGACAGTCATAGAAATAATACTAATGAGGAAGTCGGATGTTTAACTCAAGATGGCTAACTAAGGAGGAAGTGCTGACCTTCTGTTTTGTATTTGACAAAAGTTGTCTTCTCTTCCATCATCGCATCCACGGCCAGTTTTTCGTAATATTTTGAAGTTATGATCGCCACTGTTGGCTTCGATCCCTGGACCTGAGTCGGCATCTGCTTCACAATCTTAACCTCTGAAAAAAACACAGAACCACAATCTACATCCTCCGTTACACACGGC
This sequence comes from Metaphire vulgaris, assembly GCA_018105865.1. Classification (NCBI taxonomy): domain Eukaryota; kingdom Metazoa; phylum Annelida; class Clitellata; order Crassiclitellata; family Megascolecidae; genus Metaphire; species Metaphire vulgaris. The sequence continues at coordinate 1,763,889 of CM030853.1, forward strand.
AAATTTCTTATCACGCACCAGAAAAACTACATTTCTACATTTCATCTTGTATAACTTTCATATATCTGAGATGTATAACAACAAACAAGTTGGCTGTAAATGGTGAAAACCCAGATTTTATAAACTATGAATAGGACACAGTAGGATTGAGAGATACACTAGAAACCTGAAATGCATTAGGCAGCCATTCCTATACTTAACCTTCAATTCCACCCAGGTCACAGTATCCACTAATAACATTCACATTTTGTGTACAAAAGCAAGCAAGTTCTGTTGGTAATTAATTGCACTGCTACATGCTATAAACATGCTTAATATAATAATAATAATAAGAATTCTAAAGATTTCTAATCCAAAGTCGGTTCGTGGCTATAATCATGACCTACGAGTATAATAAGCTTAAATCCTTAACCCCTTAACTGGGGATCCCGGACATATCCGTCCATTTTACATTGAGTTACAGTTAAATATACGGTTAAGGGGTTCAGCAGCTTTTACCCGTTTTTTGATCAAGGACTTTTCGAACCCATTTTCCTGGTTCCATTTCCTTAATGAGATTCTTTTCCGTTAAAATTCGCAGCTGCTCCTGGATAACGGCCGTATCTGTCTGAAGCATTCTGCAAAAAAACAACAATGACAATGCTTTTACATAGCATAACCCACACAAAAACAATATGCTTACACGTATTCTTTCTTTGAAAAGATTTCGAAAATATGCAAAGTTAACCCTTAAATCCCCAGATACGTTGCAACTTGCAACTGTATGCAATGTAACTGAGCATACTCGGTTCCGGCGGTTTAAGGGTTAAGCATATAATAGCGACGACAGTTCAGCCAATAGAATTCGACCAGCCAATAATCATCACTTGGAAAATATTTCTAAAATAGGTGTCAAGGTGAATAACTCCACAGTAGACTCACTCTGCCAGATCATCCGTAGGCAAAATATTCGGATATGCTGACTCCAGGTAATGAAGCAATTGATCCTGTACAACCAACTCTCTTGGCCTTTTGTCTTCCTTTGGAATTCCTAAAATATTTTGAAAAGAATGTCCTCTATATTTCAATGCAAAGAAACTTCATACAGAAAATGCATAGAGGCATCCAGTGCTGACTAACAACCTAAAGTAACTTGGCCCTAAAGTCTACATATGTTGGGACTGAACAATATTGATATTCCAAATTTTCTATTTACTGCTTTACACTTAGTACAACTGGCATATATGCATCACAAAACAGGGTGTTTGAAAAATATGGGCAAAACTCTAGTTCCATAATTTAACCCCTTAACTGTGGATCCCGGATATATCCGTCCATTTTACATTGAGTTACAGTTAAATACACCGTTAAGGGGTTAAGATGTAATTGCAGTAGGGTAACATCTAGCTTGAACTTTAGCAGAAGTAAGGATAAGTCAATGTTTTCACTGAAATATCACGCTGTGTTAAGTGTCCAAGTGCTGTCTGCAAAACAGATTTCCAAGTCAAACTTTCGATCCTAGAATACGAAACTAAGACAGCGACTAAGAGCTGAACAAAGAAATTAATATTAAAAAAACATAATGTTAGGTGTGCACACACAAAAATTTCCACAAAACTCAACATGCTGAAACAAATTGCCCTGAAGGCAAAGATCATTTGTGATATCTATGATAAAAAGATACGATATCTGTTTAGCCACAGCCCAAGAGTCGGCAGGTGAATATAATGCATAACATATGGAACGTGATGAGGCATTGTGAACACGTGAGGGGTAGTCCATAAAAAACAGATGTGCAAAAATCACAGATGGTAACTCTCTAAGAACAAGGAACATGCATTACAAAATCAACATAAACTCCCATCACACCATACAAGCGTAGAACAAACAGTCACTTTGAGGCAACAGGCAACAATATAATGCTGTGATATGTTATGGCTGTCATTCAGCATTAAAAAAATAATAAAGATTAGTGCGTCAATAGACAATACAAAATTAATTACACTGAAGTAATTGCCCGAAGAAATAGGAACTAAACAAATATTCTACACACTGAAGTCAAACTGTTCAAACCACAACAAAACGACACGCACCGTTCACAAAAACTGAAAACTCAGCAGCACTGAAACACAAATGTCAACAAAAGTGGAAGGAACAACACAGGTGTTTCAAGAAAGGTGCTCCAAGGCCGAACAAAATTCAATACTCAACACATAGGTGTAATCACTCAAACGGCTCACAATCGTTGCTCAAAACTCACCTAACAGCGTGTTGAATTTTTTCTCTAAAATTGAGCAAATAGTAGGTGAAAACAAGAAAGACCCTATTCTACAGCCACATTTTTCAATCCAAAATCCTAATACAAATCTAGTCAGAGAGAGAAATTGATACATCACCGTGACAACATGTACTAGTCATCAGCCTAATGGATACCGCACAGGTGATATTAATGCCCACGCTATGTGTGTGTGGGTACATGACTGCCAGAGATACATTACAGTCTATATTCCACAGGATTTAACCCATGTTGATGGCTCATCTAAGACAGCTTGAGCTGCAGTGAAACAGGTTCTAAACAGGCCCTTAGCACATGCACTTAAATTGGAATCAAAAGGTTGCCATGGCAACATTGGTCCTGAATGACTAACCAAGGCACAAGGTATATACATTTTTTTGAATGTCTTCCTACCTGTGGTTGCTTCTGGGTCGAGCTCATCTATCTGTCGAAGGTCGACATCCGTCCTTTTAATCTGCGCGTATCTCGGAATCTGAAGCTGCTTCATCACTTTCTTTATGAATCCAACATAATCTGTAAGAACACAAACAAGAACAACAACATAGAAACCAAACCATTTACCGGTAAGTAAGTATCATAATATAAGCAAATAAATTGCAAACAATGCAGAAAGTGCAAGAATCAATCCTGCAATATGACGAGCGAATCGCCAAAATATTGCATATCCAGGTATTAATTCAGATTTTCAGTAATAAAAAAATCCCAGATTTTCAGTAATAAAAAATCCCAGATTTTCAGTAACAAAAAATTCCAAAATGTCCAAGCCTACCATAAAAATGTAGAGTACATAAACTACATAATTACAGCAAGTCTGTAATTTTTCAATGAACTAATTCAACCAGAATACGTGATAAAGCGGTTTCAACCCCTCAACCTATGGACCTTCTAATGCTTTAATGCACCGTCTGACACAGGCAATTAATGCATTTGGCACCAACAAAAATGGTATTTTTGCACCAAATCCACTCTCACCCTCAAGTAAAACAGTACAAAGTCAGATCACTCCTGCTGCCAAACACATCATCACCCTGATCATCGCCTATCTCTTTACAGCAATATCTGTCACAGCAACACAGCCAGGTGGACATAAACAACGACAATAGAAAACCTGAACCAACCATGTTTGCATAAGGTAAGATTCTTGCCAAGGAATCAGGTACATGGAAGGTAGAGGGTAGTGGGTTCTAATCTGGCCCTAGCCACTGTGTATAGCAACCTTGGGCAAGTAACTCACACCGCATAATAATAATAATAATAATAATAATAATAATAATAATAATAATACACTGAATCAAAAACTGCCTTCAATAAAGTCATTCAGACATGACAAGAAATTACAGCATTACAAGAAGTAGAATCATATATATATATATATATATATATATATATATATATATATATATATATATATATATATATATATATATATATATATATAAGAAATGATAAATAGCCATGCACCTGTGCCATTTATCCATTTATTTATTTACTTATCAACATCATTGCCATCATTGCCTGATTCTTTATTCATCAGTGTGTAAACGAATCATTTGAGAAAAAATTACAATGTTAACACCTACAGAACTAAGAAAAGACATAAAGAACTAAAACAAGAACACATCTAACTGCTCAAATAGAGAAACAGAAGGCATGAAAGAGTCCATGGCTAACCCATTGGCACATGAAATAGACTCAATCAGGTATCACAACATACCACATAATTATTAGCATAGAAGGTGATGGAGAATAATTGTGGATACATCATAGACAACATAACACTACTACATGAACTACTATTGAGTTCATGCCTGTTCTGTGTGTACTACACACTATGACAAATGTCTTAAATCACAACTACCATCATCATCATCACCACTCCACTGCCAAGAATCGTTCATTCATTGATGCAAATTCTTCAACACAACGACAGGAATTGCATGGTAGGCCATGAGACGCTTACACTAAGACAGGGAAGGAAGGAAGGAAGCAGAAATTATAAGGGGAGGGAAAAGAAGGAGAACAAACTATTTTTAGAAACAGCATCTGCCTGTAAAACTAATGCAGCTGCTGCTGCGGAGTACAACCACAGGGTGTGACCAAGTAGCCACTGACATGAAGGCACCAACACTAGACTTAGCATAAACAAGGCCAAGCCCATTTTCCGTCCCCTGCCCCCCCACCACAACACACAAAACCAGTGTCTAAAACACTTTCACACAGAAAAACAAGCACCTAATGGAAAAAACTAGTACATCTGTTACATCAACAAGCACAGAAACAATTACTAGATTGCAATGTGCTAAAAATGCAAATATCATCTATTTACATTTTACAGTGTATGAATGAGAGAGCATACAAGAAATATGGAATGAAAAAAATTGTCATTAAATGCATCCAATTGCTACATAGGGTATACAAACAGAGCATTACATTGCAAGATCCCTATCAGTGGCCACCATGGTTAGAAAATGACACTTTTGAAACTAATTTCGCGCTATCCCGTGACCCATTAGACTGAGCCCCGGCGACCCACTTTTGGGCCGTGGCCCACAGTTTGGGAAACACTGGCCCAAATCAACTGTGCACTGACAAAACAAAAGCTGCCACAGTGGATCTTGGACGTCGAAAAGGAAATCAGAAAGAATATCAAGGAAGCCAACGTGAAAATTCTTAAACTCTTCAGTATCATGTGCTACTGGCAAAAACAAAGATCAAGGAACAAGAAAAGGCCACTGACCTCGGGGAAAAGACTCCGGTCTGACGAGCTCCTTGAAGAATTCGTACGCAGTGGTTACCTTTTCAAGGTAATCTGTTTCCGACGGAAACCAAAACTTGAGAACGCGGCTTTCCTGAACACACAAGAAACACAGAAACTGAACTCGAAAACAAATCCCACGCTATTATACATGTAAATATTGGAAGGCAGATTTATTATATACAGAATTAATTCTCTTCCTCTGCCTCTCCATTTAATATAATCTCTCTGTTATCATTGAATTCCAACTTTACATTCAGTTACTTATGCTTCTGCTATTACTGTATGGATATGGTAGGCCCAATATTTCGATGTTGTTATTTTGATTTGATAATAATAAGCTGACATCAATCAATAAATCAATCAATCAATTTCAATCAATCAACTCACAAACATATCAAAACATGAACACAAAAATCTCATAATGCAATGCTATTGTTTATCTCCAGTTTATTAAGCAGTAAGGTTAGAACAATACAGCAACATGCATGTAAACAATTATTGATAATTAATTAATTGTTCTAGTGCTTAGCAGCGGCGGTCTGAGAGACAGAATAACCAACTGGGATGTGGTTTCCAGTTTTCTGGTCGACAAGGAAACACTTGAATTCCAGCTGCAGGTGTGGAGGCGAACTATCAGAGGCATCTAGATAACAATTGCACTTAAATACACTTAACTCGTCTTAACATGTGCTGTTTGCTTCATGCTGACTATCCTAAGTGCATACCTCTGTTAAGTGCAAGTGGTCAAGAGAGGCTCGAGATTGCACAATTAGACAAGTTATTAAATCGTTTTCAAGGAACCCATCTTGGTTCCACACAAAACAACAAAGCCAAATACAACTACTGGTAAATAATAATTACAAATGCTAATAATTCTTCAATATGGGAGATACAGTATCTCTTTATATCTATTATCTAACACATACTTATCATATCATTACCGATAATTTAAAATATGACTATTACTTAGACATCATCGTTTCTTATTGCATCTCAGACTGATACCCTTGTCATGTAAAGAAACAAAAAGTTGAAAATATGGTGAAATAAAATTATTAAACCAATATGCTGAGTAAGAAGAAAAACCCGGTTCTCTTCTTTACCGCTTTGTTTGTTAATGACAAGGCCGCTGTGTTGACCGCCACCCACGTGAGCCACCTGGGACTCGTCCAGCTGCGCCTTCCGAACTTTCTCGATTCTTATCGTTGTTGTTTTCCCCTTCTTGGTAGGGGTCATAACAATTTCTACAAAACAGATTTAAGACAATTTATAATAACCCTTTATATGCAGTGGCTATTCTAGACACCTAAACATCAGGGGGATTTTAAAATTTGGAGAGGAACAGACATTGAGAAGGTCATAATATTTCGTACAGATGAGATATTTTATTTGCTGTAAAGTGCTCTTGATTTTGACCTTCTGTCATGCGTACTGTGCTATATAAGTTGTCAGTTATAATTAAATAAATAAATAAAATATTACTTGCCAAAATGTCAAAATTTGGAGGGGGAGAATTTCAAACTTTGGGAGGGGGGAATTCCCCCCCAGAGAATGCTTAGAATAAACACTGCTTTATGTGTACCCTTAAAGGTGAAATTGGATGCAAACAAACCAATCATTGCAAAGCCAGTTCAACATTAGATGCTACATTTCAATTCATTTGCTGGTTAGCCCCTTAACCGTGTATTTAACTGTAACTCAATGTAAAATGAACGGATATAAATTGTATCAAAACGAAATGTTGATCCTTAGTAAATTTGTTAACTTCAAGGAAAAAACGTTATTCAGGTTACTCCTAAAAAGTTTAGATTAAATGAAGCTTTTCAGGTACAAAGCGTCAGGTACCCTACACGTCTGTATCAAACACCACAAGTACTGGTATATGAATATGCTAAGCATGCTTCTCGATACGTGCAATTTACTTAACGCAATGTCAAGTGTTTGTAATGTAAACCGGTCTTAAAAAGTTCTGCAATGACTGGAAGAATAATCTGTAGTGAGGGTGTGTGAAAAAGCTAAAAACCTAAAAACTAAAACCTAAAAACCCTAAAAATAGAATATATAATAATAATAATAATAATAATAATAATAATAATAATAATAATAATAATAATAATAATAATATAAAGTGACTTTTTAATGTAGAAAGAAAAGGTGGGATTATTGGAAAAAATATTTATCTGAACAAGAAAATAGAGTACTGCACCAGAATTTAAATTTATGGGCATCTGTCAAGTTGGGTGAAACATCTAACCTACTGAGCATAGTCATTTAATAAAGATAATAATAAATCCATAGATAACAGAGGATAACAGATAAATAATAATTATTTATGGTTCAACATATTGGCAACAGTCCAACATAAGCAAGCATCTACTGGGCACTGGAATGCCGGGCATTAGCAATTAGGCTAACCATGGACTACTAGTAGTCCATGGCCTAACTCAGCCGCTCTTTAGAATGAAGCCACTTGCAGTGAAGAACCTCCCAACCACTCCACAACAGGATCAAACTGACTGACTATTAGACCAGCTGCCCTACTCACCAACACCACCGCCATCTCCTCCTCCTCCTCCTCCTCCATCTATCCATCCGTCCGTCCATCCATCCATCTCTGAGCCTAGTTCTGTTGAATGTTTGCCATGCAATTCTAGTCACTTCAGAATCAAACACATCTGAATAATGAGAGTCTAAATGCATGCCAACTATAATCAATTAGAATTATACAATGGGCAGGCAACAGGATATGACCCCGGCCGGCAGCTCCTTTCTGCCATTATGAAAATTAATAATTAAAGAGAATTTCCACAATGTTAAAGACTGCCCTACAAGCCGAACCCCCCTCCTCCATTCTTCTGACAATAATAATTACTCAAGAGATATAGTTTATACTGATAGGACTCATCCTTAATATCATTCTCACCTTCATCCATTCTCTATTGAAAGCTGTGCAACAATACCAAAAGGTTCTACAAAAATCACAAAATCTACAAAATAAAATAACACAAAAGTGTTAATTAAACAAATAAAAACCTTGACTAAGTCGGAAATGCATGCAAAATTATCCAGTAAGCAATTTTCACAGATAAATCCTCATTCACATGAACAGTACCTGCTACAGGTCTGGGACTACAGTGTCAGTTCTGTTTGACTGCAATAATCATTTCAGTACCAAAGGACCATAAATATTATTGGCTTAAGTCAGTTAACAAAATAAAACTATAAACTTATCGAAAGCTACAACCCTTAAATAACACCAATCATTATCGGTGGTAAATTTCTCAAGAAAGCAGCAAGAGGGTTGAACAACGCCCACCCCAAAGCTTTCGACCTCCATTGTACGTGGGGGGGGGTTGGTCTCAACCTGTGGGACAAATTAAATCCCAACACCCAGACAAATCAATTACAGGTCATTGCTTTCTACAGTGTACTAATTTCATCACAACATTAAATTAGATAAAAAAGTACAATTCAATCTGTACTACAACAGCAGTCAAAGGACTAGCTTCATCATCAATAATAAATACACACACACATTTACACATACACACACACACATTTACACACACCACCCAGACACACAGACACACACCATAAACCTATGGTAGTTTAGGATGGATTAGTAGATGAGTAAGAGAATACAAGGAGTCTCTCTAGTAATCCAAACAGATGTTAATCCAGTCGTTATGAAGAACTGATGTGGGGCCACAGCCGGAGATAACAAGAATCCTCTCATAACATTCCAGCCGAGAACCGACCGAAGTAGTATTATAGTGATGCAAAAACGGTCGATGCATTGCGTTGTTGTTGTCCACCACTTCCAACTGTCACAAGAGGGCGCTATATCAGTTGAAGCTGCACATAATCAGGTCATGTGTACCATTCCATCCTGCATCATGGAGGCTGGTACTGGTCCAATTAAACAAGTAGCAAATCACTGGGGATCAGTATGTACCGGTACTGCTCCTATGGCCTGTTTGCTTTGAGAGCAGGGCTTTCAGTCTGTCCAGTCAGCAGGCTAAAAAAAGGATCCTACCGTCAGAAAAAGGCACAGTACCCCCATAATGAGGAGCCTTAGGCCCCCTCCCCTATGAACCAATCATCGATGAACTCTTCCGTCAATACAGTAGATTGTGGCAATTCTATATTCACCAGCAGCAGACCATAAAGCTACACAGCAGTGCCATCAAAACCCACAAAGGCACTACATAAATAATATGTTCCAACACATAACAACAATACTATTTGCAGCAGTCTAATGCTAGGGGCTCTCTCTTGAAATATAAGAGCTGCTATAAAAATGCTACATTACATTACAATACAGTCTGATTCATAGCTGCAATTTTCAAATACAGTAAAACAGTTTTAAAATTAACATTTGAGGTCAGAAAAGATGTGCCCATGCTAAATGAACTCCAAAGAACTTGGGTGGTCCACACAAACTGGATTGTGCTTATGTAAATGCCTTTTTACTGCACGCTAATGATGTAGAATCAATCAATCAATCACTCAACTAGCTATTTATATTGTGCTTGTTCAATTGGTGTTTACAAGCACATTACAAAAACATAAAATAAAAAGTGTGTCTTAGAGCCATTCACTATTGATATATGACTGTCTTAAAGTACTTAACGATTTTTTAAGAAGTATAAAAAATTAGAAACACATTAATAAAAACTTTGGGAAGCATTCAAATAATGAAAAAAAACATTTTAATAACTAAGAAGAACATGTAGAAAAATATAACATGTTACAATTCTTAGCTGAAGATTCATTTACTTTCAGAAGATATTTTAACATCAATTACAATTTTAGCAATGGTGGCAAACTGAAGGTCAAAAGGTCACAATGTCAAACTCAATCAACAGCATAACCAACATGCCCAATAAGGCAACTAAGACTAACCCATTGACAAGGCACTGTCCTTAATTACAACTATTTTACCACCAACTAACTACTCAGATATACAACAACTGACTTGCCTGAGTGCCAGCAGTACAATATTTCAATCGACAAGAACAAGCTGCTTTACTCAGAAGTTCACAAAGCCCAGCTATGTTTCAACCTACACAAGGCACAATTGCCTCCACAGGAAATGACTTAGCATTTCAAACTAGTATTCTTATATATATATGGAGAACTGAAAAGACATTTGAGACCATAATGGTGTAAAGCACTTACAAATGCCTGCATGCACTTGATGATTTTATTTTAAATGCTGCAAAAATTGGCAAAAAAACCCACTCAAATTAATTATACCAAATCAACAAAGGTGTGAGCGAATTAAAGAAAAGCCCACGTTGCTGGTAGTGAGTAATCAACGTTCAGTATGATGTAGAACAGTTTTCAATATAATTTGGCATACTCAGTCTATCAATGAACTCCTGTGGTACCACTATCACATTGCCTACCGGGTAGTTGCAATCAAGTCATGGAGATCTACTGAAACTACTGGATTTTCTCTTTAGACAACAAAATAATGTGAAAAAAACAAAAATTCAAATTTCAAATTAATGACTTAAACTATTTTAAAAATGCAATGACAATAAATGGATAAGGTTTGGATTACTATTAAGATCTTATAACAAGTGATTGCCTAAGTGCCTGTAGCCACAGCTAAAACATGCATTTCTAGCAATATTCATAATTTTAACAGATATTAAACTTAAGTAGCATCTTCCCTACCATCAAAGGCCAATGAAAGTGTAAAACTAATTAATTAATTAATAGGCATTAGCATTAATTACTTATTAATTATTCACTAATTACAACATTAATTTAAAATCCATTGACTAAATTTTTGAGAATATCAATAAAGTGTGCATAAAATATGCATAATAAAAATCTAGGGAGCTCTCAGATGCATAGGCATAGACATCTATTAGGCCATTAGGCTTGACCCCCACTTTTTGAGAGGCCACCATAGGGATGGGTAAGGTATAGGGGCTGAGCCCCCACTTTTTATCCAAGTTTATGCCAATGCCCATTGCCCAGTTAACATTGACCAATTCACACAAACATTCATAGAATATTACGAAGAACCAATCAAAAGCAATGTACACCCATTTAACCTTAGAACTTAGAAGCAAATTGATATTAACACCAGAACTGAAGCAAAGCGGTCGTAATAATTATTATGCACTCAACAGCCTTTGAGTTTTACTTTCTCTTCCGAAATGGTTCATGCTTTGCCTGCCAAATGCACATAAACCCCATTAAATTAATTAACTATCTGGTTCTGCTATTTTCACTTTGAAGCCGTCCTAGTTATACCAATGTTCCATGATAAGCTATTACCGGTATACTCACAACATGGCCCCAAAATCAGTCAAATGTACAGATAGGGCTGAAAAAAATATATAATTTCCAGTGCCAAAACAGTTCTGTCTGTCTTCTTTCTAACTTATACCATCCCTATAACTCAGTAATACAAGAAAACGTTTAAAATACAAGACTACCAGTACCTTTAACTTTGAACCATCACAGAGCCAGCATTTCAATACAATGACAACTTAGTTTCTATGTGAAATCCTCTAGAAATAAAAATTCTATAAAACACACATAAAATCAGTCACAATAGCTGCCACATCCAAAGAAACTCACTTGCATTGTTGTATTTCATGATGGTTAATCAGGACTTAGTTAATTCATGTTGATTTTAGGAAAAACCAAACACATTATGATCAAGAGGCTTGTGATGAGAAATATGGAATATTAAGTATCATATTCAATGGCATCACAATTATTCAAATGACTGCCAACAGGATGTATACGATGCCACGCAGGCGGTCGAATATCGCGCATGCGTTATTATGACCAGGATGCATTCAACTGTGTACTTAAGTACATAGATTCCATTAAATGAACAAGGCAAAGAGAAATCAGAAATCCTCACATTCACATTTGAATAGTCAAACATCGATATCTACCGGTATGTAATACCAAACAAACCACAAAAATAGGTGCAGGCATAAATGTCATAAATTAAGCATTGACTCTCTTTCAACTTTCTGCAATACAAACTGCAGTAATGCTCAACAAATACATGCTAGCAAATAAAACTCATACTTCCCTCAGAACATACATTTATCAGTTAACCCTAAAATAGAAATGATTGATATGTCAACCAATAACTCTGAGGTTAGCACACAACACCATCCTAAGCAATGAAATACCGTAAGTAAAATGTATAGCTACAGTTATACTCAACATCAGCTAAGTTTGAAAAGCAATCTTTGAATAAAAATTATAACAATAACAACACTAAACGGTAATCATGAGCGGTCGTGACTCCAGTCGAGTATAAATCCACGGTCTGACCGAAGTAACCGAAGTACCAGTTGGGGGCCGCTCGTGATTACCCAATAAACTACAGAAAATAATAAATTTTTACAGTCCCAGACTAATACGTGAAAATATATATCCATCGTAGGTCAATACCACAGAAATCAGCGTGGTCGAGGATCGTTAAACCTCGAATGTAGCATACGCCCTGATAAAGAACAATCAACAGCAGAAAGTCAAAATATTTGGACAAAACTCACGTCAACCGCCGATTTTCTTCGATTAGAAACGAATATTCAGCATAATTTTACGAAATTAAACAGCATTTTCTACTCCGACAAATCGAGAATCGGCTTCAAGAAGAAGACCCAAAACGGAAGCAGACAACAAAGATGTTGCAGCCTAAAACCGGCGGTGCCTAACTGCCTATAGTCCACACTCCACACTCTTGAGAGTCTTTGAAAGTTATGCTTGCTTTAACTTTAAAATAACTTATTCCGTAGGTGTAAAGAACTTCACAACTATTATTACTTATACTAAAGACATAATATTATGCACTGTGACAATAGTTGCTGAAAAGTCCTTGTCAAAGAACATTCATAGTCAATCTCGTAGTCCTTTGCGGTTTGTGATCCGGTTAATATTGCATTTTAAACCCTCAAACGTTTAATTTAATACAAATGAAAATCGTTAAACTATGAAAGTCAGATTGGGTAAAAGTCCAAAGTCAAATTTGTGCAAGACTGGTGCTAGTGAACATACCGTTAAATAGAAGCTATATAAATTTCTCACCTTGAGAAATTTCGCATTAAATACAGTAAGATAGATTTCAAAATTCACAAATTAATATACTATTAAATAGTGCTTTTCATTCTGATGCAAATGTTCTCTATAAAACAAATACGCGGTTGCACATTATGGCATTTATTTGAAACGGTTTGACAATTATTAAATATAAAGTAATTAATGCACCCGGTGCATTTCTACTACTATTCGTAACTGGGTTTATGTTAGAATTATTTCTTTATTTTTAAATATTTTAGTTGAGTTGATTAGAATAACAACAGAGTTCGAATATTTTGTAAGCTTGCATGCTTGAAGTCTTGATTTATTAATTTTGGACACAATATGTTACCCTCTTTGGTTCGGCGACAGCAAAGTACAACTTCGGGGTACTTGCTAGGTGGTGACCCTCGGACAGTTCACAAGTGGCCGTGAAACTCGGCATAATTTTAGTCACTTTATATATATCGCACAACACAAGGAGTCATCGCCACACAACAACCCTAACCCTAACCCAACATAGTTCCCCAACGTTTGTTTCCAAACTGTATGGTGATGACTCCAGCAGTTGGGCGCTATAAAGATCAGTTTTAACTTGTACAAAATTGGCACAAATTGCCGCTAATAATTATAGTAGGCCTACTGTATGGCCATGACTCCTTGGATTTTGGCAATTGTCTCATTTACGTGTGAGTTTCCAGCTACTGTATGGTGACGACTCCAGCAGTTGGGCGCTATAAAAGGTTGTTCACTATATATGTAATTTATCCGGATGTATGGTGATCACTGCGATAGTTTGGCTATATACCAGTGGCGGCTCTAGGATTTGGCAAGTGGGGGGGGGGGCGTTGGGATGGCAACTTCTAATCATGGGGGGCAACCATGTGTTGTTTAATGTATGTAGCATTAAGTATAGGGGGTCCCAACAGGGGTGCTACTGGGGGGCAAGGCACTCAATAGGGGCACGGACCCCCTGCCCCTCGGTGGAGCCGCCACTGCTATACACTGGCATCTTTATTACTTGTGAATTTGAGGTTTTTGGGGAAATCTCTCCTCCTAACAGGCCTGTATAAAACACTGAGTGGATGTTAACCCCTTAACCGTGTATTTAACTGTAACTCAATGTAAAATGGACGGATATATCCGTGACGCCCAGGTAAGGGGTTAACCAATGGCTCATTTATCCAAAAGACTAAATTAGCCATTGCTGAAAATTGATGTAGTTGATTCAAATCTTCTTCTTATTGCTTTTAGAATAAACGCCAAAGTAATGATGTCTGAGAATGATCTGCACGAGGATCACGTGATCGGTGATCCAACTAATCAGACCTCTTCAGCTTCTGCAACAGAGAATGACAACAGATCAAAGGACTTCTCCACAAACACGGTCAATGCTTCAGGTACGAAGGATAACGCCAACGCCTCTGATTCCTTCAGTATACCGGACCAAATCGGACCTGGTCAGACATTCATCATCAAGCTGGTTCCAGTCATCTACCAGGCATTTGTTATTCCAGTCCCAGATGTTACTGCTGCTTCCCTCCATCTTCCGGAAACAACGACAGACGTTAATTCTGATAAGCGGCTTAACGAAGATCAAACTGTTTCGCCAGAAAGACGTGAATGTTCGCGTTTTAGCGAAGAAATCGGACCTACGTGCGGTTCGGTTTCGTATGAGTGCAAATATAAGGTACGAGAGGATGGGAGGTTCTCGTGTGCGGTTTGCGGAAAATCGTTTCCCGACAGAGATACTTTCGAGCGTCACGCGAAAAGGCACAAAGAACATTCGTGCTCTTTCTGTCACGTGACGTTTCGATTTGCCAAAGAACTGCGCGACCACGTGAGCAAACACACAGGAGAGAAACCGTACCAGTGCCCCGATTGCGGCAAGCGCTACGGCGATAGGAGCTATCTGTCGCGACACCGGCGCATCCACCGAAACGACAAGCGCTATCTCTGTTCGGACTGCGGCAAGCAGTTCACGTTCTGGGGGACGTATGCGGTGCACAGGCGGGTGCACACCGGAGAGAAACCGTTCCAGTGCCAGGTGTGCGGTGAAAGATTCTCGCAGAGCACGAGCTTGGTCGGCCACATGCGAGTGCATACGAACGACCGGCCTTTCGAGTGCGGCCAGTGTCCCAAAAGGTTCACCCACTGTCGGAAGCTGCGGGTTCATATCCTGACGATGCACACGCCGCACAAAGACCGGCCGTACATCTGCACTGATTGTGGCAAAGGCTTTGCGTACAAGTGCATTCTTAAGGAACATTTGCGATACCACAAAGAACACAGTGCTGCTGTGAAGTCATGTAAACACTTTGTGCTGAATACCACAGCCAATATGGACAGCTAGGCACAAATGCTGTGAAAAATTGTGCTTTAAACCTAATGTTTTTGTTAATTTATCTGTTTGGATTCTACAGGCTACCATCAGATTTAGTGTTTAACATATCTTGCATCTGTACAAATTGACTGTACTGTAAAATCAGGTTCAATTTTAATATTATGGATTAATTTGTCGATAAATCTGTGATATATAGTAATCAAATTACTTTTTTAAAAGGTAGTTAGTAATTTATAATGTCTTACTTTTGACATGTAGGGGAGTGTGCCGCAAGGGGCTGTATTTCATTTCTCTAAGCAATTATTGCTAATTTTAGAACTGTTTTGGCACTAGATGCCACATACTGTACAGCTCTAAACACCTTTCTATTGTATAGATAACGCTAATGCAACTTCATTCGGTCTCTCAATATACCGTACTTTCAATTCATTTGTGCATTCCCACTTTTGAAATCATTTTTAGGATCTCTGCAAATGTAGTGCACCAGGTCCCTGTCATAGCAAGAGAATTCACAGGTTATCATTTTCCAGAAGAATCTTTAGCTTAATATTGAACAATAATTTAAAAAATTCAGTTGAATAGCCAGGGCCACAGAATAGGGAATAAAAGAGGTTCACTTCTGACTAGGGAAAATGAGGGGGGCATCATGTACTCCCCCTGCAAGGGCCTAGAGAAGTGGCTATAAAAATTTATTATTTTGTCTAATCTTCAGCATTGGAGCAATATTGCAGACTGCAGTAGAATTTTTCTTTAATAATTGCTTGAACTTCCACCTGATAAATGTTCGTATCAGTTTTGCATATACAGATAGTATACAATTAATTTAGGCCAGCATAAGGTCTTTGTTCCATTTAACCTCATAACTGTAGGCTAATGTTAAAATTCAGCCTTGAAACATGTTGTCAAATAGTAGTAAAAAAAGACCACTTGTCAAGTAAAATTTCATACACATCAGTTTATACAACTGTTGCATACACATCATACATGATCTTGTCCACCAATTAACTAATTGTCTCTAAATGCAAGTTTTTGTAGGTGGATACAAAACATTGTGACGCATTTAGAAAATGGCCGTGTTAAGCTCTCGAGCTAACAATGTCATGATAGATAAAGAGAGGTTCATTGGTTTGCTTTAATTTTAGGCGCTCTTCTTGAATGTTGCTCCTGCAGCTTTTAACATTGGAATCAGCTCTCCTTGGTTTGAAAGTGAGCTCGTTTCACTCCCCCCTCCTATGCACTTGCCACCAATGAAGACTCTTGGAACCTTAAAGCATAAACATTTATTAGCCCTAAACTAACAGTTTTGAAAATTTTTCATGGTCAAACTCTATGCAATATGAACCTACTCTTAAAACTTCTATAGCGCCACTTCATAATGCATAGAAGTGTGGGATGCCATTGAGAATGCATGATTACCATGAGCTGTCTAAGAATGAGAATGAAAGAGCTCATGCAGATGAGGATCTAGTTGAGTGTCTGAAACTTAGATAATACAAATATCTCAACACACTGCACTGCAAGAGAATAGAATCATAAAACTTGATGTAAGAAGTACATCACAATCTATTAACATGCTTTATTCAAATGGCATTATAAAAGTTTAGTTAACTGGTTAAGATGAGCACTACTTTATGTAGTAATGTAATGTGATGTGACATTTATATAGCGCCTCTTCTATTTCTACTCAGAGGCGCTCTTAGCATTGGAGTCGCAGGGTAAAGTAACGAGACTAGCTTTCGCATTGAGCAGAGCGAGGCAGTAAGAAGTGATTCCCGAATGGATGGGTTTAAAGCATTCCAGAGGGAGGGTCCAGTCACTACAAAAGCCCGACGCTGGGTAAGAGCAGTGCGTGATCTGGGGACATAAACATTCTTCTGATTAGTGCAAAACTTATTCAGATGAGGCTGATAATGTGGCAGTCATACCGTTCTCGCTCCAGTGAGCTTTGCAAAGACCTCCTGCAGTTTACCGCAGTCCGGTCTGTTTTCAATTTCCTCGACAACATAGTTGACGCCAGTCTTGTCGAGTACTTCCTTTGCCATCGTACAGTACGGACACGTTGTCTTCGAGAAGACCATCACAACGTTGTCGCTCGTCTGCTTAAGAACATATTTGTATTCTGCTGACGACTCCATTTCCTATGAAAACAAACGAGAGGCACTTTTGAAATTAAAAATAAAAAGATTTTCACTCCACGGAAAATCTACAAAGCCCCCAAACAACACTTTCAGAAAAGATTGAAGGACATACATGTACTTCAACTTTGTGTTTTTTTACCATCAGCTGACTTACTGTTAACATTTCCAAATTCAATCTAAACATTGAAGAAATGGCAGTTTTACTGTATATAGCAAATTAGCAATGATGTCATACAGTATAGAAAACCAGTGCTACTGTCATATTTAATAATAATAATAATAATAATAATAATAATAATAATAATAATAATAATAATAATAATAATTCAAGGTATTTCAAATATCATTGTTTTCCAGTCCAGTTTCTTTCAACCCGCTATCGTTGCTATCAGAAGAATATTTACAATCTGATATTTTATCTACACTTACTAAGTCTAACCTATATTATCTCCTGCCATGGGGTCGCTCTTCCCCTCAAAGCCCTTCTTTCCCCGTGGATTCCAGAATACGAGGATTAACGGCTGAATGTAGCGACATAAGATCCACAGTAAAGTGGGAATTATGACAAAGCACGCTATGCAGCACATGTTTATTTATCTTCTGTTTATTTTCTGTTTAACCCTTTAACCCGCAACTAATGTAGCTCAATGTAAAATGGACGAGCGTTCCTCGGGGTAACGAAGTTAAGGGGTTAATGAAATACACATCAAATAATATTAAAAGAGGAATCAGTCGTAAACAACGTGGACTATGACGCTGGTTCCCTACGTCTCACAATCAGCGTATGCTTAATTGCTTTTTAAAATTTTCGTCGAATCTATAGTGGAACAATTATATTTTATTTAAAAATCCGTTCAGTACTTCGACGAAAATTATAAGCACTTCAAATTTTATCTTGATGATCCTTCGCCAATAGCGCTTTAACTTTTCTGGATCTGCTTCGAGTTCTAGTGGCACTCCAGTTTATATAGTGATTTGCGTGCCATACTCACGTGTAACCATGAATTGGCACTTTTCTACTTGACCTATAACTCTGATTCAGACTAACCAGTCAGACGTATCGATTATTAATCGAGAATTTGCTGTGTCACCGTCGTCATAAACATAACCGAAAACTAGTGTTATATTTATCCCAGAGCCTCTTAAGTCAGCAAATGCCCTCCCTCAGATGCCAGAACCCCACCCCCTTATTGAAATCGCTCAGTGCGTACGAATCTAAGATAACGGTACTCATTCACAAAATATTCAATTGACTAATATCCAACATATGCGTGACAATATAAGCCTACTATTGTTGCCTACCGTTTTGATTAGTTTCCGAACGTAAGATCTACCGACTGGTCTCTGCAGCAAATGACTTGCAATACGCATGCTCAGAGCACTGCCCAGTGCCCAGAGTTACTCTAGGCTGTCTGCATCGGGTCCATACGGGGCTCCCGATACACAAGCAAGTAGGTCGTGGCAGAGGTCCTGGCATTAGCATTTACCAACCACGAACGCGCAAACACAAGACCAGTCCTGCCGAGTGATTGGACATAGCAGATGGTCTCACGGCTCTGTTTCTATGGCCGACCATGGCAACAATAATTCTGATTTTCAAGCTGGCTGCCTACATTCAATTACTTCCTGGTTAATAATATAATCACACATATTTCCGGTCATTGTCAATGCTCAAAGAGGGAGTGCTCAGGGAAGAAATTTCACCAAGAAGCTGTGTTAATGGTGTGGCATTTTGTTACCCTATTAACGGTAC
Organism: Metaphire vulgaris; assembly: GCA_018105865.1. Taxonomy (NCBI): domain Eukaryota; kingdom Metazoa; phylum Annelida; class Clitellata; order Crassiclitellata; family Megascolecidae; genus Metaphire; species Metaphire vulgaris. The sequence goes on from CM030853.1 coordinate 1,783,224, forward strand.
TCCAAATTTTGAGCAAACAAAACAGGAATGTACTGTATGAAGAATAAATACAATGCCAGGATCACGAAAAAGAGGTAGACCAAGGAAAAACTGGAAAGACAACATCAAAGAATGGACAGGACAAACTATAGAGCAGGTAACAAGAGCAGACTTAACAGACATTTAAGGAGCTCGACTGGGTTATAAAATTTCACATACAGTATATTAAAACTTCATGGTTATCCAGTTCTTTCTTTAAAAAAAAACAGATTCATTTGAAACTTGACAACATAGCCAGATAAATCCTAAATGAAATCATAATAAATAAACACAACAACATTAAAGCATTGCAACTTTTCTTCCACTTTGATGGACATAACATTTCCACAGATGATTGTGCTAACTGTCTCAAAATTAAGATGTGATGCTGCAGTAATCCAAGTCAGTTCGTAAACAGAAAAGCATTGCAAAGCTAAATATAACCTGGAAACTAAAACACAAAGATGAAACAAAAGCAAAGACATTACAAATTAACTCTGTATAATCTATTAACACTTAAACCTTCAGATGCTTTGTAACTATTTATGCAATGTAACCAAGTATACTCGCTTTCGGCGGCCTTAGGGTTAAGTTAAAACAAACATACATGTATTAATCAAAATGATTCAGTTTCACATATTCAGGGCTATATTCACTCCCCACCCACCACTAAGCAGATCATATCTGCATAGGCAATCAACCTTCAGCTGGACTATTTCATAAATCATCAAACTCATTTTTGACATCAAATTTTAGTGTTGATGACTCATACTTGGTGTAACATCAGCTGGTGTCTTGGGCTTATTCACTACTATTGTGGACTATGGAAATACTCATAACTTGCTGCAATTATCAACACCTATTTGATGATTTCAGGAACCCCTAATGTCTCAACTCTAAAGATTTCTGTCAATTTCAATTATAACCAGCACAATTAAAATCCCAGTATTAAACTTTTAAAATTAAAATATTACTTCAAAAGTCTGGGTAAAAATGAATATCCAATAATCAGTTTGGCAATGAATGTGCTAAATAAAACTGCTGCCTCCATCTGGATTCGATGGATCCTGAGGTACAGAGGATGAAGATGAGCCCAAATGTGAAATACCACTGCCGCCAAAAATACTCTTCATACCCAAATCCGGAACCGTCTTTGACTGGACTGCCGGCGTCGAAGTCATCACTAATATCTTCGGCGACTGTCCAGAAACCGTCGAAGTACCGGGCGTCGAGCTGCCGGACGAGACGACGCGAATGACGGCCGTCTGAGAATTTGGCTGATTCGAGACGTTCTGAAATATAGGAACGCTTGGGCGCTGCTGCACGTACATGACCCTGGTCGACGGCGAACTCTGCCCCAGACTCAGCAGTCGCGGAGTCATCGGCCGCATCTGCGTCGCAGCCGAGGGGCCCTGCAGGACGACCGAGGTCGGGCCCAGCTGCATCCTCGACTGGGACGTCTGCATCAGCGGCTTCTGGACCGCGATCAGGGCGGACGCGGCCGACGACGACGAGACGGGGGTCTTGCGCAGCTTCGAGACCGCCGCGTGCAGAGCGCCGCCGAGGTACCCGAACTCGCTCTGATACTCTTCGATGCTGTCTGGCGGAGAACGGACGGACTTCAGGACGGGCGGAAGAGTCTTGAGAAGCGCCTCCTTGATGTGGTCCGCCGCGTTGCGGTCCGTCGTGTTGTAGGCTCCGAGGCTGTTCCCGAGAGAGTTGTCGAGGATGCACGCCAGTCGGTCGGCCTCGGCCTTTACGAACGGCAGCACGAACGTCCTGAGAGTCTCCGGTCCGAGTTCTGCCAGGGCCATTATCACGCCGTAGCGAGTCGACAGGGGAGTGGCATCGCTCGAGAGAACGCCGCTCAGCATATTCGTTATTCTCTCCTGGACATTGTTTGTGCTGGTGCTGTACGATCGGCACAGCTGGCTGATGAGCCGCGCCAAGAATCCCGCAGCGCCCAGTGATTGTCGTTGTCGGGGCGCTGGCACAGCTGCTTGCTTACGATGCACGAGGTGAGCGCAGGAATCAAAGCGTGCAGGCATTTTTCCAGGTAGACGGACGCGTTCTCCATCAGCGCCTTCGTCATCCGCATCAGATAAATCAACAACGCGAGGTTGTTCTGCGAAATGTTGAGCTTTACTCCTTCGGAGATAAACATACACAGCCTTGGAACCATCTGGGAAAGGCCTGGATCAGTCGCCAGACTCGTCAACGCTTCCACTCTCCGCAACTCGTCGGACCCGACGCACGCATCGGTTATTTCGACAAAGTAATGCTGCTGTTCGATGCACAACTCGTGAGTTGCTGCCTCTTTGAGCCGCACTTTCTCTGGCACTTTAAGATTCGCCTTTCCCTTCCCAATCTCGCTGCCGACTTTCGTTTTCATCTTGTTAACTGCCGCCTTAACTGTCGGATCCAGGATCCCCAACTGCTGAGTGTCCTTCGCGACTGGCGGCGGATTTTCCGGAACGGCTGGCTGTTCTCCTTCGATGCTCAACCAGTGAGACTTCAGCGCAACACCGACTGGGACCTTTACTCCGGCGGAGTTGATTATGTCCTGCAAATCCAGCTCCTTTTCTTCGACGTAGTGAATCTCTCTCCCTCCACCGATGGCGTGCCGAAACGGTACGTAGTCCTTGGCGTGAATTCCATAGATGGGTTCGAAACCTCGCAGTCTGATGGCGTGGTCGATATCAGCGTTCGTAAGGCGTTTCCGTTTACCGTGTTCGAGGAACTTCTTCGAGTCCTGAATGATGGTCTTCAGCTGATAGGTCACCTCGTCGGCGAAGTACAGCTGGGCCTCCTCCGAAAGCCCGCTAACTCCGACGGATTCGGCGATCATCTTGACCGTCTCAGCCGAAAATGCCACCGGACCCTTCGTCTTCCTCTCTTTATCGCCCATAGTCCAAACTTTCGCAAAATTCTAACAAGGTTTTCGCATTAAAAATCGAAAATTCCCTTTTCCCTGACGCTTCGCAGTGCAGCAAATAAATTATGCTGAAAAAATTACATCTGCTTGATATAATTAACTTTAAAGAATATATTTTCAATTTAATTCAAATTATGACAAAATTCCCCACAATAGCAAAACTGTGTAACTAGTAAGTAAGCAAGCGACTATAAGTGTGTGTTGTAATTATTGTTGTAGGTCTATTTATATACGCGTCCGTCGGAAGACGATGGGCGTCTGCAGTACTGTAGTGGGTGGTACCACAGTAGCAGATAAGTCTAGGGCAGGTAGCTTATCTTGAGATAAGTGATGTGAACCTGTAGTCTGCAATGGTTAGCCAGTGTAGTGTTAACACCATGATCATACACATAAATGGTCAATTAAAACAACCATGTATCACATTTTTTGATTTGTAATTTTAAAAACAATAGTGGATTTTGTCCAGGGTCAGCCTATACATATCTCAAAACTAATTTCAAGTACTCCTAAGGACATAGTCCAGCTTTACCACTGCAACAGTTAAGCCCAAACGCATCACTTCTGTTCTCGAGGCTCTCCAGTAACTCTAGTCCAGCACATTAGCACAAGAATGATTTCCACAGTGGTCTACAGACTACAGGTTCACATCATCTTAAACTACAATCAGCCTTCATCGATGTGCTCAGGGTTATTTCTAGGATTATCAATTTGGGGTGGGGGTGTCGGTAAATTCAAGGGTCCCCTGCCAAAAAAGTCTGATAAGCAAAAATAAATAAATTAATAACATGGTCATCGCATAACTGAAATTGGGGGAGTGTTGTGGGGTGTCAGTCTCAAATTGGGGGAGGGGGCTGTTAGGGGGTGTAAAAATATCCATGTATATGCTCCATAATCTACAGTGTAAATTCAGGAGTGAGAGCAATAAAAACAATCTACAAACAGTAGCAGTAGTAGACTGCTTTTAGTGGCATTGTAGTAGTACATCAGCTTCAGTCGATGGTCACTTAAGTGAGAATCACAGCCAAGATCTTGTCTTTGGTAGTTCATGGTTGAAATCTAGAGGTCAGTCCATACTTCCTTGATAATTCTGTGCTGCAAAGATCTGGGGCAGTTGTCACTTTAAAATTGCAAAACATGACATTGCTGGTAACTCTTGGGAAGCCAACAATATTCCTCTAGAGTCTAAAGTTAGTAAAGTATAACTTCCTCTTTTCAACTTTTAAAGTCTTACTATTATTGAGTGAAAACACTTTCTACCTCCAACTAGGATTTAATGAGAGTTTTACTTATTCTGTCCTGACTGTCCATTAGTACATGAACAGCATCAGATCATTATTTGCCAATTGCTTCACTAGTTTGATAATTAAGCATGACCATCAAGTTATCCCAAACTAATACATTTGATGATGATCAATGTCTTAGTAAAATAACATAGACCACCTTTTCATTCAGAGTGTGAACAGGACATAGGCCTTAAACTTAGCATGATTTAAAGTGGCTTAGGAGGCATTACTGCCTGTGTGAAAGCCACTAGGGGCACTAACGGGGTTTGAACCCGCTCCGTCAGCCTGAAGCTCCAGCATGTAACCCACTCTGCCATATTCCGCCCCCACTTACTTCAGTCTTTTTGCCGTGTCCCTTAATGTGTCTTGTTTGTTATCATGTCTCTATGCAACTAATTTTCACATTTTCTATACCAATACACTGATAGAACATAGACAGAAAATAGCACGGTGTAATTAATAGTTTAATTCTGTCCACTATTTAAGAGATTCGTATAATTACATGTATCATATGTTAGCATCACATAGCCCTCTTTTAATTCATATTTTTCTAAGTAGTTGTTGCATGCTAGCTCCTTCTGTGCACTGTATATAGACAACTGCAATTATCATATCAGAAACCAACAAGCAATATAGCTCAGGGGCTGTGATCTGGTTGTGTTTATGTGATTTTGTTATAATAATAATTATGAAAATGATATAATTAACACATGATATTTTAAATCGAGACATTCTAATAGTCTTATTCCAAATTTGTGCCACACAAACCTCGACATAACTTGCAAATTAATTAAGAAGAGACAACTTGGCTTTTTCTCATAATAGTGATAAAATATTAAATTCTAATTGAGCTTTCTTCGTTCTGATACATAATAATAATAATAATAATAATAATAATAATAATAATAATACATAATCCTGAACTGTTCACTAGGGACCTTAAAACATATTTATTTAACATCTCCTATTAGGGACACTTGTAAAGCGCTCTTGACTTTAGCCTTCGCTATGCGTATTGCGCTATATGAAATTGTCAGAATTAATAATAATAATAATAATAATAATAATTTATAAGAACTAAATTATAAAGCTAATGGTTCACTATTTATTCTCGATTAGATTAAATAGATCATTGGGCGACATCATTAGGCTTAAGTGAATTAGCAGTGTTACCAGTCATGTGATCACTGCTAGTAAACAGGATTAGAATCTAACTCGAATGCTGCATTTGATATTATCCAGAAGTCATAATGCTTTAATTGGAGTCGAGCCTAACAGGACTTAAACAATTTTGACTATAAAATGAAAAGAACGACAATCGGTTGAGGATAAACAGCTGTTAAACGGCACAGGCTTTTTCTAAGAAACAATTAGCCTCATGTCTGTACACATATTAACCTTCACCCACCCAATAAATAAATAGACAAACCTAACACTTAAAATAACAATGGAAATTTTTAAATAAATAACACATTTAACAAACTGAGAAAGAGACACGCAGATGTCGGCATCTTATGCGATAAAACTTTAAATTAAAAAAAAATGCACCTGAGGACGAACATAAACGGTCCACTTTCAGAAACCAAGCAATATCAATAACAAAAGTAAGTAAGCTAACAGTAAAACTGCACTCGGAAGCAGGTGCCCAGCGTTAACGTATCGAAGTGAGAATGCAGAGCCGGCAGTCGTGATGATCGTCGTCGTCGTTCCCCTCAGTGCTTGAACGCAGAGTCGAGGGACAGTCCGGCGAAGACGAGAATTGTTCCGAGCCACTGGAGCATCGACATGGAATGACGGAAGATGACAACGGACCCGAGGATCGTGAAGAACTTGCGCGTCGTCGTTATGATGCTGCACGGCAGAGGGCCGAAGTTCGTGACCGTCATGAAGATGAAATTCTGCAATTTAAACCACTTACGACAATCACGAGACGGGGCTCATCCACATAGTACGTACGCAAAAAGGCACATTTTCAACCCCCCCTTTTGCACACCGTACATACACAAACTCTTCTAAATCCAACCCCCTCAGTGTGTAAATACTATATAGATGGACACACAAATGAGAAACACACACAAACACACACACACATATACATATACACACACACACACACATATATATATATATATATATATATATATATCCTATATAGTGCATACTAATAAATCAGAGAAAACAGGTTTTCTAACAATAACTAACTTCTGCACATGCGTTAACCCCTTAACTGGGAATCCCGGATATATCCGTCCATTTTACATTGAGTTACAGTTAAATACACGGTTAAGGGGTTAATAATGTCACATTTAACTATTATTTGTGACATCGCAGATAAATTTTGCAACGACACATCATAAAATACAAGCTGCAAATTTAATATTCGATCCAACAGTGTTTCAATTCTGTCTGGGCAAGCAAGAAAGTTGCACTCACTTGTCCAACGGCACTGCAGATAGAGAAAGTGACAAGCTCCCACAGCACAGAGGGATACTTGGAGGCAAAGTCCACGAATTCAAATCCCTCACCGGTAACTAGAAGACCTAAAATTTTCACACCACAGCCCTTCAAAAGTCATAAACACACACACACACACACACACACACTGTGAAAAAACAGTCCACCATCTAACAATGAAATATGAACTAGCTCCAATTAAGATGTTCTTAGCCAAAGTTTTATGACTACATAAACAAAGGATTTTAATTAACCCCTTAACTGGGGATCCCGGATATATCCGTCAATTTTACATTGAGTTACAGTTAAATACACGGTTAAGGGGTTAAATAAAACCTAACAACACAATTTCTGTCACAGCCCACCTATTAGGAGATAGCCGATCGACCATACATTCATCCATAACATCATGTGATATGTTTGCGGAATGTATTTCTCCCGAATCCTGTCCTGTATTCCACCGGTAACACCGTCTAACCCCAAAGACAACAGCTAAAACACCAAACCAGGTTTCATAATTAATTTACTAGCTTCACATTTCAACATTCTATACCTTACACACAGGGTGCCATTTGTGACCTGGAGAAGTGGGGGGGGGGAACATGTCAAGTTTGGGGGATGTAGTTGTTGGGGAAATGTTGCAGTGGGGGATGTAGCTGTGGGGGATGTAGCAGTAGGGGGGATGAAGTTGGGCAGTGTGGGGGAGATTCCCCCCTTCCCCCCTACAAATCGCACCCTGCTTACACATATAGTTCAAGGCATAAGTGCAGAAAAGTGGTAGCCTACAAGGCATTCATTCACAATCCTGAATTTTCAACAAATCTGATTAGGTAAATAATTATGAAAAAGATTGTGAGAAATTTAAATTGAAACGTGGGCCTTTTTTAATATATAAAAAAATCGATGTTAACGTTTTTTTTACTGCAATAAAGCGTTCTGCGCCACAGTTTAATGCCAGCGTCACTGAATTTACAAACATACATAACCTGCACTTAACCGGTATATACAAGTTTACAAATCCTATACATCTGCTGCGTGTTATATGTGTACGGTATTATATGAGAAAAAATAAGCGATTGCGTCTGGTGAATGCACAATTAGATGCTTAATTACAGAGTGTCAAAGAAAGGGGCCATCAATAAAGTACGTACGCAAAGGGGGCAGGGCGCAATGGGGGTTGAATATATGCATTTTTCATGTATGTACTATATGGATGAGCCCTAACTGACCAACAGTAACTCTCCCCATCCAAAGACGTGATCCGCGTCGAGGGATTTTGAGTCGCGCTTCGGTTTATACATGAACAGCACAACGCCCAGGACGATCATCAGAACGAACAGGTACTTGAGAAGCGAGTAGCGCTTCCGAGCGAGAATCACGCCGAGCAGCATCACCGGAATCGGTTTGACGGATTTGCCGAGCACCTGGAATGAGCACGTTCTCATTACAATGCGATCAAAATAACATTTCCTTTCTTATATCACATTATAAAAACTTATCTCTTTGTCAATATACAGTAATTTGCTGTGGGAGTGCTTCTGAGTGATCTTTCAGAAGAGGCACTATACAAATATTTTGTTACATTTGTTACATTATAACTAACTTACCAACCTTAGCATTATATATATATATATATATGTGTGTGTGTGTGTGTGTGTGTGTGTGTGTACAGTGGCGGCTCTAGGATTTGGCAAGTGGGAGGGCCGTCGGAGTGGCAACTTCTAATCGTGGGGGGCCAACCATTTGTTGTTTAATGTATGTAGCATTAAGTATAGGGTCCCAACTAGGGGGGCCACTGGGGGGGCAGGCACTCAATAGGGGCACGGGCCCCCTGATCCCCCGGTGGAGCCGCCACTGTGTGTGTATACTGCAAAGTTTTTTGTTATCTGTAGATCTGTAGACTCACAGACAAGAAGACAGAAAAACAAAGAAAGAGAATACAGGAACAAACCCTCTAGAAGACAAAAGAAGGCAAAGAATGAGATTACACAGCAAAAGGTAATGTGAATGAATGATGGCTGGGTGGAATATACCAGTAGTGGTTCACACACATGATAGAACCTCCTGAACCATTTTAAAACCTATTGTTATATTTGTTTTTATTATTATTATTATTATTATTATTATTATTATTATTATTATTATTATTAAATTCATATGCAGTTCCTGTACGTCTGACTAAAAATTTAGTAAAAAAGGAGCTAAATCAAAGGTCTTAAGCATGGCCCTCACCTGAGTGGGATAGCTGACATATTGGAGAGCATGGTTGCTGGAGAGCATCGCTCCAACGTACGAGAACGACATAAGAGCGTAGTATGACTGAGGTGTAATGGTGTCCTCCTGCTTGGGGTTCTGTTTGGCTTCAGATGTTGTAAAGATAGCTGAATATCAAATAAATCACTCGGTAGTATTAATAATACCGGTAATAATATTAGAAAGTACCGGTAATCTAATCTATATTTCTGATAAAAACCAACTCTGCAGACTGTTACTATACGCATCGAATCAAAGAAAGGCGAACATTACGGTCTTGTTCGCGGGTCCGGTCCAAGTTGTCCTAGATTTTCAACCCAGTCTGTGAACTTACTGAGTTACTGACATTTGTAAACCGTAACCCAGAAAAGTTCGCAGGATGCGTAAACAACATTCGAAGACAACAGACAGTCATTGTTCATGTTTAGTCGGCAGTCTGATGTAATCTATTACCCGTAATAAAGCTCTCTCCCTCTTCCCCCCCTCTCGGTAATTTTAGTAGATGTCGCATGCTTCGACCGTTCGAAAGTCTGCGAACGGTTGCGCGACCCGGTGCAACGCTGGGGTGTGGTCTGACTGAGTTGTGCGGTCGAAATGGCAACCACAACGCAGTTCAGGCAACACACCTCAGCATACGACCAAGAAAAACCGACGAGAAGATAATAATATTCCTGGAAATGTGTCACCATAGACGAGTGCCTTTAATATCAGAACTACTATATTCAAAACATTCAACACCTTTCATTTCATGCACTTTTCTGGTGAAAAATCTGTATACTTCTTTTAAAAAAAACAGTTTTCGCAGAAACTTGCATCTATGCCTTCCACTAATGGTATTACATATAACAGACAGGCAAGAATCGCATTAGATGTCAGTTTCTAAAATGTAAAGTCTTACAAAATACTGGTATACCTTTCCTATTCACAACCCGAGGAGTATGATGCATTCACATATGCAGAAAAGAAGGCATTCACTGTCTGTCTGTCTCTCTCTCTCTTAAAGCGCATGTTAAGTGTGCAAAGCATCTGTACCAGTAAATTGCTTGAAAGATTCTAAATCAACTAAATAGGGGAAAAAATAAAAAATTACCAATCTTTGCAAAGATCGCGTTGACAATGCAAGGAATGAATACCATGGCAGAGGTAAAGGTGAACGGCTCCTGGTCTGGGCCATATGTGCTCTTGGCTCTGCAAATCAAACCTCTTCACGTATAATATCGAGTATTCTGTGTAAAATACGACAGCGATAATCTACACGACAACTTTATTCCATTAAATCTTATTTTCTCACTTAGTAAAAGGAATTTAACATGTCTTTTACATTAACGGTAAGACAGTAATGTCCTAATAATTATATACTATTTTCCGGGTTAATTAATCGAATTCCAAGTCAACCATAAATGCTATCATTATCATATAATAACATCATAATAAAACTATTATTTTATATCTTATAATCATTGGCATAACCTCACGGGGGGAGAGGGCGGGGGGCCCGGTCCCATATTTGGATTCGTCAAAAACCGGCAAGTAGTATTTTTTGGGAGGGGATAAGGGCAGTGTTTAATCTAGACTCCTGGACTCTGGAGGGAGGGGGGAACTGACAAAGCCGGGGGATTCTGCTAGGGGCTGCTGATAGTTGATGTAGTATGCCAAAATTTCCGGGGGAATTTGAAATTTCCGAGGGGAAGGAAATTTCCCCCACGGAAACTGCCTAGATTAAACCCTGGATAGGGGTGGCATTAGATAGAAGAAAACGCACCAGACAGCAGACTTCAAAGCTTTTGAGATGACTACCTTATTTTGCTTACAGTGGCATAGTGAGGGGGCAGTGGGGGCGAACCGCCCCAGCTGCGGCATTTGCCCTAGGGGCGGCATTTTCGAGATTTTTTTGATGTTTTACTTGTATGATGCGATAAGGTTTCTTTTGCTTGTCAGGAATTTTCAGTAAGTTGATAACGTTTTTTGCTTGTCTCAGGAATTCCAGGGAGTCATCGATAGCGTTTTTTGCTTGTCAAGTATTTTTTTGGTTGCCGGATTTTTTCGGAGGCGCCACTTTTTTTCACCCCGGGGTGGCACTTTGCCTCGCTACGCCACTGTTTGCTTGTCAGGACTTTTCGGCCGAAAACTGTCAAAGTGCTCGCCTACTCTAGAATCCTGGCTACGCCACCTCCTATATTTATAACCACAGTGATGCGGGTTCTCAGGAAAATAGAATATTTGATTCAACAAGAATTTACTAGGCTGGCGTGAGAAAAGCAAAGACTGAGTCACTAGTATTTTTGAATAATTATTGGTCAGTACCCACAACCTCCGTCTGTCTGTCTGTCTGTCTGTCTGTCTGTCTGTGTACTTCCAGATACGATTCGTTTGTCATTTCCTCGTCAGTGTTCTGTCAATCCCACTACAAACTGAACCGTCCATACTCTCTCTATCATAACCATCATCATCATCAGCATCACTACCACCCATATTACGTATCCGGGTTTGATCTTTGGTTAATCCTTTATCTCAGTCAACATACGTCGGCAAAACACCCACATCCACCCGCACACGGCCACCAGGCGGCGGCGTCGCTTCCAACAGGATATATATATATACGAGCTACAGTTTGGCTTCTGGGCAAATTTAAACAAGAAGTCAAGCCCCCCGCCCCGCCCCCCGCCTAACGCACAACATCACGGGACAAAGAAGGCGCCTGACCCAGCAGCAGCAGCAGCAAATTAACGCCTGTCCAGGATGCGTTGACGTATTATCTCGCATGTACGCGTCGTCTGCCAGCAGAACAGTATCATCAGGGACGCTCCATCATCATCATCATCGTCTCATCATCACCACCACCAGCATCGTGTCCTGTGAGTGAGTGAGTGAGTGAGTGAGTGGGAGCTGTTCTGTCGATGGCGCAATCGAAGCGGCACGTGACTCGCGTCACGCTGGGTGCGAAGCGCTAAACGACGTCCGTTCGGATTTCAGAGGGCGCTCGCATGATATCAGTTCCGCTATTAAAGGAATTAAACCGAACCTCTAGCCTATAACTGTAACATTGAACAGATACCGCCTGTCTATCTTGTCTGTCTGTCTGTCTGTCTGTCTGTCTGTCTGTCTGTCTGTCTGTCTGTCTGTCTCTCTCTCTCTCTCTCTCTCTCTCTCTCAACAACAGCAGCAGCTTTCCCCATCAACGGTCAGGTGACATTTTGGCAAATTCAAAGCAGGATAACACTTCAATTGTGCGTCAACACTGAATTCGCCTCCAATGATTGAGTGAGTGAGTGAGTGAGCCATTCTTAGAAAATAAAACAAATTTAACAACTACAAACCATTGATGCAGGTTTACAGCACTACTGCAGATAATTACCAGATGATGATGATGATGATTCTCCTCAAGAATGCAATATCAAATTGGTTCCTGGTTAATCTATTTGCTGACAAAGGGTGAAAAACTTGTATTGTCAGACATGAATCCAACAATACTCTAGACTATACGATGCAGACCTGTTACGGGACCCTACATGGTAACATTAAAGTTACATTATTACACATTGCTAATGCGATTCTCACACATCTAGGATCCGAGGCAGTGCAGAAATAAATCATTGAAGTGAAGATGGGTTATATAACTATTGGCCTGCACTGCATGTGCTGTAGGTCTACATACAGTGTTTATTCTAGCCGCCTTGACATTGGGGGTTGAAATGTTTGGGCGGGAGAAGGTTTGTGTCTGCTGCCCAAAAACCTTGACGAGCAAAAAAAGGTCATCACATCCTTCTTTATCTTTCTTCCCCTTCTTCTCCACATGCTCTAATGCTCTTCTGAATATGGTCATATCCTTATGTTTTCCCCTCTCCTAAATAAAAAAACCCCTCTCGTCACACTGGTCACACTTTGGGGGGGAGGGAATTTCCATCCCCAATGCAACATAGTAGAATTTGGGGGGGGGATTTTCAAAATTGGGGAAGGGGAATCCCCCAAAGGGCCTAGAATAAACACTGCCTAGGTATAATCTGCTAAGATAAGACAAATTCTCATTCCTAAAATAAATAATCATAATTCACAAAATGTAAAACTAAGGAATTTGTTCAGACTGCTTTGTGAGTTCCTCCCATAAACTTACACTGGTACAGACCGACCCTTTCTGGTGGAGGGGAAAATTTTGCATGGGATTAGCCCCACCCTCACTGCTTTTATGAAAAATTCACCACTAGCCTACGTAACTACAGGGACATATAATGCATCTGGGGCTCATCCATAAAGTACGTACGCAAAAGGTCATATTTTCAACCCCGTCCCGTTGCACACACCATACATACGCAACATCTCCTAAATCCAACCAATCTAGGCCGTTTCCGGGAGAAATTGCCCTTTGTCCCCACCGGAAATTTCAAATTTCCCCGGAAATTTTGGCATACTACATCAACTAACAGCAGCCCCCTAGCAGAATTCCCTCTGTCTTTGTCAGTCCCCCTCCCCGGAAGTCAGGAGTCTAAATTAAACACTGAATCCAACCTGCTCCCCTTAGTGCGTACTTACTATGTGGATGGATCCATGTGGATGGATGGACCCCTGTGTCTTGCATTGGTTCATTTATGCTTTTAAATACTGTAAATATTCCAGATTCGTTCTTAATGCACGTGCAGAAAATAGATTGATATTAATTCATCTCATTAAAAATACAAACGCGTCTGGCTTTCACGGAAAACGTCAACAATTTGCTTTTGGTCTAAAAAAATTTGCAAGTCTAAGTCCCATCAGAAATCGATTTCCAACTGAGGCCTACAAGCGCTTTCCTTCTTTGTTAATTAACCCCTTAACCGTGTGTTTAACTGTAACTCAATGTAAAATGGACGGATATATCCGGGATCCCCAGTTAAGGGGTTAAAACCAAGCATATTGGTAAATACCATATATGCACAATAATCTACAGTACAGCTTCACTAATATAACCTGGCATGTCTCTATATTTTCTCCATTTCATAAAACCAAAACTTACTATAAGAGTAAAAGCCCAACCGGCGGTGATGACAACGACGACGACCACGATGATGATGATGATGACGATAATGATGATGACGCGAGCAACGACTAACTTTAAGCAACTCAGAAGACATCATCCTAGAAGACAGCTTCGTTCTCCTGCATCATCAGTTGGCGGATATGTTGAAAGCCGGCCTGTCTGTCTTGCACTCTTCCTTCCCCCCTCTCTCTGTCTCTCTCTCTGTCTCTCTTGAAGACCGTCTGCTCTTCGTATAGCCGCCTGGACGACAATATGGCCCACGCCACGAACTTATATAATTTCCGTCGAGGGCCGTTGGGGCCAGACAGGGCCACAGGCCCGACAGACCCCCCCCCACCCCCACCCAACCCCGGGCCGGGCTACCAGGCCAGCGCGAGATCTTAGTCGCGTTACATCCGTTTTATTGTCTTCGGTCAGAAGAGATAGTTTAGCCTCATCAGCCGATAAGGCCTAAAACGACTTTAGGCCATCGGTCCTTCCGTTTAGTCATAGCCAAGCACAGGCACCAGGGTAAAATGGTTCTTCCAGTAGGCCTACAAGCGCATGAGAATATCCTCTATCGCCAGCCAGCCAGCCAGCCAGCCCGTTCGGCCAACATGCATCCTATGATCCTATCTCCTCCACCATCACATAGGCCGACTTCCGGGCATGCGTTCGGATCTCGAGGTCGTGCACGGGGGTTCGAACCACCCTCTTCGACCCCAGAGAGAAGCGCGTCTTTGTCACGAGGCACCAGGATCAGCCCATCCCCATCCCCACCCCGCCTCCAAACGCCACCCCTTCTTCTCCCCATCCCGACGCTATCCGTCTTCTCGAAAAATGACGGCCGGTCACATGTGCAGGCATCGAGAAAAAGTCAACCGCCAGCAGCATCCCCCCCCCGACTGCCACAGGACTGTCTCGTATTCTCCATCCGGCTTCCAACCACCATCTTAAGTGAGTCACGTGACACGGACATGACTCCAAACAGATGGCGCTGATGATGATGGCACCATCATGATACTAACCAAGCTTATATATATATATATATATATATATATATATATATATATATATATATATATATATATATATACAGTGGCGTAGCCAGGATTTTCTGAAGGGGGGTTATGGTTTCCCATGTTCTCGACTTCGGAAAATTCCAACAACCCAAAAAAGTTTATCGTTATTACATGATTTCATTAACAACAACACACACAAAAATCCTGATAGGCCGAATAAAAGGACGTCGACTATTATTATGCCTTCAATATTTCAAATAACTAATACAGTGAAACCCGCTTAATTGCATAGGTGCCGTGCAAGCCTTGCTCATGCGATTAACTGGGCTATGCGAATAGCCGGGGTGTCTGATAATTAATTGTACGCTCAAAACACTGGTGCATGTTTTTATGTTGTTATGCGATTATGCAATTAGGCGGTATGCGATTAAGTGGGATCCACTGTATATAGGTAAATGAGCGCCTACACCATATAGTCATCGCAATAAAAAAAGTTATTTTGGTCGCCAAGGGGGTTTTAACCTCAAACACTTCCCATTCCCTATACTGCGAACAGCCAAGGGGGTTTAACCCCCCAATCCCCCTTGGTTATACCACTGAATATATATATATATATATATATATATAACAACAATATATATATATATTAACTATTATTATTATTATTATATATTAAGATTTATGAGAGCAACTAATATATTATATTAAAAGAAATATTTTTAAGTTAGTTTTAATTTGATTGATTGAAAAAAAAATATATATATATATATATATACATACACATGTACATATATACATGCATATATATATATATACATATACACTCAGCCGCTTCACTTTTTGAGAGGCTACCATAGGGAAGGGGAAGTACTAGAAGGTATAGGGGTTGGGCGTTTCCACTTTGTCATCTAAGGTTATGGTAATGGATGGTTAGATATAAGGATATAATTTTATTGTAACTTTACAGCGGCTACAACAAGTAATTGGTAAAAATTAATAGAATAAAGAGCACAATAATTACTAAGGGTTGTTGTAACAGGATGCAAAGGATTAATTATGACCGGTGCTCTGATTTAGTTGCCGTCATCAGAGACTACTATACTAAACTAAGGAAAACATTATTATTATTATTATTATTATTATTATTATTATTATTATTATTATTATTATTATATTATACGTAGAGATTTATGTGGCAAATAATACAGTGACTGCGTGGACACATTACAAATTATAAATTACAATAGCTCGTTATACGAAGAATATCTGCCCTGTATGGCGTGTATGCACAGCATCTGTACATCTTTCCAAATCCCATGCTCGAAAGATTACCACCCTGCTCGGTAACACTTCCAAAGTTAACTCATATGTGTAGGAGTTTTGTGCTGCCTATATAAAATGTGGGGAAGGTTCTATATGCAATTGAAAAATCCTAGCAATGCTCAGCTTATGCTATACTATACAAAGAAACAGCCTGCAAAGATGCCACCTGAGTTTTTGAATAATTTTGTACAACTTGTGAGTTAGATTTTCATTTTCATATCTTCAATAAAATAACATGCAACAGTCAAAAGAAGATGTAAATGCATAATTTTCTAAAGTGCCCGACGTCCCCCAGCTGACGTGCCTGCATCCGATAAGATTCAGACATTAAACATAAGAACTCTTGGTCATAGAGCAACAGTACCGCTTGTATATAATTGGCCTATTTTATAATTACCGTTACTGCAGCCATCTTTGCAGCAGCAGCAGCTGTTTAGGCTTACAGCCCAACGGAAAGCAGAAATACATGGACTGTATAGTGCAGTCAAAAGGGTCAGAGAGGATACAACAGAACGATGAGCCTCAACGATTGCACACAACCAAAAAGAGAAAACATCCTCACTAATTTCAACATGAACTGGCCAAACAGAATCCAAAATGCTGCCTAATTAGTAATTCCTACATCTACTCTATTTTAAGTGGTTTTACTAACTACATCTACTCTATTTTAAGTGGTTTTACAAACTACATCAACTCTACTTTAAGTGGGTTTAGTAACTACACCTGCTCTATTATAAGTGGATTTACTATCAATAACTATATCGACTATATACTTAACCCCTTAACTGTGTATTCAACTGTAACTCAATGTAAAATGGACGGATATATCCGGAATCCCCAGTTAAGGGGTTAAGTGGATTTGATGCTTTTGACACAGGCGGTGATAGTTTTGAAGTTCTTTAAAATACTATATTATTGATACCCTGTTTGACATTGGACAATGCAAAGACTAGTGATACAGTAGGCTGATATGCAAAATTCAGAAGAGTGATGAAATAAATTAAAACCACATTTTCGTGTGTCCCCAGCTTAGCTGAGTCAAACTGTACTAGAATTGTCAATATATTCTGCCTCACTTTTATTCTAGAGCATTCGAAATGCCACGAAAAATGGTGAGCCATTTGAAATGACGCTATACAGAATCTATTCTCTGTCAAATGTCTACAAAATCAATCGAGAGATAAGAGGGGTCTAGATATAGCTGGTTTCTTGTATCTCAAGTTTTATAGACCACAAAAGTACTATATAATTAATACCCTGTTTGACATATATATTTTCTTTCCTTGCACGTAGTAAAATTGCCCAAAAGTTAGTCAATTGGGAAATTGTTGCCCAAGAGAAATTTCTTGCGCACATGGACCCTCAAGAATTAGAGGGAACATTGTTCGTAATGCGTATAAGCATCAGCCGATGGCACACCAAATTAAAATCACACAAAATCCAGGTCAAATCCAGGATGTCGGGACGGACAGTCTGGTGCATAAGCCAGGTGTAGATTTGCCTCAGAACTTCCAATTGTAATTTTCTGTTCAAATTTTTTCCTAATTAAGTGCCACAGGGATCAATACAGAACTGCCATAGGCGGCCTTCCAAAGGTTTTAAGCAAAATGCATTTTTAAAAATAAATTATGCAACTGATGGTATAATGTGTCCGCAGCGCATGTAGTCAACATCAGGTTAGCAGAACAACACAAGCCCGGTGGCAATGGGAAGGGGAATCATGGCGCTGTATAAATTAGACAAAACCACGTGTACTAGCCTGTCACGTGGGTCGTGTGTTTAACAACAATATATTATTTGAAGTCTTACATGTTCTCCTGAAGAACGCCGAACACGAAATAGGTGACGAAAATGCCGACGAAACAGACAAAGAACTTCTTCTTTTTGTCAGAGATTTTGTTCTGCGAGGAAATCTGCTTAATCGTTTCTCGTTTTATTTCCCTCACAATCCGATGTTTTTCAGTAGCCGCCGGCATTTTCGGTCGCTTGTTTGTGAACAAAACAGTAAATAAGTAAGTAAAATCTCGTGGATTTATATAGCGCTTTTCAGCGCAGCACAACACTAGCTAATTATTCTTAGGCGCTTATATTATCTTAAAATCGCTATGAGAAGGGTGAATGATCAGCCAGGCAATGATCAATATATCCGGAGGGCAGTGAGTTGGTTGTTTGAGCTTTGGAAGAAATGATTTTAGAAAATGGAAGGATTTAAGCTTAGATCTGAAGACATGAGGAGATAATGCAGCAACTATGGGAAATGAGGATTCAGAACTTAATACTTGACTGTCTAAAGACTGCGGAGGGAAGCTGGGATAGAGTTTCAAAGTTCAGGTGCGGCGTATGAAAAGGCACGCCTGTAAATTTTCAGTCGATTGATTCAGCGGGCGTGAAAGAGTGAGATGGGGTGACAAACCATATTTGCTAACTACACGTTGCAGTAGTTCAGACTTCAGAGATCTCCCTGAAATCATATGAGTTGCGATATCTTCTATGTGTTGCGTCTTCATTGGCCAGAATTCTACCAAAAACCAGTGGCGTTACTTCTACTGTTTTCTGGTAGATCTACCTGCTTACATCATGTACTAGTTGAACAAAACAGAATGCTATACTCGAGTGACTTTTAGAGAGCACTGTTCTATGTAAACTCTTAACAGCATATTAACATAAATTTCTTGAATTTTGTGTTAAAAGAAAAATTCATAATCAATTCATTTAACTACCAAATAATGCATTTGTGCCGAGATAGTTAATTTCTGTACTGAAAACAACACACTACAGAATAAGCATGATTTCTCATTGTATTTTACATCAAGTTACTCGGATATGACTTCACAACAACGAATCAAGTTCAACAATATTTAACTACAACAGATATTAATACAAAACCCTCTAAGTTATAATAAGATTTCACATCAGTAACAACTGAATCGTACCAAAGTAGAGCTTTCAAATAACTACAAATTTAAATGAAACATTCGAATACAACGCAAACGAAGCATTCAAAGTTTTGCTACACATCAAAGTAACGGCGGATGTTTCATTTCATCAAGCATCGAGTATGTGAAAACAATGTCCTACAATCACAAAAATGTAAATACTATTTTACAGTAAGGTGACCAGATTTTGCAGAGTGCAAACCAGGACATATTTGACCGGTCATGCAAATCAGGACATATTTGACCGGTCCTGCAAACCAGGACATATTTGACCGGTCAAATCTTTTGGCAGTATAAAATGCAATTATTTCAATTTTATGTTTCATACAGCAAGGATATTTCAATACTGCACCTCTCTCTCTCTATAATGCACTATAAGGTTTGATATAGTTACTATTATAGGACCAGTAATCCCGGGTAAAAGAGGACATATGGTCATCTAACATTACAGTCTAAACCATTTACAGCAAATAAACATATTCCTTCCCTTCTCACAACAGAACAGCATGAAAATTATACTATAACATCCATTAATAACCGCCAAATCCAGTCACCCTCATATGGGTCCGGCCCACTTCCTACTACAATGGTCATCGTTGAAATAAGCCAAGCATCTGAACAAACATGCAGATTATAAACTGAAATCGCAGAATGCACGTTGAAGCAAAGATTTGCGTCCAATAAATTAACACAAAACTGTCATTTCCGAAATAAGAAGATAAAATCCGAAATAAGAAGATAAAAATTCAAAAGTGACTAGAATCTGACAAACACTGAAACAGATAAAACATATTCGGTCTCTCAAAGACTCGTCACCTTCTCCAACTATAAATAATGAAAATAAAGATACAGAAATTGCCGCATTAAGACTTTCCAAATTTTGCACAAACCTTTCAATCTCTTCATAAAAATATTACAGAAACCATAAGTTAACATAATGATAAGGAAACAATATTTAATAAATACTTCTAAAATTCTATATTTTCAATTTGCTCAATTTGCGCAGATTAATCTATTCTGCAGGAGCCAAGCGGGCTTCAAGATCATTTCATATACAGTAGAACTTCACCGTAACATACTCAGCATCTGTTATATTTAGTATGCAATATACGCAGCACTTCATATACAATACCACCCAATACAGTGGCACATCAAATGGAACCATGTACATTGCGGTATGTTATAACCGAGTATTCATTATAATCAAGTCCGCTATAACAAAGTTCTCCTGTATCTTTTTACTCCTAGTTAAAACAAGACACAAAGAAAGAGAAAAAGTTTCACAAGAAAATGAATATAATCGAGAACACAAAACTATTAGAAGCAACAGCAAAATAACATCAATATCAAGTAGTAATAAATAATGTCTGCATTTTAATTCACTATACCAATACTGCTGGAGAAAAAGTTAGTTTCACAATAATGATACTTCCCTAATATAATAAATACATCATTCAATACATTTCAAGCTTAATAATTTTATGAAATCAAGAGATTCTTGCAGTAGAAATTTCTAGGTCTGCCCAAAGACGTGTAAGGCCATTTAGTATATTAGTTAAAGGAACAGTGTAATTAATCAAAATACAAATAAATAAAGAGGCAAAGATGTGCCGATCGGCTACGATCGCTTCTTGGCCGGCTTGCTTTTGGCGGCTTTCTTCGCGTTGTTTCCTCCTCCAAAGATCTTCGTGAAGACCTCGGACAGCTCCGGAAGGCTCTGCTTTGGGTTCAGAATTCCCATTGTCTGCTGCATCTCCTAGATTCAGAAAATTTTCAGTCAATCAAACGACAATGCCGTTCACACACACACACACACACACACACAAACACACACACACACTGCCAATTGGTAACACAAAATCCTGGCAGCATTTCACCTTTAATTAATTTGGATGTTTAACTTCATTCCCCCGAAGTCTGCGTCAGTTGACTTAAATAAATAATAAATATAAATGTTGGCAAGAAGAAACTTAATGGGCCAATACTAAATTATCACTAAAGGCTCATCCATATAGTACATACGCAAAAAAGGCATATTTTCAACCAATACTCACCCTCAGTGCGTACATACTATATGGATGGACCCTAATATAACACAAAGCCAAGTAAAAGGTTCAACAAATACAGACATATTAATTGTCTGGTTATGCAAACAAGTGTACAACATTCAGTGAAAAGATATGGAACTTGGTAGGAAAGTAAATGGCATAAATCTTGACAACCATCTGCACTTAGTTAGTTAGTTAGTAGGCTGATTTATATAGCGCTATACATCGACAAACACAATGGGCCACTGGTGTACACTTGGATGAAAAAAATCAGTGGGCCCAGCCCCTGTACCTGACCCTTCCCAATGATAACCTCTCAAAAAGTAGGGGGGTTTGAACCTTTAGGCCTAATAGAAGTTTACGCCCCACATGATGGGCCTCAAACAAATTAAGCATGTTAAAATACTAATTACTTGCAAAGACATCGGTTGAATTCACTTACTCTTTGGGTTTCAGGATCCTGGGTGTTAATCAGCTTTGGCAAAATCATCAACAGGACAAAAGGCAGAAACATTGTCAGAACCTACAGATGAAAAAAATGCACACATCTTTCTTCATCTTACTTTAATTTCAATGCAAAATCTTTTATTTTTCTCACATAATTTTCTTCCTCCAGTCTCTGCCACTATGCACAAATCAATTTCAAACATTAACATTCAAAAATCTCTTACAAAAACAGTAGAGCAGAACAAAAAAAACAAAATGCAAATGAATTTATTACTATGAAAATACTTCTTCAGCACAGCCACCTGTCTCTGTCTGTCTGTCTGTCTGTTTGTCTGTCTCTCTCTCCTCTCCACTCTTGCCTTCCCTCCACTTCTCCCCACTCTCTATACCATACTGAACTGAATTTTACCATTGGGCTGAAAAGGAAATCCGTGATGCGCCACTGCTCCCTCTGCTGAAAGTAACTTGCTCGACCTTTGGCCTTTATCTTCAGAGGGTAGGGTATTGTGAGGACAAGCGACGGCTGAATGTTATTCAGTCGTCTCGCCCTTATCTTGCCTTTGGATGTGATGTCCACCCGAATGGAATCGAAAACGTAAAACGGATGTGCGATGTCAATCGTATACGAGCCAGACGGAACGCTAGCAGTAAAGCTCCCATCGTTCCTAAAATCATGAAATAATATTCTTCTATTGACCAAAACCATAATGCTGGACTAGGCATGCAGTTAAAAGAAGGCATCGAATATTATTCATAAAATCATTTTCATACTACTAAAGGCGGGCCTAAACATAACAGAGTATGTCCAATTCAATTCAAAATAACAGACAAGTGAAGCAATAGGTTCTTTCCCGTTATCCGGACCCCAGTAGAAGGATGGTGTAGTTGGTGTTAGGGTTAGGGTTATGGTTAGGGTCAGGTTCCCGACCAAAAAGTCATTACACTTCACTGGGGTCTGGATAACGGAAAAGTATATATATATATATATATATATAAAAATTTTAAAATTTACACAATGTTAAGATTTTAACATCGCCACCTTCTGACCTTCATCGACACGTCAGCGTTGTCAAAGCGCTTTTGATTTTGGATTTTAAGCCATGCGTACAGCGCTATATAAATTGTCCTGGAATAATAATACAAATATCCTTTGTATACAAATATATACAAATATATATTCAAATTATATATATATATATGTATATAAGTGATACTATGTAGGTCTGACTGTACTTGAGAAAGCCGAGGTACTGTCCTCCGTCCAGCACGACCCTCGTCGTCGGTACCCAGTCCTGATCCGTAGTATAGGGAATCGAGACCTTCCCTTCGATGAGAAACCTCTGGCCGCCCCCTCCTCCGAACGATACACCGTCCTCGGCCCCGATCCCCACCTCCGACGCCGCGGCCCCCAAGTTGGGGGCAAGAGGCGAAGGCCGACCGACGACCACCAGGATCGTCAATATGGTCCTAACGCTATCGACAATCGTTTTCATCTTATATAAATATATGTGCTGAATAATACGCAAAATTATTTTAAAAACAGCTGGACATGTTTATTTACGACTATTTACAGCTTGGTGTTTGAGTAAATTAATTTAAAATCATAGAAAATTCCAAGTAATTAATTCGCTTTTTTACGCTGTCGTCGACGGAAGTGCTCGCGTGCTGCCACCGCCCGTTCTATGAATCTTAGTAGACTAGACTGGGAAATTCTAGAAGCTCCAGACGTAGAAAATCGTCATTTAGGTTTCAGTAAGCTTACAAATTGACATTGGCCGCCGAGATTAAGTCCATGCCCCGGTGCAAAGAAGGTTTGTGGGCCCTTATGCAAAATTCAACGCACATGTATGCATATTAATTAATAAAGGCTATGCCAAACAGGGCTGCAGAGAGGTTTTCCTATACACACAAAACATGCAATCTACTCAAAACTGTTTATTACTTGAAAGTTTGGACTTGGACAAATGGTCTCCTTCATGGGCCCCTTTGACTTCAATGGGCCAAGTAACAATGTACCGGCTGCACCCCTCTCCTCAGGCCTGAATTTACCTAATGCTTTTGATATCAATGTTAACATTTTGCTGATCACAACTCTTAATTCCTAAAGACACAAGATACAGTGTGTATCTATCACAAAGTTATTTCTGTTGAAATTTGTCTTTCGTTGGAACTTCTTGTGGGTTTTTGAAGTCAAATCTGACAGTATTGAGACATATTTAAATTGTGTTGGTTGCTCAATAATAGGAACATACAGTAGATGGCAGTATTCGACTATTCACAAACTGCCAAACATCAAAATGCTGGCAGCTAATGAATATCACAGAATGTTGAGATGATTTCTTAAACATCAACCTAAACCATGGAATTTGTTCTACCTAGCAATAATTATTTTACACAACTGTGCCAAACCTGAATTTAATAATGACACAAACAAAGACATTTTTATTTTGCACATTTTAGAATTTATAGCAAACCCTAGAATTAACTTCAATTTGCAAATCCAGTAAAATTAATATAGCTACAGAAAAACAGTTACGATTGAACGACTTGAATAGTCTACCATCAGGATCTTAAATGATAGCAAAAAAGTACAAACCGGTCCAAAGTCACTGAATACTAAGAAACAAACAGCATTGGGTAAAAATAAATACACTAGAATATGTAAGTAATATCTCTAAATGCATATGGTTCATTATGGCAGTGTAACTGGCAGTATCAAAATAATAATTATAATTATAATAATAATAATACTCTAATCTCTATATTCACATGTATTACTATCGGATGAGCAGTGTGGATTGTAAATGCAAAAGTCATCCTTTAAGTGTAAATATCCTGTGCGGATTCCGTAATTAGAACACGAGGTCTTTTAGAAAGAAGATCGCATCGTAGAAATTCAGGATTCTGCACTTTTCGGCACACTGACTTTTTCGGAAATCCTCGCCGCCTAATGACCTCAGTTAATAGCGCTACGAACTGACGTCATTAATCGGAGGTCGTGGTATCATTGACTACGAGAAGCATACTGGCCCAATGTCAAGGCCAAACGCCTGGTCAGGGCCGCCGATGTCTGCGACAGCGAGGTCCTCGATCGGCAGTCGTGTAGTTTTTTCCATTTGAAACTCGAACACCGTTTTTGACCAGACATTTTTTCTCTCCTACCATCGACACAGCAGAAGAAGACCATCAGAATAGAATACACATCTTAAACTATGGTTTTATAGCTAAAAAAATAAATCACAGATTTCATGCGTGAAAAACCACTAGACAATTCAATATTTAATCCATGCCACAACATGATTTGATTTTCACAGGATAATGCAGAAGTTTTTAATCCGTCTTAAACAGCACCACAATACTTTGTTAGCTCAAGATTTTACTGTGAGCATCAGGTTTATGAAACTCGAGAGTTTAGAAAAGATGAAAATAAATGTCATAGATAAAAGTTAACTTCAACAACACAATGCCATCTGCAGAATCAAATCCACCAAACACATCAAAATATACTGATCATCAAACAATTTAGAAACACTGACCAGCCTCTGAATTCATAAAAGTAGCATTCACAGTTTCATACCCCAAAATCTTCTACATCCACAGGGGATAATATATAGGTCTCAACTTTAAACCGATTGGGGAACTCAATCAACCCAGCAGATTCAACAATGACAGTGACAAAAAATTTTTCAAACTTTACAGACCACACGATTTAAAAAGGCATTTACTGTTAAAATAATTCCATAGTGGATGAACAATATGCACACACTTGTACGGAACCTTGCACTACCCTTTCGGGCAAAGACCCCACAGTCTACAGTTCAGAGATAACTGGCCGTACCTTGCAACCGTCGAATGACACGGTGTATTGATACTTCCTCTGCTGACCCCCAAAAATCTCGCGGTCATCGGCAGAAGCAAAGATGAGCGCCTTCTTGTAGGATTTGGCGCCGGCGTCGTAATACGCGACCGAGTTACGGCAGTGATACGTTACGTTCTGGTAAGCATTTGAGCTGACAATTTGGAGGAACTGCATCTGGGACGCATCAGCTGCATATGTGAACTAATTCACAACAAAAAAATAAATATTTATATCCAAAAGTTCAGAAAAGAAAAATATTGATATCAACAAATGCATAACTAAATCATAAACACATCATCATCATCATCGTCGTCGTCATCATCATCATCACCATTGTTGTTGTTCATATTGTAAACCTGTAGTGCACTGACCACAAAGCCATCATCCATTTCCTCTCCAAACCACATCCTTCGAGATGGACCAGTGTAGTATTTTCCTTTCGACGCCTTAAATCAGAAAATTACAACAAAAACATAGAATTAGTAGAATGTATCCAAGCATCAACGAAATTACTGTCAAATGCATATAATGTCACAATGAAAAGACTATCAGACAAGCAAGAAATTATCTTCATAATTATATTGAGAGTAAGTGGTACAAAGGCACATAGACACTGTAAGTAACCACTTATTGGGAAAAGCTTCTCAAACCTGAAGTGCAAAATTTAGAATTTATTTTATAATTTAATGTCTAAATCGTGCAATAATGTCAAAAAATATTAAGTCACTCAATTAGAAATTATTATTCCACAAGAAAAGTGAAATTACCTGACTCGGTTTTGCCGATATACAGGTCTGTTTCGCTCCGATATCACAATACGCTTCAAAGGCATCGAGTGAACTGCCCTGGTTTGGATCAATCCAGTAGATACCTGGAAAACCACGAGTGAAATGCACATCCTATCCAATACATCAATGCATCAGGCATGCAAAATCAATAAACCAACCAATCAGTGCCAATCAACCAATCAATAGACCAATCAATAATAGCCAATATATATATATATATATATATATATATATATATATATATACTAGCCAATAATAATAATAATCAATAGACACTAAACCAATAACTAAACCAATAAATAAACCAAAAATTAAATCAATCAGTCAATCAATCAATGCCGTCATAATAGTGCACCATGCATGCACAATTCATGAGACACCTTTGTCATTTCTACTCTAAATTATTCCGAATTCTCTTGTCTTCTGTCATTGTTTCTGTTCTAACAAAAACTGCTTAGCAAAGAATTAAGTTAATCGGCGACCGTTTCCGAAGTCCGGATGAGCGAGCGCCAGTTCTCGACAGGTGTGGCTCGGCGCATCTTTTGTTCCTCTGGCGTCTTTCATCGAGTCCAGAAGCTTCTGTATGCGTCTCGTGTCGCGGTGAACTCTGGTATTCTAAGAGAAAAGCGTCAAACTATCAAACAACATGCAGCCAGTGACAACAGTAAGACAATAATTAATACGCTGTAGTACTATAGCGTGATTTAGAGTGGCTTAGGAGGCATTACTGCCCGTGTGAAAGCCACTAGGGGGCGCTAACGGAGCTCGAACCCGGACAAGATTATGACTATGATTTTTTTACTGAAGCGACCATCGACTGGTGCTGATGTACTACTACAGTGGCGCTAAAGAAGTCTACTACTACTACTACTACTACTACTACTACTACTGCTGCTGCTGCTGCTGCTGCTACTACTACTACTTGAACCCGCTCAGTCAGCCTACCGCATCAGCACGTAACCCACTCTGCCATCTTTGGCCCCTCATTAATTAACTCCTTGAACACTGATGTCACAGGTTGAAAGCAATTATCCATTCATTACATTCACAAATTGTAATAAACAGATGCTAGTTTGATTGTAGTGAGATATCTTTTTAAAATACAAGTAGTTCCATCATTGAACAGACAGAATATAAATGATGTAATATGAGGATGGTTGGACTGTTAGGCTGCTGGGTTAGGTAGTGTAAAGATAACCCGGGGGTCAGCCTGGTGGGAATCAAGTATCAATCAATAATAATCAATCAATAAACTTCTATGGCGCCACTATCATAATGACCAGGGCATCGTCCGATGGTGCACCAAATGTAAATTGAATTAGAGCCAGGTCAAGCTGGAAAGATCAATCAGAAACGGTGAGGGAGTACCGGTAATCTAAGGTGGATAAGAGAATTTTAAACAGGTATGTTTGGTCAAACAGGTAAGTAGAACCCACCTGGCAATCATGTTCTATCTCACCTGGATTTTAGAGCAGATATTCTTACACAGGGTCACCAACAATACTAAACACTGATGCCTATCCCTTTAAGAAATCTAGTCTTTAAAACATTATATAAAGGCAAAGCAAAGAGGTCTGATGCAATGGTGGTACACAGCGGTTCTCACACAGGGCAGTCCCTACTGAACCACATTAAATCTTGTTATATTATTATATTATTATAATTAAAATATTATAATTAAAATGAGCAAATACAGAAAGTAGTTACCTCGGGATTGTTATCGGGATTGCGCTTCGATGGGTCATCGTCCTTAAAAAATAAAAAACCCAGTGAACCACGACCATAAATTATACACAAAGAACACCAAAAAGTGGTGCTATACAAATAGCAATGTAACCAGCACTACATAAATGTGAAATAGCATCTACTTAGTGCCACAAGGTCAACAAATTATTATTATTATTATTATTATTATTATTATTATTATTATTATTATTATTATTATTATTATTATTATTATTATTATTATTATTATTATTATTATTATTATTACTAGACCATTTATACAGCGCCGTATGCATGACATAGATCAAAGTCAAGGGCGCTTTACACAAATTTAATTAAGCTGGTTGGTAAAAGCGCTTTAGAAAGTTATTTATCGTCGTCTTCATCCTCGTCATCTAGATTTGTACAAATGTAAACAAATGTACAGCATGTTCTAACTGACTGCTGGCACTGTATCATTCAAAGTTGCAAGCTTTTCTCCGTCTCTCTCTGTCTGTCTCCGTCTGCCTGTCTGTCTGTCTCTTATGCTCAAATAAAACTTAAACCATAGCTCACCTGAAAGGGGTCGGGTCCTTTGGGTCGACCATACGACATAGCGCCCCAGTCCTGCCGATACGCTGGTGCACCGCCATCGCCTGAATACGTCTGAAATGCAATCAACGCAAGGCTATGAGTTGAAACACAAGGAGGCAAAAATATAACAACACACGTACCAGTACGTAACAAGTTCTGCTGATAAAAGTCATCTGATATCTGCAGTGAGACAACGAGAACATGCAGAAATATACTTCTGGCATCCATCAAAATAATGGCAAAAATAAGTAAGTTGAATTTACCACGGGTCCTGGTGGTCCAGGCGGGCCGGGTGGCCCCTGAAAAATAAATTATTAAGGATATAAGAAATTAAAATGAACAAAAATTTCTGTAATGCTTCAAACTGTGCATGACACACACACACACACACATGCACAAACACACATCATACAAAAGATATGAGAGGCTCAGGAGACATTGTCTATGCAAACTGATTGAAAAATAGAAGCAATCTAACCAAATATTTAACTAATGATGCAGTCAAAAAATAAATAATTATTGTTATTTTACTTACCGCTCGCCCAGTGGGGCCAGAAGGACCCTTTGGACCCTGAAGAAATGAAAAAAGAAGAAATCGATACAGAGTGGGCGTTAACTCTTGACCAAATGGTCAAACCAAAAACCCAGACCAAAAAACACCTACTTCAATACAAGAAACTACTGTACAAGAATGACATCACCTCCTATCTTTTTAGAGTAGTTGAATCCAACTGGCATCATGTGGGCAGTTTAACGTTCCACAAAATTAAATAGAATCCATAAAAACTGTTCAACAAACTGTGCTAAATACCAGCGATATAATACTGGGCTACAAAAGGGGGCCCTGCAAATCGTTGATCTTAGAGGACCATTGGTGACAGTTACAAGTTACAGCATTCGAGACTAATTATATTATCAAGCTGTGTTCCAGTTTCCAAGCATTTAATTAAACAAACTATCTTTTGATGCTCTACATGTCACGAATAAAGATTATTATTATTATTATTTGTTATGACACAATACTAAAACAGTAATTGATATGCAGTAAAAGAGAAAGGACCCATAAAGTTTGTATGCCTATATATATATATATATATATATATATATATATATATATATATATATATATATATATATATATATATATATATATATATATATATATATATATATATATCTCTCACACTGGTTTGTCATCATAATATAATATACTCACGGCTGGTCCCAATGGACCGGGGGAACCGTCTTTACCAGACCTTCCAAGGCCTCCTCTTTCACCTGGTTCACCCTTGGAAGAACATAATGAAACAATACATAGCGTCAATACACCTGGAGTTTTGCAAGTAGGTTAGTAAGTGAGTAAAACGAAATTTCTATAGTGCTGCCCAAAAGCTTGGTGCAATGCACAGACAGATCATAAACTATGAGGTAAAGTGCACACCCCCATAAATATTTAAGTAAAATATCTTCTTCCCACATGAAGTTCCTCAACATTGTAATCTGGAATAAAACAAGCTCGTTTTCCAACTGTAAAAAGGAAGCTATTTATAACTTACGTCTATTACATCTATTCTCGTGTATACATTGCAAGCAATGCATATTATTTATGAACATATATATTAAATATATGTTTTTGTGCATACTTGTATACAGTACACACACACACACACACACACACACATATATATATATATATATATATATATATATATATATATATATATATATATATATCGGTATATATATATATATATATATATATATATATATATATATATATATATATATATATATATAAGTGTGTACACACATATACATATATATGTACACAAATAATAAAAGTTAGCATCTATGCTTACCCTTGCACCATCTTGCCCTGGGGGTCCTGGAAGTCCACCTGAACCAGGCTCACCCTTAAATTATCAAATCAACAGACCATTGGAAAAAAATTCAACACAAAATCTAGATTTCAAGCTCACATAAATATCACCGCATTTTCAAGGCATTTTTACATCATCAGAAAAGGTTCTAAAATTCCAATTGATAAACAAAAAAGTAATACGCACCGGATATCCTCTGCCACCGGGCAGTCCTGGTATCCCCGGCCAGCCCATGTCACCCTACGGATATGGAAAATACAGAAAAGAATAAGAATAAATCAACTAACAGCTATTCTAAATTAAGTTAAAGACTATACAAGCTGGCATATAACTATCAGAATCAGTTTACTAGTATCAAAGTCATAAACCAAAGATCGTTAATATCACAATTCAATACTGGAAACAAAGTTGTAAAGACAAATGTAAAAATATTTCATATTTCGATATCAGATATATTAGATATTTGAAATAATATTAAAATTGACGTTAAAGGATTAGGATACTAGAAGGGAGAAGCAGGAGAAGAGAAGCAATCTCTATCCAAAGCCTGCATTTCCTATGAATCAATATAAATAAAAAAACTAAATATATAATATATTATCTGGAGACATGCAAGGAACTGATAGATAAATGAAAAACACGACAAAAATGAAGTCTTCAGGATGTAGGAATGACACGATTTTAAAATTAAAAAATACAGAATCTCATAAAAGTGAAATTTCCTAGAAGACTTGAATCTTGCAAGTCTTCAGTACAATAGAATGATAAGCAGGACCTTCTCTCCCAAGTAGCCCTTGTCTCCCTTCATTCCGGCTTCACCAATGGCCCCGAGTGGCCCAGGGCCCCCAGTCGGTCCTGTTGTTCCGGGGATGCCGATGTCACCCTACACATACAGATACAGCCATTCTAAACAAAGCACTTTCTATAATTTTCTGTCATATTTTACAAGAAACTTAGTAGTCACATAAACTTCAACACTGGAGTCAGATATATATATAGCAATATATATATATATATATATATATATATATATATATATATATATATATATATATATATATATATATATAAATATATACTCATACAATGATAGTTTCAATATTTACCCTTTCTCCACGCTCTCCAACTGGTCCAGGTGCGCCAGGGGGTCCAACAATCCCTGGACCACCCGGAGTACCTGGCTGTCCAGGTGAACCAGGTGATCCAGGCGGGCCTCGTTCACCGTTTCTACCTGGAAGACCTGGCAGACCATCTTTACCATCAGAACCCTACAGAAAAAAAAACAAGAAAAAAACTAGAAAATCCTATAAATGAAATTTCATTGAAGCTAATAGGCCTACTGGAAAATATAAACAAATATTTTTCGACAGATAAAATTTTTAAGAGAGAACAACTCCACGAATGCACGGCAACGTACCCCTCGCCCCCTTTCACCCGGTACACCCGGACCTCCTGGATATCCAGGATCTCCTGGAAGACCTCGCTCACCTGGGTCACCGTCGTCTCCTACGGGTCCAGGCTCGCCCTAAACAGAAATCAGAAAAGTCAATTATTAAAAATAAACATGAAAATTCAATGGCAGGTTTTTGACTCGTGAAAGCAGAACATAAGCTAAAATTGAAACAATGTGCACGTACCTTGGGCCCAAGGGGGCCAAATGGTCCCGGTTCACCTGGAATACCAGGCAATCCCACAAGACCTGTCTCGCCCTGCTGACCTGGAGCACCGACTGGACCGGCCGGACCCTGGAAAATAATGCAATCAACGGTCGTTATTCAACGGTCTTTAATGTCAAACATTTATCAAACGATGACTGCACTTATGTTTCAGTTTATATCCATTCATCTACACTTTGTGAAATTAGAAGTAAACCAATTAAAATTAAAATTAAGCCAAAATTTTATATGGTGAACTGTTTAGCACATCTACACGTCTTAAAGAGTGGATTATATGTACTCAGGGTGGTGCCTGAGGATTCAGAAAAGGAGGGGAAGTAGCCACTTGCCCCAGTTAACCCATTACCCTTGCAAATGAAATTGTGGACAAGCCAGTAAGCAGTGATCAGAAATTTGCCCTCCCCTTGCAACTACCACACAGCATATACTGTAGATTACATTTTATAATACTAAGAAACAAAAATTAGAGAGATCACATTAGCAGTGGCTGCTGTAACAGTAACAGGATTGAGGCGCTTACCTCTGGTCCCTCTTCTCCTCTTTCACCCTTTTCCCCATCTCTTCCTGATTCACCAGCTGTGCCAGATTCACCTGATTTACCCTGCATTCCAGGTTCACCTCTCGAGCCCTGAAAATCGAAAAGAAATGCTCAAGAGAATCTGTCATGCTTTCACGTACGGCCAAACATGTGTGACGTCATTGCTTTCTGCATTAAGCAGCTTCTAAATTTAAAATATTTTCTATAAATAGTCAACATCAACTAGTAAGCTCCTGTTGATAGCATTAAATTTGCAGGCTCACTTGAATTAAAATTGAATTCCCATTGAGATAAATAATTGCATAAAGTATTCTTGCTTTGCATTAATTGCACAACTGCAAAGGGAGAAGATCATTCAGTGCTCAAATCAGAGAGCCAACCAACTGCTTAATAATATCTATTAAGAAATAACTAAATAAAAATCATCACATTTAAACAGAAAGTGACCAAAGCAGGCTTTAAACATTACACCAATCCAATGCAAGAAAGAAAGATAAAACTAGACAATTTGTGGTCGGACAAAATGTCACAGACAAAATAATGTCACAGACAAAATGTCATGGGGACAAAATGTCATGGGGACAAAATAATGTCATGGGGACAAAATGTCATGGGGACAAAATGTCACAGTTTAGGGTGGCTGTGATACATTTTGTTCATGACAATTTGCCCACTGACATTTTGTCCCTGGACATTTTGTCCACGGACATTTAATCCTAGCACCAGACAATTAACTAGCATTAGACTTGTGTGTTTGGGATTTCACGTGCCATTGGCTGATGCTTCTGTGCATTGTGAAGCGGCGCTATAGAAGTTGACGATTAGATACATCGATCTATCTACTCAACTAGAACAGGAGCGTTCAACAGAGTACTACCCTTGGTCCATCTTTTCCAGTCGGTCCCGCAGGGCCGGGCGGTCCCAGTCCGCCAGCAGTACCGCTGGGTCCAGGCGCTCCAGGTGCACCGGAGGGCCCAGCCTCTCCTATGCCTCCTGCCACTCCCCTGGGACCTGGCTGACCTTGGCTGCCTTCTCGACCGTGTGGACCAGGTTGTCCAGTTTCTCCACTACCACCCGGAGGTCCTGGTCTTCCCTAAATAAAAGAATAAGTAAACAGATAAACATGCATTACATTACACTATATCATTACAATTCAATTGTAACAAGTGGTAATACTAAAGACTACTACTGCACCAGACCCCAGGCTGCTACTCTGCATACTCTTTGTAATGTATTGTAACAGAATATTCGTATAGCACCTTTTATCAAAAAAATCACTCAGAAGTACTCCCACTGTGATTACTGAATAACAACAAGAACTTTGGGGTGTGCCAACTAATGTCATGAGACCCCCAATCCATGTTGTTTGAGTTTGAATATTCTGATACTTTAAAAATCCAAGTTTCAGACAACTGTGCTTAAGAAACAAAGAACTTCTATGTGAGATATCCAGTAAATAAAATTAATTATATAATTAATAGTTTATTTTATTTTATCATATCATATTTAATAAATAATATAAATATCATTAATATTCTGGGTAAATTACAGTTTCTCCAGGATGGCCTGGTTCTCCTCTGTCTCCAGATGGTCCAGGTGGACCCTACGACAAAATGTGCAAGAGATGCATTAAAACTGGCACAAAGTACAAAGATCTTTGTAAAATATCAAAGACTATGGCATCTCTTACTGGAGAGAGTGATATCACAGAATTGCTATCATACAAGAAACCACATAAAAGCTAAAGATAAAATACTAGTAAGCTGTGAGAGGTATGAGTGAGACTTGCTATTCTAAACATTAAATAAAGGCTAAAATCATGAACCATTCTCCAATTACGGATGGAAATCCAGTGGCGGCTCCAGGATTTGGCAAATGGGGGCCTTTGGGGGTGGCAACTTTCAATCATGGACCAACTATTTTTTCATGGACTAGTCTAGTTGCTTAGAATGTTAGAATAAATTATAAAGTATGGGTCCACTGGGGATGGGGCAGGCATTCAATAGGGGGCACGCCCCCTCCCCGGAGGGGTCCCCACATGGAGCCGCCCTCTGTGAAAATCAACAACACAGAGAACTTAGCATAGAAACAAGAAGACAGATAAAAGTAAAAACTCACAGGAAGTCCAGAGAGACCGGCAGGACCAACGGATCCAGAGTCCCCTCGCTCCCCAGTAGGACCCGGGGGACCAAACAGACCTCTTAGTCCAGGGAGACCAACTTCACCTTTGACACCAGCTAGGGAGAAAGCCTTTCCAATCGTTCCAGGAAGACCTCTCGGACCCTGGGCATAAACACGACACCAAGACACGTCAACAGTTCAAACAAGGCACTTTTCTGAACAAACAAACTGATAACGCGAAATCCGCTCGAAGAGTGTACGGCATCTACGAAATGCAATCAATTTCAATGAACAGTTCATATGTTATAGAAAACAGGACATTAAAAATATTTTGAATGTATTAGAAAAAGGTTATCGATTGTTTCAGTATTTTCGCGGGTCATTTCACCATAACTGGCGGGCCGAATCTGGCCCGCGGGCCGCCAGTTTAATATCCCTGCTCCAAAGAGTTTTGCAGATACATACAGGCATTCAAAATCATTATCCAATCTATTTATAATAACCTATTTCGCAAGAATCAATAGTCGTTCACAACATCCATGAACTGGCCATCAACTGACTGATAATTATATAGCACTAGCATATTCCTTGAATACATAACGTCACATTATTATATATTCAATGCAATGTTTCTACAATGGCAAGCACTGTATTCAGTGTTTTTATCTGTTTAATAGTCTCAGAATATTATCATTATGCTGCTTATTGGAATATCATAGCTACACAGAGGTAACAGAGACACAGCAGTTCCAATACTTACGGTATCCCCCGGTTTACCAGGCTCTCCAGGTCTTCCCTTACTTCCAGCGTTACCCTGAATAAACAAAGGAGAAATCTATGGTAACAGCAAAACACTAACATTTTCAAAGGAAAAAATACAAGCCAAAATCCCCAATAATCTAATAAAATAGTCTGTGTTATATGAGAGGCAAAAAACAAACAAACATATCATCATACAATTAAACATAATAATTGACCCTACAAAAGCTTAATTCCTATATGAGTTCATGATAAAATGAAATACTACTACTACTACTACTACTACTACTACTACTACTACTACTACTACTACTACTACTACTACTACTACTACTACTACTACTACTACTACTACTACTACTCTACTACTACTACTCTACTACTACTACTACTACTACTACTACTACTACTACTACTACTACTACTACTACTACTACTACTACTACTACTACTACTACTACTACTACTACTAATAATAATAATAATAAATAATAATCATATAAATATTAATGGAGTTTAGAGTGGTTTAGTAGGATCTGTCCTTTGTGAGAACCACTATGTTTCACTTGGCCTTTCATTCAAAATTCTGGTTTTGTTTGTGTTTTCTTGTTCTCTGTCTTCTTGTCCTAAGAGTGAACGAATAACAACAAACCTTGTAGTATACAATGCTATAACATTCTTTACTCAATCACAAGTGAAACTGAAGTCTTGTTGACTTGAGCACTGTTACTCACATTGTCTCCCTTCCCTCCAGGCACCCCTCGTCGGCCCCTCTCTCCCGGCAAACCCTTAAAAAAACAAATGCAATCTGGAGTTAAATCCAAGCAGAAAGTGCAAAATAAGTGAAGAAGATTGCAAAGAGGTCATACATAACTTTCCATCATTCAATCAAGAAATTGCTGAGTATGTTTGCCAAAGAAGAAATAGAATTTTAAATGCAGTGAAAACCAATTCTTCCATATTTGAAGAGTGTCACAAGACATCATTGTAGGATAAGTACAGTGCACGTAACATATCCAGATGTACAAGACAATGGCTAAGCCCCCTCCACCATTCAGTTACAATGCAAATGTCATTACCATTACACCATCTGACCATCTGTAATTATTATGCAAACCATCAAGCACAGTTCTTAAAAATGTTATCAAGAAATACAATCCAAATCTTCACTGCAACTAAGTAAATTTGCAACATCTCAATTTAATTAGAATTTGACAAATAAAAATAATAAGCTATAATATTCATCATCATTATCATCATTATCATCATCATTATCATCATCATTATCATCATCATTATCATCATCATTATCATCATCATTATCATCATAATCATCATCATCATCATCATCATCATCATCATCATCATCATCATCATCATCATCATCATCACTAAATATCAGTTCTATGATATCTACCTTAATCATCAGGTCAGGGTCTCCCTTCTCTCCAGCATTACCCTAAACACGTTTAACATCTATAATATTAAAATCCTTATCTGTATGTCTCTCTGTCTGTTACCTTCAAGCGTTCTGATTGGTTGACTATTGGTCACCGTTTTCTACGTCGCGATGCGTTGGTGGGCGTTGACTAAAACCGTTTAGTCCTTACGTCGCGATGCGTTGGTGGCGGCGTTGACTATTGGTAGACCGTTTAGTCCTTACGTCGCGCCGTTGGTGGCGGCGTTGACTATTGGTAGACCGTTTTAATCGCGAGCGTTGGTCGATGTTCAAGACGGCCATTGGTCCAGTCATTGCAGCGTCAGAGGGCTGGGCGTGCCAGCGTTGCTATTGGTAACAATTGTTCACAGCATTATGGCCACCGTGATTTTAACGTGGCGATCATTGAAATGTTGTTCAGCATGAATTCAATGATTGGGTATTAGGTATAGGTATTGGATATTATAATAATCTTTAGTTTATAATAATAATAATAATAATAATAATAATAATAATAATAATAATAATGTGATTTAAAGTGGTTAGGAGGTTAAGTAAGCCTGTGTGAAAACCACTGCAGTAACTCCCCACATTTCACGATCATATTAACCAAATAACCATATCAATAACATAAGGAAATCGGTCACATTAGGGCAGTTGTTTGACAGGTAAAAGTCCCATGCAATCAGCAGAACTAGATGTTCTGAAATTGAGATATTAATCAGAAAACTGTTTGATAAAGGTCCCAGTAATAATTAATTAACCAGTACCAGTAATTGCATCAAAATCAGAAAAAATTAAAGATGGTTAGACTAATTGGTGTTTGGTGCGTGAGCTGTTACCGGGTCTCCAGATTTTCCTTCTGGCCCGACGGGTCCACGCTCACCACGCAGACCGGGAAGTCCTACTGGTCCTTGGTCTCCAGACGGTCCTCGCTCACCCTAAAGAAATGCCTGAACTGAACTCAAACCAGCCAAGAAAATCAGCTTGTAAGTCTGTAACACTGCAACTATAATTCTGTAACACTGTAATTCTAATTCTGTAACACTGCAACTCTAATCTAGTAATTTTAAAACAGCCACGGGTTCATGATTCCTGTGTATACATCGACCGGCAAAAATTTAAACGTACGAACGAATCGATTCATCGATTCATCGATTCACACGCCCCAGGAAAAAGTGAAATGCAAAACTGTTCATACACTAATCTCCATGCCATAGCAAAATTGCAATAATATTTCATTGTAAAGGACAGACATAAATCACAGACGACCAAAACAAACACAGGAAAAAATCAACTCACAGCCGACCCTGCTGGCCCCGTAGGTCCCGAAGGCCCCGCCGCGCCCACCTCACCAGTCTTTCCGGCTTCTCCAGGTTGACCGGGACTTCCTGGCAAACCCTACAGGACAGACGGAAAACCGCATTTATTCGTGAGCAGAAGAAGAATAACTCCCGTAGATGAAAATTTGAAACTAGGAAGAGCAGATAAATTAAGTAGGTAAGAAAGCTTCTCAACAGATCAAGGTCCTAGAAGTGACACACCTGGAATCCTGGATTTCCTTCATCACCAGGTGAGCCTTTCTCACCTGCATCACCCTACAACAACAGATATGTCAATTATAGGGGTATCTGTTCTTTGCCATCAAATTCTGCATTTCCACAAACTTATTAGATTATCTGTCTGTCTGTTTGTTTGTCTGTCTGTCTGTCTCTCTCCATATATGTTGTTAATCAACTGATCATCGATCAATATCATTAATAGCTAATCGAAATGAATCAATCAATCAATATCTAATCTAAGAAGCAACTGTCATCCTTCAATCACTGTCTCTGTCTGAAATTGTTTAAATCAAATAATTATAATTAATCAATTAATTAAGAGTTTAAACAAATGGACTTACGGACGTCCCGGGTTCGCCAGGTAGTCCCGGTTCTCCGTCTCGTCCTCTTTCTCCGCTGTTACCTGGAGGTCCCATTGCTCCAATAACACCTTCTCTGCCTGGTTCACCCTAAATAAGCACAATGATAACAGAACTGCAAAAGATCATCCCCAAATAGCACAATGGTTTTGGAATGCAAGTCTGAAAGTAGTAAAAGCTTCTTGGTAAATAATTAAAATAATTATACTTAATACGGTAAAAAATAGTACAATATTTCCATCCATTCAAGAACAACGAGACAATCAAACGCTTTAACTCAAATGTCTCTTTCTTTCTCTATATATAATAATAATAATAATAATAATAATAATAATAATAATAATAATAATATTATTATTATTATTATTAATATTATTATTATTGCTATGGTGATGATGATGATTATACTGACTGTTGCCCCTCGTTCTCCAGCATTTCCTGACAATCCTGGAAGGCCAGAAGGTCCCTGTTGTCCCTGTTCTCCAGGTTTCCCATCCTGTCCCGGTTTTCCCTAAAAGTATCCACCCCATCCAACAATACTCAAATTAAACCGAAAACTAATTATCAATACGCATGACACAATAACTATAACAATAACCAACCACTGAAGACAGCACAGTTAGCAACTGGCCGAAAGGCAGACATATTAGTTCACGTAAAAAAAATTCAAACGCATTCACATTGCTACTTGAGAGCAGAGCCTTAGGTCAGCAGAGGGTAGGAGATTTAGACCAGTCAGAGAATGAATTCCTAAACGTTTCATTTATACTGTATTGAGGCAGTCAATATTAGAATCCATTTATTATTATTATTATTATTATTATTATTATTATTATTATTATTATTATTATTATTATTATTATTGATGTTATTATTACTATTATTGCTGCTGTTGTTATTATTATTATTATTATTATTATTATTATTATTATTATTATTATTATTATTGAGCCAACTTATATAGCGCCGTATGCATGGTAGACCAAAGTCAAGGTCGCTTTGACATTTATATATTATGATTCGACTGCAAAATAGCACGGCCACCGACATGTTCAAAATACCGCCACCAGAACCATTTCACGTTTTCTCAGTTCAATTTCTAATCACCCCCTTAATAGGTTTCACTTGAACCAAAAATAAAATGCAGTCACATAGAAAATACTCTCTAAAAAGAAGAATATTACAATATGGAACATTATGGCTATGTTAATACCGGATCGCCAGTACTTCCTTCTCTTCCATCGTTCCCAGGCGGGCCCGGAGAACCCTAGAAATAAGCAACAAATAATAAGAAAATGTCCAGAAAACACGTATATGAAATTTTTAAAAATAAAAATAAAAAACCAAATAATAACAACGATTCAGAGAGAATCAGTTACGTTCGTAATATGATCTGCAAACTTCTATCTCACTTCTCACTTTATAATCATGATCACAATATGCAGATATAGTGGGCGCGGTCGGTGGAGTAGCGGTAGGATTTTTGACATGCAAACGGAGGGTAGCGGGTTCGAATCTGACCCTAGCCAAAGCATAGCAACTAATTTAATAAGTTGGTCACCCCTGAATTGCTTCACACTTACAATGATTCTTCACTTTGTGAATGACTTAACAAGTGTTAAAAACCATGCAATAATAATAATAATAATAATAATAATAATAATAATAATAATAATAATAATAATAACACAATAATAATAACACAATAATAATAACAATAATAATAATGACAATAATAATAACTAAAATCCTGAATTCAGTTTATTGCACTTGCGATTTATAATAATAATAATAATAATAATAATAATAATAATAATAATAATAACAACAACAATAATAACACAATAATAATAACAATAATAATAATAATGACAAAATAATAAATAAAGTTGACTTCAGTTTGCGATTTACTTGCAATTTATAATAATAATAATAATAATAATAATAATAACAATAATATAGAGAAACTGACTTTTCAGTACAATCTAAATCCTTAATATTGTGATGCTGTGAGATCTATTCAGCATCAATTACTAAAAATAACAATAATAATTATAATAACAGTAATAATAATAGCAATAATAATAATAAGATCATAAACTCGAAATGACGCAAAGATGTGAGAATGTGAGTCTTACGCGAAGACCTTGGAGACCGCCAGCACCAGGTTTTCCAGGTTCACCCTTAAAGCAACAACACCACGACCACAGACAGTCAGCTCAATCATAGACATGATGGCCTTAAATTCTTATGTAGAATATTGTCATTAGCTATGCTCTATGTTTTGATAGTTTCCTTGCTGCAAGAATGACACTTTACCTTGTCTTTCGACTTCTTCAGAATACTTGTTGACAGTATATTATTCATTTACCTCATCATACACCCAACCAAGCATTTTCATTCTGGGTCTCCCATGCATTATTTCTTTTTTTCTCTTTTGTCCTCTTCTGTTGTTCTTCTAATTAAGCCTAGACATGCATTCGCTCTGGGTATGCACCCCACCTCCACTCCACTTATCCAGCAATTCAAGACAGAAATATTAAAACCAGAACTTACTTTAACTGGAGACTAGGACATTCAAATAACACAGAAATTAACAATAATTAATAGACAGTTAATAAACCGTATCGGTGAGCTAAAGTCTGCAGACTTGTAAATGTTTTACCTGGGGGCCCTTTTCACCCGACTCTCCAGAGGGACCTTTGGGCCCCGGCAGACCCGCCACGCCAGCTGGTCCCTCCATTCCAGGCAGACCACGCTCCCCGCTCAGTCCCTGTGTTTATACAGAAAATAATATTCCAGACATGACAACAAAAAAGAAAAGTCAAAAGTCCTGGTTGTCACGGCTACCAACATTAGCCTAAAAAACAGCACAACAGTGCACATTTACAAAAATATAAACACACTTACATAAAAACTGTTGATAAAATACATAAAAATCTTTAAAAAATACTGAGATATGCAACGCAGAAGCCTCAATTCAGTAAAAAAATCAGAAAATTTTCAAGACACAAGGAATTGTAGTAAAATCATGTAACACAAATTGCATATATTATATATTACTGACCCTCTCCCCTTGGTTTCCTGGAGCACCCAAGGGTCCAACACCACCAGGAGGGCCCTGGAAAAGTTAAAACACAAAAATCAGATGTTCAAAAATTAACCACTAGAATACAAGTCGCCAAAAGTTTTCGGTATCCTACAAATTTTTGCAAATATCCAAAGGCAAAAATACTTTCAGATGCAAAAATATGAGATAATCAATAATTTAAAAACTGCATTAGGCTGAAAAAAATTTGCTGTCTCGTAAAAATTGATTATATCCTAGGGTGCTTAGAGGAACGGTTTCAAATAAAACAGTCCTAGTAAATTTAGTGGATTGAAGTAAATCAACCTCTTGGAATCCTTACCCGTTTTCCGACGTCACCCGGTTTTCCAGGCTCTCCACGTTCACCTGGAACACCCTGAACCCCTTTGGCTCCGCTATCTCCAGGATAACCCTGCAGGCCTGCCTCGCCCTAAAAAAAAAAAATTAAAATTTCAGAAATCTACCAGAAATTCAAAAATTCACTTCATAAAACACACATCCATGAATAACACACACATGCGCTCGCACACACACACACACACACTCACACACAGCACGCTGTAAATGTATTCAGGCGTCAAAGCCAAATAAGCCAGATTTTATATAAAAAATAAATAAAAACAAGATGGCTGCAAGTGCAAAAATACAAAACAAATAATAAACAAATCACCATATTTCCAAACTCATCATCAACACCACCTCCACCATCTCCACCACTACCACAACCATCATCATCATCATCACTATCGCAACTGCCACCGTCAAAGTCATTTCTTATTAGCTCCAAGGGCTTGGCTGCTCACTTGGTCGCCTTTGGCTCCAGTGCTTCCAGGATTTCCGGCGAGTCCGGTAAAACCAGGAGGTCCGGGGTGCCCTGGACCACCAGCACTGCCAGGTTCACCCTAAAATTGTGCAGCACCCCAAATTCAAAATAACTCAAAACTGCTAATCATGTCAACGGTTTTAGAAATCGCATAAAGACAAGCAACTCGAGTCAAATGAAAAAGCATGATGTCCATACAATGTATACCATGTATACAGGTAATGGCTTGGAATTCAGTGAAAATTCAGACTGGTAGGCTTACCCGTTCGCCCCTTGGGCCGGGAGATCCATCCGATCCAGCTGGTCCCTGAAATTTAATAATCCCAATCATGGACCATCTACATAATCTCAGCAACACAGAAATAAACAGACCTAAGTAAGTAAGTAAGTATAATCTTTTGTGAACTGAAATAGCACTTTTAAAAGTAGCCCCACAGTAGCTACTGGTAGCTATTCTTGGGCGATTAATGTAAATCTGAAATAGCCAAAAGGTGGGGCTCAGTCAGGTAGGGTCAGTTCATTCCCAAAGGGTCATCATAGTTGGAACTCATTCAACTCATCGTACGATTGTTCCATCTAAAGCGCTCTTGACTTTGGCCCTCGCTATGCTACTGCGCTATATAAATCGTCATGTAGAATAGAA
Source organism: Metaphire vulgaris (assembly GCA_018105865.1). Classification (NCBI taxonomy): domain Eukaryota; kingdom Metazoa; phylum Annelida; class Clitellata; order Crassiclitellata; family Megascolecidae; genus Metaphire; species Metaphire vulgaris. Next base: position 1,826,765 of record CM030853.1, read on the forward strand.
TAGAATAGAATGGAACTATGCCAAATCATAAGACATTTAGGCAATGGCGGCTCTAGGATTTGACAAGTGGGGGGCCGTTGGGGTGGCAACTTCTAATCATGGGGGCCAACCATTTGTTGTTCAATGTATGTAGCACTAAGTATAGGGTCCCAACTGGGGGCATGGGGCCAGGCACTCAATGGGGCAAATTGTGGAGCCGCCACTGCATTTAGGCAGTTAGGCCAACCATCACAATGCATAAATGCAAGCTGAAATGCCATTGTGAAAAATTGTATAATAAAGACTTCTTGATAGAAAAAAATGCTCTATAAGCGGTCAGCCTAATTCTGTTAATACAAATATTTAATATTTCTATTATATTTAGTATTTAATAGAGAAAACTGACCGGTCGTCCAGGTTCACCAGGAGAACCAGGAATTCCATTCACGCCAATTGGACCTTGAAAACCAGGGCCTCCTTTTTCACCCGACAGGCCTTGGTCTCCCTGGAAATATCAAAAAAGCTGCCTAAATAATGCTGGCGACAACATAATTTCCTAATAGTCGACGAAGTCAATGATTTTGTAAAGGAAAGTTCTATTGGAACGCGTCTTTATGCTTTATAATTCAAAGTATCAATCTTATGGTCTCTAGAACTTCTGTTAATCATCATCAATCAGTCAATCAATCAACCAACAAACAACCAACCAACTAATCAATCAGTCAATCGATCATACTAAAATGATTTCTTACCTTAGCACCTGCAATACCCGGAAATCCAGGTGGTCCTGGTGGTCCCAATGATCCAATAGGGCCCGATGGCCCTGGCTGGCCATCCAAACCCCTTTGACCCTACAGATGAAAACCTCAACTGTTTTCTTACAAATAATCAGTGAATAAACACTAAATAAATAAATCAAATCTGAGCACTAGAAGAGTCCAATTTCTAAGTTATTTCCATCATAAACAAATAAGAAAGGTAAAATTTCACGATATTAAAAAAGTCACTTCAAATAATCAATTAGAAGTCTATTTGCAAACTCAAGCGGATATATCTTTAACGTATTCACCGTGGAGCCTTCCTTTCCTTCGGCCCCACGCTCTCCAGGAAGGCCGCGAGGTCCCTGAAATAAGTAAGCACTTCTTTAAAAAAATGGTTTCTTATAACATCGGTGAACATCTAAACATATCAATCTTTATTTAAACCAGACTTCAGAAACGTACTGTGAAAGTGATATATTAGATCCTATATCATTTTCCTCTTCTGTTCATAATTTTCACATGTCAACAACACATAAATAAACAGATTCATGTCTTTACACTCAAGTACATTAAAAGTACAGTAAAAATTCGTTACGACGCACTTAGTGGGTCTGCAATATTTAGTACTTTGCATCCAAGGTACGTTAATCCGATACCATCCGATACGGCAGCACATCACATCACACGGGACCGTACATTGCGATACGTTAAAACCGAGTGTACGTTATAGACAAAGGTTTGCCTCTACTGTAATTAAGCATGAGAAAAGAGCAAAACATACAAAACAGGAGCATGAAAAGAATACATCAACCAAGCACGACTGATACATTTACTAAACGAAAAAACAAGCAAAATATACTGAATATTGATGAAATAATACAACATATAATAACGCTTACAATGTTTCCCTGTGGCCCAATTGGGCCAGCGGGGCCATCCGGACCCTAAAAGAGCAGAAATAAAAAGATATCGATTTTAAACAAATATTAAAACATACACATGACTTGCTGGTAGTTAAAAATTTAATTTCTCAAAATTTATTGCAGTTTCAACTAAAATTATTAATCTCTAAAAATTCTATTTAGGCCTATTCACACACACACAATTTTAACTCTTCGATTAAGCATCTCAGAAATGCAAGAAAATGCTTCAGTAGCAAAAACAAAGCAAAAATACCTTTTCTCCAGGCTTTCCGATATCGCCCTTTGGACCAGCTGATCCAGGAACACCCTGAAAGCAAATATACAAATACCATAAGAAACTCGAAACAAATAAAATATTCATTCGCGGAGAACGTGCATGTCTCATACAAAACCAAACTCAAACTGAGGCACTATTGAATAAATAAATTTGGCAATAGGAAATGAAGTCACATTGACTTTTGACAATGCTCACTACTGTCCAGCCATTTTTGACCATTGGCTCTGATTGGAGACATTGACTTAGATTTGCAACAGTAAAACAAAGATTCTTGAAGGTTTCGATGCCAAAATGTCATGAAGGTTGATGCTCAAGGTCTTATGAAGATACCTCACTGTAAAACATCATTTGGTTCCAGGTCATTAGCACTGTTAGGGTCAAAGACATGGAACAAGCTATCAATGTCAGTGAAATCATCCAGTTGTCTGTCATCCTTCAAGAAAAATCTAAACACATGCTGTTCCAAAAATCATACGCTTTTCATATTCATACAGTATGTCTTAGATGGTATTCCATTCATTTTGTTTTTGTATGATTACTACTGTTCTTTAATTTTATTTTTATAGCTAAACTCTGTAAAGTGCCCTTGCTGATGGCATTTGATAATACAGCACACAAGAAATTGTCAATTTAATAATAATAATAATAATAATAATAATAATAATAATAATAATAATAATAATAATAATAATAATAATCACAACATGATTTAAAGTGGCTTATGAGGCTGTCAGCCTGTGTGAAAACCACTGCTGCAAGCAATTTAAGCTGGTAAAGTAAATGTAAAGCGTTACAACTTGAAACGTTGGAATTAATTCGGAAAGACGTACCCTGTGACCTTTGGCGCCAGCTAATCCAGGTATCCCAGGTGTGCCCGGCAGACCCTAAAAGTAGCACACAAGCATCAGAATTGAACCGCATTGTCATTTTTCAATTTGTGTTTTATGGGAAAAATTTTTGAACAAAGAGTGGCAGATTGGAACACGACCACTGTAGGACATCACCATCAACCTGCCTCCCCATTCTTTTAAAGTCAAACTCACCTGAAGAAAAGAGTCAGTACCAAATTTTGTGATATCAAGGAAGATTAGAATCAATATGAAAAGATGACCAGTGGCGGCTCCACCGGAAGGAGGGCAGGGGGCCCGTGCCCCCTATTGAGTGCCTGCCCCCCAGTTGGGACCCTATACTTAATGCTACATACATTAAACAACAAATGGTTGGCCCCCCATGACTAGAAGTTGCCACCCCAACGCCCCCCCACTTGCCAAATCCTAGAGCCGCCACTGAAGATGACCCAAATTAATAGACGAGCATAAAATAAGAATTTTTTTCAAATGTACATTATTGTTTAAAAATTTTTCCCATAAAATAAACAAAAAACTATAACAGATAAACAAGATCATTTTAGGGCAAAATAAGACACAGGATGCAACATACCTGAGGACCTACAGGACCTTTTGGACCGGTATCACCATCACGACCATCATCCCCCTAAAAATCAACAAAATAGGCCTCTTCAATGCAATAATGATCATCAGAGTTTCACCCTTTGGGCACAAAAACGCCGATATTTCGAATTCATAGCAAATATATGTTATCTGGATTATTAAAATGACTAGTGGCAACAGTAATTCAAGAGACTAAATTGAAAATGATGCAATAATACTCAAAACCACAGAAAAATTCAAAATTCAATTTCCCAGACATTTATTTACTACGTACATCTTTGCCAGGTAAACCAGGTGGACCCGCCGGACCTCGAGGTCCAGGTGGACCCTAAAATCACAACAAAAATTGCAAATTATGAATTAATAATAACTTTTAAGAATAAATAAAGTCAGATGGTTAATCATTTAGATAGACAATCAGCGATTTGCAATCGTGATAGCCAGAAAATGCACAAGCAGTAATCCGGCAAAATTTATTTGATTTCAGCCAAACTAAACATCACCAAAAGGCATAGCTAGACAGTGTTTCTTCTAGCCACCTTGACATTGAAGGGGGGATTTTGAAACGTTTGGGAGAGACATGGTCTGAATCTCCACACTTTGGGGGGGGAGGGGGATTTCCATTCCCACATCCAACATATAATTTTTGGGGGGGGAGGAGATTTTAAAACTTTGGGGGAAAATCCCCCCCCAGAGAAGGCCTAGAATAAACACTGATAGCTAGATGTTAATCCAGGCAGTTCAAGCCTTCTAGGACAACTTACCATGCTTCCTGATTCTCCAGGCTCACCACGGGACCCTTGATAGCCTTGAGGACCCTAAAACCACAAAAAAATCAAAAATAAACATCCTATGGTTTGTACAGCAGCAAAATTTTATCCAAAAGAAAATTACGATTATTGTTACAAGAGAACTGTTGAAAGTTATAAGGAAAAACGCTGAATTTTAGAAAGTCAAAATACTTATATAACCTTACCACTGGGCCTGGTGGTCCAGGAGGTCCTCTTGGCCCAGGTTGACCCTAAGAATTACAAAATCTTCCATTCAATCACAACAATTAATTACATTCAAAACAATTCTGTATAAAGTGTGTGTGTGTGTGTGTGTGTATATATATATATATATATATATAAAAGGACATTCTTTACAAAATTCATGATTACATTCTTACACAAGCGCTCACTTAATCGTTAGAAACAGATCTTGTCTAAGGTTCGATATACAAAATCAAGACCAGAGCATGTCTGGCCACGTGTTCTGGTAGGATAAGGCCTCTGTAGCCTATATAGCGTTCCAGATTCTTTGGCATGTAGCAGACCCTATGCTCCAGTGTTCAAAGCGTAAACAATTTGCAAAGTTACGAGCGTAGAAAACTAGACACGAGAGTAAAAGAATCGGCTACTCTGTACACCGAATAACGCCTCTTGCACAGTAAGTTTAAGAGTTGCTGCTACATAAAAAAAACACGAAATGCACTGTAATATATAACACAACATTTATGCAGCGCCTTTTCTGACTCAGAAATGTTCCGTATCAGTGTCACAAGAAAATCACTAAATGTTCTTATGGCAACCAGGGGCATAGCCAGTAATTTGACTTGGGGTGTATTATGTGATTTGGGGGTGGGGGGTAGGGGCATAAATCTTTAAAACTTTTTAAAATCTTAAAAAAACACATTAAAATTGATGGCAACAGTTTCCTTTTTGGTGCCTGTAATGTAAATAGTATTAATACAATTCATACATAACTGCTTTAGCAATGTGCCATGTGTTGTGGGTCTAGAAAAAACTTGTATCCCGGCAAGTCGGGGTGGGGTGGGGGGACCACTATCAACATAAGTACAGTACTACCAAGGAAAACTTATGTTGCACCTCTCATAAAGAATACACAAAGATTGCACACGGGCGCAGTGGCATAGCTAGTGCACGAGCACACGGGCACAGTCAAGATTCCAGAATGGGGGGGAGGACTGGCACTTCAACGTTTGACATTTTCAGCCAAAATGTTTTTGACGAGCAAAAAAGGGCCGCTGCCTCAGTAGCTTAAAACCTGGCGCGTTCTCCTCTATCTACCGGTAATACAACCCTTACCCCTTACCCACCCCCAACTATCCCCCGGTTTTGGACGAATCTCACGACCAGTCGCAATCCGAATAGGGGGCCAGCACCTCCCTCAACCTCAAACCCCGTTCCTCATCCCGCGTGGCTGTGCCAACGCGCGAGCATGTTGCATGGGCAGTCAGTCGCATACAGAAAGTGCGGCGCATCTTACTACCTGGCCGTAGGCATCTGGCCTGTATGCTGAGGAGTCTCTACCTCCTCCTCCTCCCCCTGCTTTTTCCGAGCTCGGCATCGCTGCCGGATCGTACAGTGGCTAGAAAAAAAACATGATTTTTTTATTTAAAAAGAAACAAATAACATCCAGATGGTAAATAATCAACAAAATTCAACTGTATACCTTTTGAATGGACAATAGGCAAACCAGGGCGTGTGTGTGTGTGTGTGTGTGTGTGTGATGGTATTTAGTGATTTAAACACAATATTCCATGAACGATTGGGTCTGGAAGAGGATAGAAGGACAAAAAGCCTGACAAAAACAATTCGTGCTAGAAAACATAAATAGATAGTCTAGGTCATGTTCTGGCTTCTGAGAGAAGTTACATGTCTAGTAAGAGAAGTATTAGAGGGGATAATGGCTGGGAAAGCACAAAGGGGACATTAAGGACACTGATGCTAGAATGGAAGTTTGATACTATTGGAAAGAACAAGTATGACACCCTGAAAAAAAGCTCGAGATACAGTAAAGAGGACTATGATTACGCTGGAGTATGGAAGTTTGGATGATGATGATGATGATTAATGATAGTGACGATGGTAGTGGTGGTGGTGGACTGGTGGTGGTGGTGATGGTGATGATGATGATGATGATGCCTTGCGGTCCAAACTGTGACGAACTGCAGTAGCACAATGGTGCAACCTTAGATCTCGAAGACACAACACGAAAATCCCTCACCAGATTAATAATTTGACTGATACTGTAACAGCTTCATTATAACATAGTATCCACTATCCAGTTTGCTCCAATGTAGCTACGCCACTGTATGAGCGTGCTGTGACTGTTTAAATACGTGTCCGTATACGAGATACGAGCGTCTATCGGAATGTCTGTCATTAAATCACTCAAAAATTCGTAAAAACTAAAATCTCTTACTTTTTTCTGCACATCTGAGGCCGCCGCATCCCCGAGGGGCTTCGGAGGAGAAACTGTTACTAACAGCGGCTACAAAACAACAACCATTGACGTCTATTAATAGATGTCAATGAAAACAACATAAAAATACAATGATTTGTAATGTTACGTAATTTAGCAGGGCATTTATATATCGCCACGATCGTTGCCAGCCATATCTCTGCCACCAAAATACTGAACAGTCGAAAACCCGTGTAGGTGGCAAACAGTGCAAACGTAACATGATGGAACCGGGAAGAAAAATGTTATTATATATTTGGTCAAACCTAATAAATTATAACTTAGTGATTTTACAAGTAAATTCCAAACTTCAAATCCGTTTTCTCAAAATTTTCGGATAGGCCACTCTGGTCCTCAGCGCCTCAAATAACAAACCTTGTAAATCCAACTATAAAATTGCTACAGCTCTTTAAATATAATATGTAAACTGTACCGTTTACAACAAAGAAATAAAAGAAACTGTAACGCGACTTTGTATATATATTTAGGCCTACTGGACTCGGCTGCCTTTATTATTATCTTGTTTTTTTTCAATTGTATAAAATATACATAAAATTTTCACCTCACTAATTCACTTTGCATGTAGTCGATGGACCTAGACCAAGTGAGCTAATAGCAATCGAGCCAATACAGGCCCTTGAAAGTATACAGTACTATACATTGCAACTGACAATACCGGAGCTTTTAAAGATTAATCTTATTTCGCAATAAATGCAAGGAAAGCGTATTCCGACCATTTTGCTCTAAAACTTCGCTAACAAAACGATGACCCAGCGTTAACGCGATTTTGCCATACTAATAGGGTTTTAAAAACGCATAACAAAGGTATGTTCCTGGCAAAAATTAAAAATGACGATTTTAAAGAAACTTCAATATTATTTCTCTTTTTGTCTTACTTTGGCAACATATAAATAAATTTTCATAGAATATTTGCCACAGTTTTCATTCGAATTGAATCAGAGCCTTTTATTCAAAATTCAGAAGATTCTTTTTAATTAACGTTCGCCAGATGGCCTAATGCATTTTTTTTTATAATACACTCCATGATTCCATGAGTCGCAGAACGTTACAAAACCGCATAACGACGACTGTAATATTACGTGACGGTCAATTAAGAACTGTCCGAGTGATATAATAACCTACCTTGTTGCCGGGTCCGGCGTTCGGAGGTTTTCGCGTTGCATTTTTGGGCTTCGGAGAGGAGCGTTTCGGTGCAACTTTATTCTGGAAAAAATTAAGTTAGAATGCCTTCATAAGGATGCAACTTCGGGGACAAAATCTAAAGGGCGACCAACAGGGACATTTTTACACCCCCTAACGCCCCAACACCCCCACCCCCCAATTTGAGAGCGACACCCCCAGATTTTCTCCAATCTGAGCCTGAGATGCACCCATAACACCCTCCAAAAATCCCCCAATTTAAGACCGACACCCCGAAATTGATAATCCTAGAAATAACTCTGGGCACCAGCAAGTAAAAACGCATCGGTGAAATTTGTGGGTGGGCACAGGAGGATTTTATTAAAGGCTAGGGTAGGCTTAAGCCTACCAAACTAATCCCACCAAAACAACAAAATGTTTTTCCATCAACACCAGGTCTGTCGCGTGCTGGATGGTACCCCTAGACCCCCATGCTAGCCTACCCAAATATTAAACTCTAAATCCGCCTATGTGGGTGGGGGAGAACTGAGCGCGAGGGTCTATAGGCCACCCATAACTGGTCAGTGGCGTAGCCAAACGGGTTGGGGATTAACCTCCCCCCATGGCTGCCCGACAAAAGATTTTCCCCATTGTGTCTTCGCACAATTTTAATTTTCGGACGCGGTTTTGAGGGTTAAAACCCCCCTTGGGGCCGACCCTAAATTTTTATAGATCTAGAGTGTAACAAGTAACGGAATTACGTATACACTGACGACCTTTTTGCCTGTGATCGAACAAAGGAAGATATTACGACACAAAGATGAGGTTGACCTTTTTTAGCTTGTCAAAAATTGTGTATAGTTGGGAATGGTCATACATATCCCCCCTTCCGGAAATCCTGGCCACGCCCCTGTCACTGGTAGTGCCTACTGCCACGGTAAGATTACGTCGTACTTTTCTATTTGTAGACCTACTTGTAAGTTGTAAAGAAGTAGGTGTCTGATGTCAAATTTTACAAATCTGTTATAAATGTAGAGAAACAGTAGCCTAAACTATAAAGCGTGCTTCCGTGCTTAGGCTATGCCATATACAGCAAATGCTTTCTAAAATATAATTAGGCCAACTGATACATCAGTTGTCAGTTTAACTTTCCGAGATAAAACTGCTAGTTGACATATTAAATAGAAGGCTTTAATGAACACTAGCTGTCAGATCATTGATAAAAAATTCAACAAGCGGCATTGGCGCTATATAAAGTTACGCTAAACTTAAACCCCCGTAATTTCTGAACAGGGAACCCAATCAGATTTCACTCAACTGTTTAAAATCTAAAATTTAAATCAACTTGGAATATCTTTTGAACTTTGTGCTGGCACTTTTTCATGTAGAAATACTGAGAGTATATGATACGTCATCCGTTATAATTATTGATAGGCCTAATAATGCCGACAGATAAACTCTCAGTAGGCCTATAGGCTAAACTATATGGGAGTCGAAGTAGGCCTAATACTATAAGCAATCTAAATAGACCTAGGCCTAACAGTGTTGTTTATCCGAAAAACATAATCTACACTACAGTATGAAACAATACTTACAGGAATCTTTCCACGAGAATCTGAAGCAACACAAAGACAACAAATTAAAAGACTGTATTAATATTTTAACACATATATTTTACATCATCGTCGTCGTCGTCATCATCATCGTCATCGTCATTATCAAATATTTTTTTAAATTTTCAAACAGGCCTACAGTATTAAGCCTAGCATAATTGTAGGCATCGACTGGGCTTCAACCGGTGCAAATATGAAATCTCTACGACACCACAAATTTTCGCTCAAATTTCGAAAAAACCTGGACTATAGTCCATGAAAAATTTTCGGGCGACCCAAAAATTCATGTCGATATTTCACCCAAATTTCTCTTTAGAACCCTCAAACGCCTCGCAGTGATGCCAGTGGGCTAGAAAAATCCGTCACTTTCCACCCTATTAATGTGTCTATATTGCAAAATATAATAATGGTGGCTATACATTGTATAGACTTTCAAACCTTTAAAAAAGTCAGACACCTGATACATATCCCAAATGCGGGTCCAGATTCCTGATCGCAAGTGTTTCTTCTACTTTATTGTGCATTTCATTTACCTAAATATCTAATTTTGGCGTTCCTCACCTCTGCGCCCGGGGACATGTGTACCCCCCTGCCCTCCTTTAGATCCGCCTCTGGGCAAGAGGGGCACTTGCGCGGTCTAGAAAATGCCAATCTATTTTAGTAACTTATTAGGCCTATATTTTGGCTTTCGGGCCAGTATTTTCACACTAAAACCACTACTGGCACACGAAGTGAAATTGAGAAACTTGACCTTGACCAAGAACTGTGGAATTGAATATCTTGAAAACTATATTAGCCATGCCTATTGTGTTTTGCCCTCGCCCTCCCCCCCCCTGGAAAAACTTCCGTGGGCGCCATGGATGCAGCCTGTTAGAAATTCTATGCTACTTTGGCATGATGTGATGCAGGCATGTTTATTGGCATAATACCCGTAGGCCAAAGTCTATCCGGCTTTTTAACCTAGGACTATGCGTGGTCTATAGGTCTTCTATAGTAGTAGAATAGTAGAAGAGCCATCCACTTGGGTTTAATTCTAGACAAAAAGAGTTTCGTCTTAAAGCCAAAATGTCGGAATTTCGGATAGCTGCATGAGGCAGTAATGTTCAAACTAAGGCCCAGTTGGAATTTGGAATTCACAGTGACATTGAAACACAAAGATTGAACCAATATGCGAAACATCAGTCATCAGGAAAACACAAATATATATATATATATATATATATATATATATATATATCCAGACATTTTTGTCATAAGTTCCTCGGGAACTAAGTATACTGAGAACATTATATATATATATATACACATATATATGTATATATATACACATATATATATGCTAAGGGTGTACAGTAGACTATAATCGAAAAGACGTCAACAACATTGAGGGAGACATATGAATTTATGATATTCGTTAACCCGCCCGTGGATGACCCACCCAATGTTACCTCTCTTAGCCAGCAGCTCATAGCTAGTAGCTACCCGGTGCCAGTTCGAATGAACGCCTCGGAGGCGTATCCAAGTTCCAACAGTTTTAATGGAATGGGCGGAGTAGGAAAATTTCTGGACAATTTTTAGGACTACAGTAGAGCTTCGTTATAACGGACTCGGGCTTAACGTATGCTCGGTTATAACGTACCGCAATGTACAGTCAAATCTGATGCGCTATCCTATTGGATGGTGTTGGATATAACGTACTTTCTATAGGCGATCATAGGCCCTATATAATGTGCACGATTTTACAGATCCACTAAGTACGTTATAACGAAGTTCTACTGTATTTGCGATTTTCTTTGTCAGAGGTCATACCCCCAACTAAAAGCAATATTAAGGTAGGGGTAGGGGTAGGGGTGCCATTCAGCAAATTTTGAGTGATAATTGATTCAGAGGACGAAGGAGAGTAACGTGAGAGGAAGATCGGAGGATGTCGTGGAATTGTCAGACAGTGTACGTAGACTGGTTTTGATGTATGAAGTGAATTAAAATCAGTCGATATAATTTTATATTTAACGCGTTCTACTATTTTCAGCCAGTGGCGGCTCCACCGGGGGGCCAGAGGGGCCCCATGAATAAAAGTTGCCACCCCCAACGCCCCCCCCCACTTGCCAAATCCTAGAGCCGCCACTGTTTTCAGCCAGTGTAGGCCTCCAATATAGGCACAAACTTCTATTAGGCCCCTAAGCTCGAGCCCCCACTTTTTGAGAGGTTACCACGAGGAAAGGGAAGGCATCTTATATGAGTTGGGCCTTCCGCTGTTTTTGTGTATCCAAGAATACGCCGATGCGGAGTTGACAGCAGTCGGCCGATAGGCCTATGTAGGCCCTAGACTGGTGGGCCTACTGTTGCCGGAAGGTCTCAGACACAGATTAGTCCACGGAATCTGGATAACGTCCGCAGATAAATTCAGTTGAAACCATTGGATGGCGGAGGTTGGGCAGTGGTTGTTTCATAAACCCTCGTCAGAGCAGAGAGGCGCCAAGAAGATCAAGATCAGATCACTAAAGGCTTAATATAATAATATATAATATAATATAGCAAGGTTTAAAGTGGTTCAGTAGGGACTGCCCTGTGTGAGAACCACTGTCTTCCTAAAGTTAGCCTACAGGCTAACTTAGCCTCCTAAATCACTTTAAACCAAGCTATTATTATTATTATTATTATTATTATTATTATTATTATTATTATTATTATTATTATTATTATTATTATTATTATTATTAAGCGAATTGATTGCTATCTCATGGAGGCTATATATATAGTCGGACAAGCAACGAGAAACGCTGTATCTCTAATTCCCAAATCCGCAATCTACAACTGTATTACTGTAACAACTCACGTCTAATCTAATCTTAAACTTCTATAGCGCCACTTCAAAATGCATAGAAGCATCAACCGGTAGCGCACCAAATCACAATGGCACACGAAGACTGCGGTCAAATACGGGATCTCAGGCCCTAGACAACCAGATGACACGGTGGACAAGACAGGCGAGAAACATGGAGTTTGACATTGGAACAGTTTATTTCAATTTCTTAATCATGTTTTAATCTTACTCTAAGATTTGGGAGTCAATTTTTGCAGCGCGCGCACATGAGGGTCTGAGGCAATGAGTTTCAGAGCTTTTTTTTTGGGGGGGGGGTGGCCAATGAGAAAGCAAGAGCGCCAAGAATTGTCGGAGTATTACAAGACACGTTTCTTCTTCACATGAGACAACATGACGCAGTCATTCCATCTTACGAACCAACCCCGTTTTTTCAGACCGCGTTAGATCGATCACTTATATTACCGCCGCACCATTTATTAGGCGCCATTTCCGCGGAAGAAGAAAAAAGAAACTGCAGCAACATAGGCCTAGCATTGTTTTTAAAATGCCTGAGAAATCACAAAGGTTTGCTATGACCTACTGCAGTTACAGGCATTCGACTGCATTTGTATCTGTTAGAGATAACTGAGCAGCATGCATGCAGGGGCGGATCAAGGACTTCGATTGGAGGGGGCTTTGTGTTCCAGTCCTCAACTTGCCTTGTCTTGTAAGCTGTTCCACGTGGATTAATGCGTGTTGCTAAACTGTTTGAAATGGAAGAAAATGCAACATTCGTTTACGCAGGACTATTCGATCCTTTTTATACGCTAGCTTCTCGGGCTACTCTGGAATCTGGATACGCCCCCATCCCTCCGGGCCACTCCACTCCACTCCACGCGGAGCCCTTGAGTTGCACAGTCAAGCAATAAACAAATACTTTAGGCCTAAAAACTTTCTATATATACTGGCATGCATTGGCTCGCTATAGGACGATTAAGTGTTCCTTTGCATGGGAATGCGCGGCAACATAAACACACTGAGCAACACCCGGCCAGCGCAGAATAATTCAAAGTCTACTATACTACCGCTGTATAGTTAAACATACGTGCGGCTAGTTACACAAAGGACTATATAGGCCTATATATATATATAGACTGTAGGCCTAAGTTGTAACGAGCGACGTCGAGCGTCTAAAATATTAGAGTTGCTCTTTCGCAGTTAGAAATCCAGCTGGCGTACAGTATACTTGTAGACTGTAGGTTGTGTAGAGTGTGTATATATAGAAGGACACAACCATTTTCCGCAGACAGAACGATTGACATCTGGTGGAGACGTTTTGGTCGTCTGGTTTGCTCAAAATCGTTCAGTGATTTTCACACAGGCTAACTTAGCCTCCTAAACCACTTTAAATCACGTTATAATAACAATTTTATTATTATTATTATTATTATTATTATTATTATTATTAGTAGTAGTAGTAGTAGTAGTAGTAGTAGTAGTAGTAGTAGTAGTAGTAGTAGTAGTAGTAGTAGTAGTAGTAGTAGTAATAATAATAATAGTAGTGGTAGCAGTAGCAGTAGTAAGCTTAGTAGTAGTTGTTGTTCTTGTTGCTGTTGTTGTTGCAACAGTATTAGTATTTGTAGGCCTATTACAGTGGTTCTCACACAGGGCAGTCCCTACTGAACCACTTTAAACCTTGTTATATTATATTATTATTATTATTATTATTAGTGATAGTAATAGTATTAATATTACTAAACAGTGAGATAGACTTAGCGTTGACTTGAAAAAACGAGAAAAAGTTTTGACATCTCTCGAAAAATTGCAAATTACCTATTTTTGGCACATGCATGGCCGAAGGTTTTTTGGCGTTTTAACCTAAACATGTCGATTTGACCCCTCCCTCTATAACGGAACCCTGGCTCCCCCTATTACGGAACCCTGGCTACGCCACTGGCGTCTACATCTAGTCTCGGCAAATAGTGTATGTAACTTCGTCCTCGTTTGGACAAGGATAGACCCTTTGCGTTTCCTGATGACGAGGCAAATGGCGTCTCCGTCTAAAATTAGACTCCATAAAGTAATGAAGTCGCATTTCTCAAACTTATCAGAACGTTCAGGATTTGGCTCCAATCTTCCGGAGAGATTTCTCCCTCTCTCTCTCCCTCTCTCTCTCCCTCTCTCCCTCTCTCTCTCTCTCGTTCTCTTTCTCTCTCTCCTCTCTCTCTCTCTCTCTCTCTCTCTCTCTCTCTCTCTCTCTCTCTCTCTCTGCGTGTGTGTGTGCGCATTTGGTTTCAGTTAGGGTTAAAAGATGCCAAAATAGACTCAAACAGAGACAGGGCATAAGCAGAGGCATAGACGGCGACAGGGACAGAGGCAGGGACAGAGGCAAGTGGAGTTTGGTGGACGATGAACTGTGTCGAATATTGGGTGAGATAGATTAGTCCTCTGCTATACTTTCTGCTTTCTTTCGGAAGGCCTATAGCTAAGCACTCGTACAAGAGCAATGGCGTAGCGAGGGGGCAGGGGGCGGGGGCCAAGCGCCCCAGGCGGCACTTGCTCTAGGGGCGGCACTTTCGAGATTTGTTAGTTTTTTTGCTTGTCAGAGACTTTTTGGAGAGTTTATAACGTTATTTTTTTCCTGTCAGACTTTTTTCGGAGAATTGAGGGCGGCACTATTTTCTCGCCCCGGGCAGTGTCTAGACTCCTGGACTCCGGAGGGAAACTAGCAAATCCGGGGGAATTCTGCTAGGGGCCGCTGTTAGTCCATGTAGTATTCAAAAATTTTCCGGGGCGGAATTTGAAATTTCCGGGGGAAAAGGGCAATTTTCGCCCCGGAAACGGCCTAGATTAAACACTGGCCCCGGGCGGCACTTTGCCTCGCTACGCCACTGTACAAGAGCTTCTGTTTAGACGGTTTAGTGCAGCCGCCTATCTCTAACAGTGAAAAAGACTGCATGCCAGCGTCTAACTCTTAAGCTGTTTCTCTTCTGATCTGCTTTCAATTCCATTCAGCACATCGGTCAATTGTGGCTTTCAGGTTTCAATCGCAACATGACGATGAAAGGTTTTCAGTGTTTTAGTATTAAGTCTTTTATGAACGACAGCGGGTTTTGGTTTTATACAGGAAAGATCTCACTAAACCACTTGAAACCAAGTTGTTAAAATAATAAAGTTTATTATTATTATTATTATTATTATTATTATTATTATTATTATTATTATTATTATTATTATTATTATTATTATTATTATTATTATTATTATTATTATTATTATTATATAGGAAACCCTAATACAAATAGTTGTCATTATTATTATTATTATTATTATTATTATTATTATTATTATTATTATTATTATGCCTATTATTATTATTATTATTATTATTATTATTATTATTATTATTATTATTATTATTATTATAGGAAACCCCAATACAAATAGTTATGTCATTATTATTATTATTATTATTATTAGTAGTAGTAGTAGTAGTAGTAGTAGTAGTAGTAGTAGTAGTAGTAGTAGTAGTAGTAGTATTATAGGAAACCCCAATACAAATAGTTATGTCATTATTATTATTATTATTATTATTATTATTATTATTATTATTATTATTATTATTATTATTATTACCGCAATTTAGCGCCACTATCGGCCAAACTGTGGACTAATTAATTGGTCAGCATAGTTCGAGAAATTCCATGTAACATATTGTAGAAAGACTCTACTTTTCTTGCGTTTGCTTGTCGGACTTTTTGATCAGAAAATGTCGATGCACCCTCCACCACCCCACCCACCCCACCCGCCCCTATTCTTTATTCCGGGACCCTGGTTACACCGCTGGTCGAAAGGGGCCATCTATAAATGACATCACGCACTTACAGGAGGGGTTCAAACATTTGTGACGATGTGTGAAGACGGGGGAGGGTTTCCAGAAATGTGACGTCACATAATACCAGGTATTTTTTTTATTGATACCGCAATGCTATATGCTACCGCAAAATTGAACGTATTTCACACTTATAATTATTATGCTTCATTTAAAAAACAGAATTGTAAAAAGTTAGAGGACTGACTTTTTGTGACGTCGTGTGACGAGGGGCGGGGGCAAAGAACTGCCAAAATCGCGCGACGTCATTTATGGATGGCCCCAAAGACACAAAATTCAGTAAATTTCATGTTCTCTTTGCTTACCTGCGGTAATCGCAGACCGTTCCTGAGTTTGAGCGACGTCTAGGAGTACAGACAGTGCGGTAATTAGGCATACCGCTGCTAATCCAATCCTCATCCTGACTCAATGATCGCCTGCTACTGCTGTTGCTGCTGCTGATGATGATGATGGTCAAGTGATGTGCAGTTAACAACGGCAGCTGTGTGTGATTCGATGTGGGAACGACGAACGCCCATGCGTTTGTAACGCGACAACGTACGCTGACGATAGAGAGAGAGAGATTGAGAAAACCAGAGAGGCCTATTATTTTAGCGATTTAAACGCAAATGATTCAGTTTACGTGCATCTCGTGTAAGTCGTCTTCGCTGCTCGCCGTTCGACTTCCTTCCGTCTGTTTCTCTACGGCGCCCGTTAGACACCACCGGGTCTGAAAAACTCATCAGGAAAGGCTTTTAGCCCGTGTGAGCAGATAAGCGAGAACGAGAGAGAGAGAGAGGAGAGAGAGAGAGAGAGAGAGAGAGAGAGAGAGCAGCTTAAGTTCCAAAGACCATTTCTTCGTGAACTTTTCGTCTCTCTCTCTCTCTCTCTCTCTCTCTTCCTCACTGCCTGTCTCTCTGTCTGCCTCTCTGCTACTTTTCAAACGAGTTCTCCCCTCTTTCGTTCCATTCACTCCAAGGTCGAACACGAAAGATAATAAAGAAATCGTTCTCTGTCTGCTGCTGCTGCTGCTGCTGCTGCTGCTGCAGTCTACGCCCTGCTGTACAAAAACATGTATAAGCCCATACAGTGCACTCTTCATCTTCTTAGACGCTTCTGAAGCGAATGGTATCCACATAGGAAAGATATAGCCATTTAAAGTGGAAGCCGTGTAGACTACAGCAGACCTATTTCTGCATCCTGCTGTTACTTAGCTTTCTCTTGTCTGGTACAGACGTGCATTCTATAGTCTAGCACAGTCCTCAGTGTAGGCCCTGATGCTATCCAGACTAATCTTAACCTTCTATAGCGCCACTTAACAAATGCACAGAAGCACCTGCAGCCGATGACAGGCAAAATTACAATCACATAAGATATGAGAGGCTAGATAAAATCGAGCCAACTGTATAGTTCTCTCCTACTGTGTGTACCGGAATATAGAAATGCGGATTAAAAAATATCGGGGAAAAATAGTGATTGGCACACGGTCGAAAGTTTCAGCCTCTTAACTTGACCCGAAGATAGATAGATCTTCAAAACAACACCACAACCAGCAGCAGCAGCAGCAGCAGACGTTGGCGCATGTGTTTCAAATCATCCTCTGTAATGTTTCACAGTCGCTTCACAGTGCCCACCCTGTATATCGATCGAACTATTCGCAACCACCAGGAGTCGAATTAAAACTCTCGCTTAAATGAGTCAGCCGATACTTTTTAAAAGAAAAAGGTCCCCTCCCCGGTGTAGCATATTATAATGACTCCCATATAATAATAACTCCCCTCTCTTTATTATATATATAATAAAGACTCCCCCCTCATTATTATATATATAATAATAACTCTCTGTATATTATAATAACTCCCCAGAAGAAGTAGGCCTAAAAATTGAAAAAACTAACCCTAATTTATAAAAATGTCTCTAAAATGGTTATACGAAATTATAACCCCATTTCCAATCTCCCAATTTTCCTAAAATTCCTGAAAGGCAATGCTTACCAGAATGTTAAATTACTTAGATGCATTTAATATGCTATCCACTGATCAATATGGTTTCAGCCCTAGTTCTCCACTTAAATGCCAATAATGAATTTAATTGATACCAAAACAACAAATTTTAATCCCACAAACACACTATTGGAACAATCCTCGATATAAAAAAAGCTTTTGGTGTTCTAGACCATGGTATCTCAGCTGGTTTCTGAAAAACTAAGGGAGTTATTATAATATAGAGAGAGTTATTATTATATATATAATAATGAAGGGGGGAGTCATTATTATATATATAATAATGAGGGGGGAATTATTATTATATGGGAGTCATTATAATATACTATACCGGTGTTAGGCCTCCGCCAAGGTTTAATCTAGGCCGTTTCCGGAGGGGAAAATTGCCCTTCTTCGCCCGGAAATTTCAAATTATTCCCCCCGGAAATTTTGACATACTACATCAACTAACAGCAGCCCCCTATCAGAATCCCCCGGCTTTGTCAGTTTCCCCTCGGAGTCCAGGAGTCTAGATTAAACACTGGTCTCCGCAAGCACCTATAAATCCAACGGATACTAGTCATCACTGAGGCGGTGTGGGGCCTACATTCCCTGAGCCGCACCCTTTCGACCTCAGTTCCCACTGCTTTTTAACTGACCAATCAACGCCATCCCTTTCTAGCAGTGCACATCGATTAGTTAGAACCATCAAATCGTTCTCTGTAATGTTTCACAGTCAGTCGCTTATTATAGCCAGAACCGAACTATGGCTACGCGTAGCCCTATTTAGAAATATGGTCCATCCATATACAGCAGTACGTACGCACCATGGGCGCCCACAGAAATTTTCCAGTAGGGGCAAAACATAATGGTCATGGCTATATGCCACATACATTTTTCCAAGAGGGGGCAAAACACGCCTTAACACAATGGTCACGGTTAATATTTTAGCAAGGCTTTCAAATTTCAATGGGAAATATTGGCATTTTCATTTTCCAGGAGGGGGCAAGTGCCATCTCTTGCCCCAATGTGCGGGCGCCCATGGTACACACTGAGGAGGGTTTGGACTTTAAATTGAAGATGTGCGTATGTACGGTGTGTGCAACTGGGGAGGGGGTCGAAAATGACTTTGTTTTCGCGTTAACCAATGGTTGATTTTCCGGGGAGCGTACGCTTACCCCCGGCTTACTGGTTTAGGTCACACCCGGCGAGGGCCGCACACTCAGGGTGGGGTTAGTCCGACCAGTTCACTTTTTACCCCCTCACATTCCAAAGCTCGACTCTTTTATCGTTTAATCACTCTTCTGAATTTTTCATATATATAGCCTACTGTAGCACTAGTCCTTGCTTTGTCCAATTTCAAACAAGGTATCAATTTTATAATTTTGTGGTCTATAAAACCTGTAATAGAAGAAACCAGCTCTCTTAAGTGCCATCTTATCTCTCGATTGATTTTTTAGACATTTGACAGAGAATAGATTTCTGAAAGACTTTGTATAGTGTCGTTTCAAATGGCTCATTATTTTTCTTGGCATTTCGAAAGCTCTAGAAAAAATTGAGATAGAATATATTGACAATTCTAGTACGGGTTGACATAGCAAAGATGGGCACACAAGAATATGTGGTTTTAATTCGTTTCATCACTCTTCTGAATTTTTGCATATCTATAGCCTAGTGTAGCACTAGTCCTTGCATTGTCCAATTTCAAACAGGCCATGTTGGCCCACCCAATATTTGACTTGTGGCACCCTCCATGAGCTCAAGGACAACCCACTTTATGAAATGGGCAACTACTGTATCATCTGTATCGCTGAAACTGAACAAGTTTTATGCAATGTAACGAAACGTGTCATGTATCTTCTTGTAACCAATTACTGGTCCATTGTAACATTACAATACACTTTAATTGGTTTTAAAAAGCACTTCAAGATTAGAGCGTTGAACATAGACGAGAACTCTTACACTCACTGACTTTTTCAATGCCGAGAAACTCAGTCCCACAATCTCCAGTTATAAAGTCACGTGAACATTTTTATAAGAGCCTAAAAAAAGAATAGCTTTTAAATTATACCCCAAACACTACATCATCATAGGCATAAGCCTCTACAAGACCGCCAGGCCTGATCCCTCCATTTTTTTAGGTTAGGGAAGGGGAAAGTGTAGGGGTAGGACCCCTCCCCACTTTTTCATCCAAGTTTACACCTATGCAGGGTTATTTCTAGGATTATCAATTTGGGGGTGTCGGTAAATTCTGGGGGTCTCCTGCCAAAAAAATCCGACAAGCAAGAAAAGGGTAATCCCATATAGCTGAGATTGGGTGTGTGGGGGGGTGTCGGTCTCAAATTGGAGGGGGTGTTGGGGGTGGGTTAGGGGGTGTAAAAATATCCCTGCACCTATGCCTTATAACATGTATTAAATTTCACTTCTGATTGAGGCATTAAATTTCTCAACCCACTAGAATCTCCGATAAATGACATTTCAATTGTGCTACTTAATAACGCTAAGAAAGTATTGGAAGGACGGTTCCAACACGCTGGAAACTGTCTGACAATTCTAACGGCCATCGATCGACAAGCTTCTCGACGTCACGCGACATCGTCATCACGCCTCTTGACGTCATGGCGACGGAGCAGCAGGTGAATTGACGGCGCCGCTTTTGTCACTCGACGCACCTGACGATCAAAAACCATCACAGATATTTTACCTCTATCTCTTAATGGCAGCCAATAAGAATGGTGCCTAACTCTCTGTCTAGTAACTATTAACCCCTTAACCGTGCATTTAACTGTAACTCAATGTAAAATGGACGGATATATCCGGGATCCCCAGTTAAGGGGTTAATACAGAAAAAAGAGTCACTAGAAATGGGAACTGTTGAAAAACTGAGGGCAAAAAGGTCATCAGAAATTTCTACTCAAAAACTGCAAACACATGGTTAAAGAATCTGCCGGCATGCTACCACAATAGGTCCAAAGATAGGGGCCATCCATACAGTACGTACACACTGAGTGGGGATTGGACTTGGGAGATTTGCGCGTGACGGTGTCAAACGGGGAATGAAAATACGACTTTTCTGCAGACGTATTATATGGACGAGCCCTAGCCAATGTATTTCCCGAGGGTTTGGGGAGTTTGAAAATTATCGGATCTGAGTAGTTTACCGGTAACCCAACCCACCCCCGCTGTGCAAAAGAATACAAGAGTGAGCGATCACCTGAATCGTGAGCAGCTGCCGACTGCTGCGGCGGCTCGGTCACCAGCTGCTGAGCGGCCAGCTGCTTGGCTCGCAGCTCGGCCGCTCTCAACTGTTCCAGGTGAAACTGTTGCTGCTCTCTCAAAAGTTCCTGTCTCTGAAATTCCAACTAGAAAAAAGGCACATCAGTTAATTAATAATAGGAAATTGAATGAATTATACTACAGTACAGGGTGGTGCAAAAAAACCGGACTAGTCACATTTAGGTGTGCATTTAATATAGTACGGCTTTTTTTGGGCCACCCCGTATATAAGTGCCACAATACATACAGCAGATATTGATTACAGACACACACACACACACACACACAAACATCTAAAGCCAATTAGCAGAAATCAAACCATATATCGATAGATAATATTATTACTGAGGTAAAAATAAAGCATTAGGAGGTATAAGACAACAAGAGGTAAGTACGTGGTAAGTGGGCCTGACTGTACTAGACGCGACTAATTTACGGTAACATTCTTGTTTGGGAGTTAAGCAAAAAAATTAAACAGTTGAAGATTTATCAAGGATGCACTGTATATTTGGGTCACCCTTAACCAAAATGAGTGTAACATGTGGTCAAGTTTTTTAACCAAAACAAGTGCTGGTAACATGTGGTCAAGTGCCTCCCTATTTTTTGGGACCCCATTTACTCAAACAAGTGCTGGAAAATATGTCACTCCACTGCGTGCTGCTTTCACTGAGATGGAAGGAACGTACGAGATATTACGTCACATGACAGTGATGCGGTAAAATGGAAGATTCTTACTGATTCTCGCTCGTGGTCCATAATTGATTCCATCTCTTCGAAATGACGTAGTTTTATCTCCAGCTTCCTCATCTGCGTCTCGACGAGTAGCGCCACCAGACTTTTGATCTTCCGTTCCTCCATCGACGCCATGTTCTATCGATTCGAGAAACACAAAAGCTGCAAATATTCAAGAACATGGAAAGCCACAAGACCATACAGAGAAGACCACAAGACCATACAGAGAAGACCACAAGACCATACACAGAAGACCACAAGACAATATACGGAAGACCACAAGACCCCAGTGTTCAACAAACAACCGAATATCAAGAAAAATGACAAAATGTACACAAATAGTCTGCAAATTTCCACTGAAAATATGAAAAGCACTACAAATGGATGGCAGACTAATAACTGCATTTGTTAGCTCTACATTAGCAATCCTCATGCATCAACGAAACACAAGCACAGCTGTCACCTTTGCCTTAGCAGCCGCCATCGACAGTACATTGGCAGCAGCTGTCAGAATGTCTTTACTGGCAGTGGCAGGCGTCGTCTCTGCGTCGGCAGTTTCCTTGGCGGGAGACGATTCGGAAGCTGCGGTGTCAGGCTGACAGGGCTAAATCACATCAGAACACAACTCTGGTTAAAAATTCTCTGACAATGAATCAACGTCACACATCCAATCGGAAATACAGCAGTGGGCAAAAGTCTGAAACCACCCTCTCTCTTTTTAAAATTTTTTCTCCTTTTCTAGTTTTCTTTCATTTCTTTTTTCTGTTTCTTCATTCTATTATACTTCTTCTTCTCTGTCTCAAATCAACAAAGTAAATCGAAATAATTTTCCTAAAACTAATTGGAAAAATAACTGCAAAAAAGAGAAGAAGATGCCAGACTTTTGTACACCATTGTAGTAAGTTGCAAAGCAGTGACATTAACAGGTTTTGACTGTAGAATGCCGGAAGCAAATTCAATTTCTCGTCTCTGTATTTCACAATATTAAAAGTCCACAGAAAAATGCAAATAATATCCATATGCATATTCATGAGCACCTTAAAACATTGCAAATCAACCAAATCAATAAAAAAAATAGTAGCCAATTGGAAAAAACATAACTGACATTCTACTATCATTACCTCCTTGACAAGATCTTCTGGTTTTTCACACTCATTCGTGTTTTTCTCGGCAGTTTCTTCAGGTTTCTTTTGATTTGAATCGCTAGTCTGCAGAAAAATTTCATACCAACAAAAGTAAATAAAGCAGTAACCCAAATAATAACCATAAAAATTCAAATTCATTTCTAATGAAAACAAGTTTTGAAATATTTCAAAGAAATTTTAATCTAGCAAAATTTTAGAAATCGACGAGCTTTCAAAGGCCAAAATAAAGAGAAATTAACCTGTTCCACACCATTCTTCTTCTCTTCTACTTCTTCACTTGGCTTACTAACATCCGAACCTGGGAAGCCAAAAAATCAATTAAAATTTTAAAAACCCACACTATTACATTTACATTCGGTAATAAAGAAATATAACAAAAATAATAACGATCAGTCCATAAAATAACATTTAACATATCTAAGGCGCACAGTCTTGCATCCAAGCAGCACATATTTTCGCAGATTTTAAAATGGTCTGCGGCAAACCTTTGTCCTGTTCTTTGTCTTCTTCCGCTCCGGTTCCAGCGATCCCAGTTTTGTCGAGTCCAAAGTTCGCGTCGACCGAAACTCCGTCCTTAATCGCTTCCTCGACCGACTTCAGGTGGGTGTCGATCAGGGGAGGGGGCACCTCCTCTTTCATTTTAGAAAATTCATCTGTCACCGACAAAATGCAAGGCCTTATTATCGGAAAGTTTAAACTTTTGAGGACACGAGGAAAATATTTTGAATAACAAAACATTCATGGCCACAAAGTGACTTTGATCTCTCATAATTCAACAGCAAAATCGTTAAAGTCTCACTAATTTTTCCACCAATTCAATAGAAAATCTTGCAAAATTTAACATACAAAGATCTTAAAAATCTAATCTATCCATTCTTTGGACCTTCATAATCTGACCAAAAGACAAATTCATCATCTGTCCGAATTCATTCTTTAGCGACGAAAACCATTGCGCGAAAATTATATCGGCCGAAAAACAAACCGATAAGTCCAGAAAAAGACGAAAGGCAAGCGCGAAAACTACAAAAACACCCAAGCTGGCAAAAAATCAACGCAAGATAAAACGGCACGGGCTCTCACCGAGGGCAGCAGTAACGGCGCTCTTGGCAACGCGGGGGTCGACGACGGAGGCGAGAAACGCAACGGTCGACATGATCGGGTTTCCGTTCTGCGAGAACGGCAGCGGCTGGTAGACGAGCGGCCCGAGGTGGCCGCCCGCCGGGCCCTCCTCCAGGTACGGATCCTCGATCGGAAGACGGAGGAAGTGGAGGATGCACTCGTCCTGCGTCCGGGTTCCGACGTGCTCCGAGACGCGGTTCCAGTCGTCCTTGAACATCTCGAGGCCTTCGAGCAGCAGCAGCGTCTCCTGGTCGGTCCAGTCTCGGCCTTTCACGCTGCTGTCCTTCTCCTGGTCCGCGCAAAATAATTGCGAACCAAAAGAGTTCGGCAAAGAGAACAAGATCGTACTGCAGTGTTTTATACTAGTCTGTTAGGAGGGGAGTTTCCCCCTCCCAAAAAACCTCAAAATTCCCCCAAAATTCCAGCACTTGCACAAATTTTGCATTGAACTGTCTTTTCCCCTCCAACCAAGTTGATTCCCCCTCCCCCCAAAAAAGCTTCAATTCCCCTCTCCCCCAAAGGCTTGGAGTCTGGATAAAACACTGTCATACTGTACCACAAGAACATAGTATACCATCTTGGTGCATAATCTCTTATGTTGTAACCGTGATCCTTTAACCCCTTAACCGTGTATTTAACTGTAACTCAATGTAAAATGGACGAATATATCCGGGTCCCCAATTAAGGGGTTAACCTTATTGTTTACTGGAAGAATCTAAGCTTCCCTGTGCACCACACAAGTATTTGGAAGGCACGAAATATTTGGTAGAATTTCATTATAACACTCTTCCGAAGCAAAAAAAACCCCTAAACATTATGACCAAGGAAAGCCATAACCAAAACAACTGCCACATATGGAAAATGCATACAGACAAACACTACACCAGTGGAAAAACAAAACAAGTTGTCATGTCATAACAACCTGACACTCAGTATGCTATATTATATACCTGCTTAGCATACTGATCCATCTTCAGTCCAATGTTTCCCAGAATCGACCCAGTACCTTCCTTTTTCTCGTCGGCCTCTTTCTTCTCAGTTGCCGCTTTGTCCGAATCTCCGTTTAGCTTCGTGCTGATCGATGGTGGCTGCTTGATGAGTTCAAGAAAAGAACAAATCTTAAAATATAACTGCAGAAGTTTTAGAAATGTTCACAATATCTCCAATAGCATGCAGAAATCCCTCCATCTGTACTTCAAACTCAGGGTAAGAAACTCACTTCCAAACACACAAACACCCCACCCCCTGCCCCAAGTTCATCACAATCAAGAAGCCTTAATTAACATTTTCTTTCTAAAACATTAACTTGAATCCAATATTATTTATCCGACAGCCACTGACCAAAAAAACAAAGAAATGTCCTTCTGTACACAATGCAGGCGAATCTACAGGGCGGCACAAAAAAACCAGACTATATTAAATGCAAACCTAAATGTGACTAGTCCGGTTTTTTTGCACCACCCTGTAATTTAACCGTAACAAGAATGACTCACCTGGCTGCTTTTAGGCGGATTGAGGGCGTGCAACCCCGAAGGAGTGTCACAGAGGATATGGAAGTGGGAAGTTGTCGGAGGACCCATGGGAGTTGGTCGGTTTTCCGGCTCCACCTGGTAGTTGATCAGCCCCCACTGGTCGAGAAATGCGTGAACCCTGAAACCAACGAAAAACCGCACAAAATACCGTAACTCGCGTCTAAAACAGCTTCTGCTGCTAACAGGAAATAGCCGCTAGCTTAACAGCTATAAACTAACGGGTGTCAAGTCCACTGTTATTGATAATGACTATCCATTTGTCCGACCAAAACATTTTTGAGCCACCCAAACGATTACATATGCCAACCCTATGTCTCTAACTAAATCTATGACTCAATGTACTGGATTAACCCCTTAACTGGGCAACTATTTGTAACTCAATGTAAAATGGACGAGCGTTACTCGGGGCACACAGTTAAGGGGTTAATAAGAGTTCCTAGCAGTCCAATATATAACAACTTCGGCGTCTCGATCATCGTATAAATCTTGTCCCAATCGTCCGAGATGTGATACCTCATGATGGCGCAGACGTCTCCGGCAAGGTTTCTCCGACAGGCAGTGACCGTCAGGTATTCTTGAGGATTCAGTCGATAAGAATCGACCATAAAGTTGCGATAAGTTACGAAGCTGAAGAAACAATACGATTA
Source organism: Metaphire vulgaris (assembly GCA_018105865.1). Classification (NCBI taxonomy): domain Eukaryota; kingdom Metazoa; phylum Annelida; class Clitellata; order Crassiclitellata; family Megascolecidae; genus Metaphire; species Metaphire vulgaris. The sequence continues at coordinate 1,853,265 of CM030853.1, forward strand.
CGACACAAGAACTCAAAACAGATCTGGAAAAAAAGTCTGCTAATTTTTAGCACTAACTCTGTGCTGCTGCTAATCCAGCTACTTCTACACAGCCATCCGATTGTACAGGGTGGTGCAAAAAAAGAACTGGACTGTATTAAACGCAAACCTAAATGTGATTAGTCCAGTTTTTTTTTGCTCCACCCTGTAACAATGTTATCATTTGTTACCTCTTTACTAGGAGGAACTATACAAATATTCTGCTACATAACATTACATAACATTCTCAAACTCATTCATTCCCTTCCACTGGGCCTTCCTTCCCACATTCAATCAATCACAAGCTCATTAATTCATTAGCCAATTAATTAATTCAATCATTCATTCACTCACTCACTCACTCACTCACTCACTCATTCACTCACTCACTCACTTCATTTTTTCATTCACTCAATTCTTCTTCAATCATTCTCATTTTAAATGCAGAATTCAGTTGACAAATATCCTAAAACAAGAAGCAACTGGAAGATTTCCTACATTTCTGGAGTCTTGGATCTGTTTTTTCCAGTGAAAAATTCGGGCAGCCCTTTCTTTTCGATGGCATGGATGGTGCCGTAGTCAAACCAGGCGGAGTAGCTCGGAACAACGATCGGATGATTCGTCTGCTCTGTCAGATTGCTCTCCTCTCTTCTCTCACTCTGATCGCCGACAGCCAGCATTCGAGATGCGTCCGTTGCCTGCAACACATACACGTATATTTCAAATCCACCCTGTGTTTTCGCTAGGCGTGGCGCCGCTACGCTTTGGAGCGTGAAAGAAAAACTCAAATGACAGCATTCAGGATATAAATCTGCAGATGTACACCAAATTTCACGCATTTTGGCTTCGGGGTTGCGAAAATATTTACAAAGAAACAACACGGCGGTACCAATTTTTTTGAGCCACCCTGTATGTTTCAATCTAGACACTCTAATCTATCATAATGTCTCAACAAAATTGAGACAATAATGTCTCAAGCCACCCCCCCCCCATTGTAAAAATAACCTGGCAGGGTGATCTCCCTACCGCTGTCTCTTCCTCCCCTTCGGCAACCCCATTCTTGGACAGGCCCTGTTCCGCCGCTATCTTCGCGGCCGAAAGAGATTTCTGAATCAAGGTGTCCGATAAACTTGTTTCGATGATGACGTCGTCGTCGTCTTTCGATCCTTCATCGTCTTCCTCGTCTGCCACCAGATTTCGGCGCTTGCCCCTGAATTCGAGCAACAAAAAGTAGTCGTTTAATCGAATAATACAGAAAACTGTCAAAACCAGTGCACATAAAAAGCAAACCTATGCTGTATTCAGTAAGAAAATTGCCACATATATATATAATATATATTATATATATATATACACACACACACACACACACACACACACACTCATGTACGAGTTGAAAAATGTATGCCTTAAAATTCGCATTAAAATACCGAGTTGACTCATCTATGCCTATGCAATCTTCAAAAGAACGTTAGTAAAGAAAACACAATAATAATAATAATAATAATAATAATAATGATGATGAGAAATTAAGAGAAGCGCATACTTTTTCCTCTTCTTGTTTCGTTCGGTGGGAGCAGGAGAGGGAGAGGGCGAATGTCTGCGTTTTGCGATTCTCTTGTCGATGCGTTTCTCGCCTCGTTTTTCTGCTTCGATAATGTTGGTCAGCTGAAAAAATATACATATCATCGAGTGCAAATTTTAAAACCAAACTGCCTAAAATCAGAAACAAAAGCCAGCAAAGATGCCAGATTCAAGCACAGGCGAAACTTTACAGTTACCGTTACCTTTACGCGACGTGGGAAGCGATTGAAACCGCATACAAAAAAATCGAAGAACATTTTGAAATTTCCCTGCGTACTTACTTCTTCCGAGGACATTTTAACCCTTGCAGGACGAATCAAGCTGAGAGAAGATTCATCGTCCTATAAACAATTCCAAAGCAGATGCAAAATTAAAATTTTCAAAACAAGATTACATTTTAAAAATCAGACTTCATTCAGCATCGATACAAAAAACTGTTAACCCTTAAACCACCAGATACTCTGTAACTATATGCAATGTAACCGAGTATACTCGATTATGGCAGTTCAAGGGTTAAAAGGTAAATTAGGCAAAATTATGAAAAAGGCAAAGGTAAGAGAACATACGCATGGTTCCTCAAATATCACGTAATCCTCTTCATTCATCCATTCGTTGTACTCTTCAAGGTCCAGCAACCAAAGAGCATTCACCTTAAATAGGTTCAGGAAAAAAAGACTTTAAACATACATGTATTATGCCCACAAAGCATACAATTGACATAAAATATAACAATGCAAAAAAATAATAATAATTCCTGCAAATAAAATAATTTACACCATATAAAATAAAAGAATTTTCAAAAAATTACATAATAAATGATTTAAAAGAGGAAAATTACCTCCCAAGGACTTTCTGGGATATATCCTGGTTCAATGTCTTGTTCGTAGTCGACATCCATTACCCACGTATCATAGCTATGGAAATTGTCATCGATTGTCAATTATTATTATTAAATAATAATAATAATAATAATAATAATAATAATAATAATAACTTTCCCATAAAATTAATTATCCCAAAAATATTTTTCTTTGCACAATTATCTATGCTTACCTACCTTTATCTCCCGATACCAAGCACTACAAACTGGAAGACAAAAAAGCACAAGGAATCCCGCATGGAAGTCATTTCAGTCTATCGCTGTGGCAACACAATTTTTTCTTGGGCAAGGAGGTTTTTCTAGAAAAATGGGGTAACAACCTTTTTCAGTCAGAAAACAAGAATTAAAAAAACTAAACATATTGTCTCGATGAAACCATGACGACCAACGTGCAAAACAACAACAGGGCACACAAAGCACTACACCTCAAATACCAAATGGATATGAACCCTTTAAATTGATTTTTCATGAAAAATTCCATGTCAATTCCAGCAATAAATCACCAGGTTTTACCCAAGCAAAATTCAGCTCTAAGCACATCAACTAAAAGTGACAACTGCTCAGTCGTACCTGTCCGGACAGTACCACCAGTGCACCTGGAGGGTGCGGTCACGTTTGGCGACAGGGCGTAGCCATTCACCTGGCACAGAAAATCAAGAATAAAATACAAAATATAAAACAGAAGTGATTAATAAACTAAACATTCTATGGAAACCCACTTCCTTCACAATTCATAGTCTTTACAATATTAAGATTCCCTAACTAATAGCATTCAAATAACTGTATACAATACAGTTATACATGACAGTATTTGTTTAGGGGTGGTCTATACCCCCATGAATTTAGGAAACTGGGGAGGAATGGGAATTATGAAAATGGACAGATGTAAACACAAAAGACCCAGTCAATTATAAATTAACAAAAATTGCATGCAGTCACTTACCTTCCTCCCGTGAGTTTGGTGGGGAAAGATGATATGCGTGGCTTCGGATGGCTTGTCGACGATTAAGCCCTGGTGCCGTTTGACGATATCCTTCAGTTTACAGGTCAATATCTTGTCGATTTCCGGCCGAAGGAGAATGGCGGGCTGGACCAAAGCCTTGCTCTGGAGCAGCGACTTCTGAATCTGCATAAACATCTCAACGTTACGATCCATCCTCGACGGCGACTGGAAATCAAAACGACGCCTAAAACAAAACAAAAGATTACATCCTGTAACATTCCTGTAATCCTAAAGGTAAGAATCCAATGATCCTTCGGTGACCTTTGCTTCTAGATAAACGATACAATGACAAGACGTGACACAAAAGTCTATTCTTGACATGCCAGATAAGATAATCATGTCTGCCAAGCTTTGATGCCAAAACAAAAGGACATTAATTTTGCAAATTAAAGATGATGACAAAATCTAAAAAACAACTCATATAATAACAAGCATGTCAGAGAATATTCTGATACAGTCAAACCCATGTTCTGTCACTCGCTCGTCTTAAAGTCAATCTTCTCTCAGCATCACAGGTTTTATCAATCCCAGTTCTTTTTTAACATATGCCAATCAAACACAGTGGCTGCCCACATATGCTATTTAACTCTTTATTGTAAATTTAACGTAACATTACACACTCTGAATAATGGTCTTGGCTGAGTTTCCGACATTTAGAAATAATAAACCACTAAACAAATCAACGAAGCACGAACAAGCTATACGCAATAAGCCACAGTAGACTGACCATCCTTGTTCCGTCTTAAACTTGAACACTGAAACGAGAATCTGCGAAAGTCCACCACCAGGTTTATAATCCAAAAAGCAGCGAATCTACAAAAGCAGACGTCGTTAACAATCATCATCACCACCACACTCCATAGTCCATACGAACCATTGGAACCAACAGTGAAGAAGTGCCCATCCATGGTCCTTTCCTTTCTTTCGCCCTATGTATCCCAGTTTGGGTGTTAAGTCCAGTCCATTAAAGAATACCATCAATCCATCTTCTCTTTGGTTCTAAGTTTTCTGACATGCCATTGATCTCCACAGACCTTTATGTCATGTCGTTAACAATAAAAATGTGCATTTAGTATTTCATCAATAATATTAAAGCAGTCACAGAAAAAAAGAAGTCAAGAGGGTATTTGGAAACCTCTCCACTCAGTTCTGCGATTCATCTTACGGAATCTTACAACCGTTGCTGTTGTCGCCCTCTGCCACATCACAACAAGAATCAACAAATAAAACCATTCTAAACTCATTTAATCTAATCAAATCAACTAGTATAAAATCATCTGCCAATAATGCATGAAGCATTAACCCCTTAACTGGGGATCTCGGATATATCCGTCCATTTTACATTGAGTTACAGTTAAATACACGGTTAAGGGGTTAACGCATCACATTTAATTGCAGGCTAACTTGAAAAATTAGCGCAATTCAGAAAACACAGGCACAAAAAGTCACATTAAAAACACATACATAAAAACCGTTAGATTAAAAAATGCAGACATAAGAACAGACCGGAAGTTTGGTGAGTGCCGGTTTCGTAACACTCTTTCCAAATGCATCCTCTTGAAATTGAAGGAGCTGGCAAACGAGGGCCGCAAGACTTTTATTTGTTGGCGGCTCAGTTTGAATGTACTAAACAGATCCAAATTAAACAGCAAAGATCCACATTTAAGCATAAATTGATACTTTATCCAACGCCTAACAAAGGGGTTGACACAGGAACACTGGAAAAAATGGGTCGGCGAAAGAGATATTAACTAGTGCTACAATTCAGCCATTAGGACATTAATTAACACAGAGCATAAGTAATATAACAGGCCCAAGGCTTTGGCGTCTTCAGATCTATGTAAATTTTTATAACAACGTTTGCAAATATAGGAGCCAGGAAATTAGGGGACCATCTCATACAATCCTAAATGATCCTGATCGCTATTTGAATTACGCTGATAACCATAGCTGCTATCCAAATTCAGCTACCAATTATAAGTGATAGTCTAATAATAAAGGGGGAAATAATATACAAAATCTGAACTACTAATAATCTGCAGTGGATAATATAATAATTTATGATAAATGCTTTGTGATGGGGGGCCGGTCACCTTCTTGTAGTTTTTCTGGAGCCAAGATTTAACCGAATCCATCTGAGCGACTGTTTCGATCGACTCGAAGTACTTGACGCTCGGTCCTCCGTCCTTTTTCCGCTGAATCAAAGCCATTATATTTTAATGTATTTTTAGAAAATAATTTTAAATTCGATTTAATTCCACAAACAAGAGGCTTGGCAAAGCGTACTGCCGCTTATGTTTTGGAAAATATAGGAGATGTTGGCCCAAAGATATTGAAAAGCCAATGAGGAATTCGCATAATTTAGAATTTTAGCTTTCAGGTTCGATATTTAAAACGATATTTAAAAATTGCATATATATTTGACACATGCGCTGAGATATTTGAAGCGAGTCCGAAAATTTTGTATAATAGAATATAGGAGTTCTTCTGGTAAACAAGGGTCTACAAAGCGTAACAAAACATCGACGCAGCATCAGACTCTAGAGTCTGTAAATTATTCGATTGTGCTGTCACCTGTAAGTGGACTATCAACAACGACATGCTCGTCGACATCACAATATTACTTACCGGTAGATTTGGTGAACCCTCTCCAAGCGAAACATACGGTAATATTGTATTCAAATCCTGGTATTTGGGGCATATTTTAGACTAACGGTAGGGCCTACTACCGACAATAATAATAGCAGTAATAGCTAGGTCTCACCCAAAATCTGCATTTGTTTAGCCACTACTCAGGTATACGCAGAGACTAAATCAGAGAGAGACACAGAGAGAGAGAGAGAGAGAGAGAGAGAGAGAGAGAGAGAGAGAGAGAGATGCATGCATTCACTTATTGCCAGAGCAATCGAAGTCCGGAAGTACACGCATTAGACAAGAACCGGAAGTACAGTAGCAGACGTCGAATATCCGGCGCCAAAACTGACGGGACGACTGACCTCCGGTTTCCGCCTCAGACTTTTCGTTCCATCGTCCCCCCCTTCCCCTTCCCCACCGCGTCTTGCCTTCGACATCATATCTGAGCGACGAAAGTCTCTAAGTCTCTCTCTCTCTCTCTCTCTCTCTCTCTCTCTCTCTCTCTCTCTCTCTCTCTCTCTCTCTCTCTCTCTCTCTCTCTCTCTCTCTCTCTCTCTCATCAGTGCGACAAATCATCATGAGGACGTTTGACACGCCAACATTTCCGTCTGTCTGTCTCTGTCTCTGTCTCTGTCTCTGTCTCTGTCTGTCTGTCTCTGACTCTGACTCTGCTTCTTGCGTCTTTCGATTCATTTGTTAAGTGTTTTGATCGGCGCCTGTCTATCAATGGCCCGCGTGTTTTGACGTTCAAAGAAATAATTCCCAATCGTCATCTAACCGTGTTATTTGAGGAGGACTAAACAATCGACCGGATCAAATACGGTGGAATCGATGCCTGTTACCGCCCCCCCCCCCACAGCTTCCAACAAAGACCCCGATACGTTAAACGTCGACTAAACGTAGAAGACAACGAAGGAAAAACATTCGGAGACTCATCATTCATTAACCCCTTAACTGGGGATCCCGGATATATCCGTCCATTTTACATTGAGTTACAGTTAAATACACGATTAAGGGGTTAACGGATGTCGATCTGCAATATACAGTATTTAGCGCGGCAACACGAGACGTTTCAAACAGCGCTATATCAATCAAAATAGTACCGGGGTTAGAATGACGTGAATGGACGCCATTATAGAAGAAGATGGAGCTGGAGTTGGAAATGGGAATCGAATTAGTAGGAGTGGGGAGAGGAAGGGGTGAGAGAGAGCAGAGGCGCCTCATCAACTCAACTCTGACATTTTGCTGTTTTCATGTAGCGCTATTTTATTACCATTTACCATATTTCGGCGTTCAAACAAATTTAGCATTGGTAGAATTCTATCAGTATCGCGTACGAATAGACCAATAGTAATTATACGTACGTCATAGGCCTAATGCGTTCAAACAATTTGCGCTATATGAGCTGATCAACGGGTCAGTTAACTGTAGGCCTAAATGTCATACAAACACCGCTCGTACGACACCACAAATTTTCGCTCAAATTTCGAAAAAAAACCTGGACTATATAGTCCATGAAAAATTTTCGGGCGACCCAAAAATTCATGTCGATATATTGCCCACATTTCGCTTTAGAACCCTCAAGCGCCCCCCACTGATGTCAGAGGACTAGAAAAATCCGTCACTTTCCACCGTATTAATGTGTCTAGGCTATATTGGCAATTATAATAATGGTGGCTATACATTGTATAGATTTAAAAACCCTTTAAAGTGATAGGGTTATGGTTAGGGTTTTTAAGGGTTTTGGTCACGGTCAAAAGTTTCAAAACCAACAACCAAACCCGCCTTACGGAAATCCTGGCTACGCCACTGACGACTATGCAGCTTTCGGATGTGAAATCGCAAAAATTCGTCTTTAAACCCATGTTTAAAACTCGCTTTGATATTTTATCCAACATAATAAAGAAAGGCATACACCTCACTGTAAATTCCTTTCAATTTTTCAAACAACAAAAAAGCGGACAAGAAGAAAATAATAATTGCGGAACGAAGAAAAATGCACCGTTGATTATTCAATTAACCCCTTAACCGTGTATTTAACTGTAACTCAAAGTTAAATGGATGGATATATCCGGGATCCCCAGTTAAGGGGTTAAGTGCATTGACACTTGCACTCTCACACTGCACTGAATGTATGATCGGAGTGCGGTCGAGAACGATGCGTCTCTCCTCGGAATACCTGTGTCCAGCTGCAGCAGCAGCTGGTTCCCTTCCACCCCTTCAATTGGGGTCGATGTATGTTGTTCTTCGCCCCTAAAATTACAGTAATGAGCACCGTGCGACATTTAATGTACATGGAGAAAGCGTCTCTCCCCCCACCCCCAACCATCGGATGGCATTGCAATGGGGCGCCGTTTCACCAACAATTCAGACAAGTGTAATTACTAAGTGGTAGATGAGGGTATAAACTAGATAGCTACATAAAGACAGACAGACAGACAGACAGACAGACAGACAGACAGACAGACAGATACACTGTAGATTGATTGAGACGAACGATAACAAGCATTAACCCTATAGTTGCCCGTGCATTAAAACACACGCTCTCTCTCTCTCTTTCTCTCTCTGGATGGGATGACGCAGTATCTTATGAAAGAGAACCGTTCTTGTTCCCGGTTCTTTGATCGTGAGAACAAGATCTCGGGAGATGGACACCGACGAAACGATAAGCGAGGGAAGCTTTTCTTTCGCCGTCGTCCACTGAGAGAGAGAGAGAGAGAGAGAGAGAGAGAGAGACCGTTGAGTTGTTCCGAAAAGACCCGACGACGCCACCTGTTGACCGAACTCGTCAGCATCGTCGTCACAACTCACAGCGGCGCAATAACTGCAGACTGCGCAGAGCGGTGCATTAGAGGACTTCTGTCGAACCACAAGGGCGAGAAGCAACCGCTCGGGTCGCACTTCCGACAGTCTCTACGCTACCCCCTCACCCCCTCAACCCCCCCCGCCCCCGAGGACACGGAAATCGGCGGGCGCCATTGAAAGTGGCTCCATATAAGCGGATGACGTCACGTGGTTTGGCAAATCTGTGTGTGTGTGTGTGTTTCTCTCTGTCTCTCTGTCTGTCTGTCGTTTTCTCATGAGAGCGTCACCAATTCACGAACGATAAGGACAGAACTGTCGAGAGAAACTACGGAAGACGTTATATGGCCCTCTTCAGACAGAGATGTCCGCCGCGGGTTTCCGTAGAGATGAGGGATATCTCTGAAAGTCCTACACGTTTTCTCCATTATCTTCTCGGCTGGCTTGAAAATCGAGTGACGAGAGATTTGGATCTACGTACATGTATACAGACCGTCGACTGCCTTCCATTAGAAACGCAACGATCCCTCTTCAAAGAATAGTGGCGCAGCCAGGCTTCCGGAATACGAGGGGTCGGGTCAAAAGTCTTCGACGAGCAAAAAAGGTGGTGCGAAAAAGGGTCGTCCGGGGCTTCTTCGCCAATTCTCTTATTCTTTTCGACCATACCAACTCAACTACCATCCTCCAAAATTTCTCCACTGTTTTACGCCGAAAATCCCACGAACGGATATAGTATATAATGATGACTCCCGTATAATAATGACTTCCCAGTCATTATTATTATATATAATAACGACGGGAGAGTCATTAATATATATATATATATAATATATATATAGGCCTATATAATGACTGGGGTGTTTTTATTATATAGAGTCATTATTATTATTATATATAATAACGACGGGGGAGTTATTTATATATATATATATATAATATATATATAGGCCTATATAATGACTGGGGTGTTTTTATTATATAGAGTCATTATTATTATATATCATAATGACGGGGGTATTATTATATGGGTGTCAATATGGTATGCTACACCAGTATAATTAAATTCTATGACCAAAACAATGAATGATATAATTTTTACGTCGCCATAAAGTAATTGAATTCCTTATCCATTGCAGTGTTGTATGAAGTACTGAGTTTGAGTACTCAAGTAAAAGTACAAGTATTATGTCATTTTTTTACTTAAGTAAAAGTAAAAAGTACCTATAAAAATAGTTACTCAAGTAAAAGTAAAAAAGTACTCCTCAAAAAGTTACTTTTTAAGTAAAAAGTAAAAAGTACCGTGACAGACGGAATCATCAACAACTCCACATTATCATGCTAAATCACATTTTTATTACTACTTTTAAGCAGCATGCAGAAGCCTCAGCAGTCAACACGTACACATTTACACCATTAACTGCATTAGCACAAATGCTGGTTTCGCAAAGCCGTAGCTAGGGGGCAGGGTCAAGCTGTCCCGGGCGCCGTCCTCGAAGGCGCAATTTGCACACTAAGTCCTTAATTTTTCATACCACTTTCCTCCGGCGTGAAAATAATGTTAATAAGTAAAAAAAGGTCATCGCCGGTTTTCAGACTGTCACAGGTTAAAAATTTGTATGTTGTACGTTGCCGTGAAAACTCGGGTAAGCAAAAAAAGGCCATCACCGGAATTTAAGGGCGCAGAATCTATATACCTTGCCCCGGGCGCCGACTGCTCTAACTGCGGCTCTGTGATTGCATGTAGGTCTAAGAAAGATCAAGTTTTCAAACAATCTGTCAGTCATGCGTGTACGTTTGTTGGTCATTGTCAACCCTGTACGACTAAACACGGGAAGTTGTGAAGAATTAAACAGATACTCCAGTAAATGTATCGAAATTTGGCGATGAGAAATTTTACTTGTAACGAAACGTAAAAGACATAATGTAACGAAGTAAAAGTACTAATATTTGAATAAAAACTTACTTCGTTACAAGTAAAAGTACTGGGTAAGTTGTGTACTTCGTTACAGTACGAAGTACTCAGTTACCGCGCAACACTGATCCATTGACAGGTTGTTTCGGAAGAGGACATGGTTACAGCTTGAGCGACTGAGCGTTTAGGCCTATACTGTATGTTTGAGATGAGTGCATACAGGGTGGCGCAAAAAACCGGACTAGTCACATTTACACTTGCATTTAATATAGTTTCGATATTTTTTGCGCCACCCTGTATATAAAGATAACGTGGTAATTGTTTAGGCCTCCTACTGCACTGCGATATATATATATATATATATATATATATATATATATATATATATATAACATTATGTATATATACTTTTATTATTTTTATATATATACTGAAAATTGTTCTCACTTATTTCGTTTTTTGTGATGACTTCTTCTTCGAGGCGTACTGTCAATGTCAAGGTCATCTCAAGGTCATCGCTTCGTCAGAGAGGAATTCTCGAAGAACAGGAACAAGCGTTCCGGAAATCATATTTCCATGGAAATGAAGGGACAGTAACCCGGTCCGACAAATGATAGAAATTCGAGCTCTTGCGTTGTCATGGCAACGCGTCGCGAAACGCCGACGCCGACGTAATTCGTGACGTCGACGCGACACAACATCACGTGACTCAGCGAGTCAAAAGGCACGTTATGTATCGGCAAACGATACAATTAGATAAAGTTGGGGAGATAAAATCAACAGATATCATGCCACCCACAAGCATACATTATACACGCATCTGAATATAATTATATATATATATATATATGTGTGTATATATATATCAGATATGGACATGGGTCCATTTTTGAAACCCAACCCTTCATGATTCAAACCCAACCCACAAAAGCAATAGGGTTACTTGACCCAACCCAACCCAACCACCGTATTCCATTACAATATTTCTTTTAACTAAAAGTTATTAACCGTGCAATTTAATAAGTAAACTTTAATATGTTATAAGTTATGTGGCTATTCCAACACACACACATATATATAATATATATATATATATAATTATATATATATATATATATATATATATATATATATATATATATATATATATAGTGAATAGCATTTTTATATGTACTCTTCGGGTATATTTATAAAATAATTCGCATTCTATGCTTTGTCTACGCCAGCGTATATATGGGTGATGGAGCGCCAACTTTATACTGACCGTGCTATGAATTCGCGTGGAATACAGGAGCGAACGGAGACGAGATATAAATTTTGACCGTAGCCTGTCTTTAAAACTCCGTCACGAAAAGAAAATCGATCAGCATGCAGTGAGACAGAAACAGACAGACAGACAGCCAGACAGGAAGACAGGCAGACATCTGCAGAGAGACACAGAGACAGAGAAACAAACAGAGACAAAACAGACAGGCAGACACAGAGGTTGGAATAGTAGGATTTCTTGTGGTACGAAAGAAATCGTTGGTCTGCATGGATCTGTTCTGAATAACGATTTTCTAAAATATACTCTAGAGAGGATGGAGTGGGAGGTGGTTAATTCCTTAATTCCGAAAATTTCGCCCCCCCCCGCCACAGCGGGGGCCGTTAAACCTTCCAAGCCCCGAGAAATCGAACAGTGAATGTTAGAAAAGGGGCACTGCAATTCTCCGGCGAAACCAGGACCGTAAGATTTCTCTGTGCCAGTGGCGGCTCCAGGATTTGGCAAGTGGGGGGGGCGTTGGGGTGGCAACTTCTAATCATGGGGTCAACCATTTGTTGTTTAATGTATGTAGCATTAAGTATAGGGTCCCAACAGGGGGGCCACTGGGGGGGGGGCAGGCACTCAATAGGGGACACGGGCCTCCCCTGGCCCCCCCTGTGGAGCCGCCACTGCTCTGTGCCTTTTTTCACTGACTTTTCCTGCTTGACCGGGTTCTAATTCTGATTGCATACGGTGCGCCATAGTCATTGCGATAGTGGCGCCATAGAAGTTGATTGATTGTTTGATTGATCTATATATGTCCGATTCCAATCAAAAAAAGATTATTAGTGGACGAACAAGTTAGCTGGCAGACAACTCTAACGAGGGATAAACTGTCTATATATATTTCACAGCACTTTTTCAACGGATTCCTAGCCTTCAATTGATTTTTCTAGCTCCTTTTAAAATTCTCAGTTCGCTCCGAAGACGCCAGCATTTAAATGACTTGCCTCCCCGTATTCGCGTTTAATACATCGCAGGTCTTTGACGAATGTAAACGATTTATTTGCTCGCTTTCCTCGCGACAGTAACTAATCGCGACGCATTGTGGGAAACCGGAAGAGAGAGAGAAAGGTACGAAGCGGAAGTTATAGTCAAACGATAATATATATTATACTACGTCACCGAGAGAATCGTCAGAACCCCCGTTATCTCCCTCCCCTCCTTTCCTCTGTGAGACGGAGAACCAGTGGGGTGTCGGTGTGGGTGGGTGGGGGATGCTGCTTTTCTTTCGGTGACCTCGGAACGAACGGGTTAGATCGATTTGGGAAATGCATTCGGCTAGGGTTCGGTTATCTCCTGTAATTCAAGAAGATGCGTGAGAAAACCGGTAGAAAATCAGTTTTTTTTATCGATCGTCATGTCTAAGTTAATCCATGACGTTCGCTGATCATATCGAAGAAAATTTAAAAATCGCGTCGGGGGGAGAGGAGGAGGAGGAGGGGGTGCTACGCTTGAATATTTTGTCCCAAGAAACCCCGCAAACTGTGCGTCATCTGCAAACTTAGCGTGCGCAAATGTGCCGACAGCGTTTTTTTCTAGGCCTTCTCTGAGAGGGGGAATTTCCCCCCAAGTTTGAAATTCCCCCCAAATTTTGACATTTTGGCAAGTAGTATGACCTCCCCAATGTCTGTTCCCCTAAAATTTTAAACTCCCCCCGCCAATGTATAGGTGGCTAGAATAAACACTGTGTGCTGACCGTACATAATAAACGTCGGATTGGATGGATTGGAGCCCCCTCACCCCCTCTCCCCACCACCCCCACCCCAAAAAAATCGTGTTGTTTTTTGCAGTTTTACAAGGAAATTGTCGCAATGGCCGAACGAAAGGGTTTCGGTTTTCCGAAACTGTGTCGATAGCGCCACCTGTCGGCGGGAGAAACCTGGAAAAGGCGCATCTGAGAGGAAAAGGCGTACAGGTGCGAACGAATGCCGAGAAATTCCGACACGATTCGGTCACGTGATCTGCACACGTGATCACCCGAGCGCCTTCACGTTGCTCGTGCGTAGCATGGACGGTGTAATAGAATCGGACGCGTCTTCGGGAGAAACCTTTCCAACTGGCGCTAAATAAACGCATCTTTTCCATTCGGGAACTCTATAGGCGCTTATCCGCCGTAATCCATCGTTCGCGAACATTCTGTTGGCACCATCCGATTTCGATCTTAGGGGGTAAATGCTTCAGCATGCATATATAGACTAGGCCCATTTCAACAGGCGGTTAACCTATTTTCACGTTCACTGATGCCATACTACAGTGGGTGAACAATTTGGCGCTCTTTTCGGCACCGTTTTTTTTGAATGATTGTCTCCATAGAATTCAATTATCGCTAGATCGAGTCCATGACGTCATGGCTTGTACGCTAACTTCGACTGGTCCTATAGGTTCCATTTGATCCAGATCACTTCCTACAATGGCTGCAAAAAACTAGGTTTTTTGTAGAAACAAAATTAGGGTTTTTAGGTTGTTTTTAGGTTTCTAGGTTTTAATATTTGTCATGTCAACACCCCGTAAAATCCTTTTTCTATATTCTTGCCACATATTAAAGCCTCTCTCTCTCTCTCTCTCTCTCTCTCTCTCTCTCTCTCTCTCTCTCTCTCTCTCTCTCTCTCTCTCTCTCTATATATATATATATATATATATATATATATATATATATATGTACATATACATGTATATGTATATGTACATATATATATACTCGGTTAATGCTTATATATATATTATTTATTTATTTATATATGCGGTATGTACTTTTCTGTCTGCAGAGTGTAAGATACTTTAAAGACGTTAAATATGAATTTTAATGTTTCTATTTCTAGGACAAAAAACCTAAAACCTAAATTTTTAATTTGTTCATGTTTTCAGGTTTAAAAAAGACCTAAAAAACTAATGTTTTTAAAAACCAAATTTTCCAGCCCTGATCTCTACACCCCTCTCCCACCCTACACGTCCGAAATCGACCGTTCCGGAAAAGCGAACTTCTATAGCGCCATCATCAGCAGCATCACCAGTATCGATCACACTAGGGAATTAATCGATTGTCGCGAACCCTCGTTTCCGGTTTCAATTACACGCGGTTAATGCTTATGGTGATTTGTGGAGGGGGAGGAGGAGGTGGATGAGAGGAGGAGGAGGAGGAGGAGGAGGAGGAGGAGGAGGATGGGAGGAGCAAGAGGAGGATCTGTATTCAAGTCCCGTCTGATGTCTGTGGTGGACTGCAGTCGCCTTTGAAGCACAGTATGTATGAGTGTGTGTGTGTGTGTGTATTTCGCCCCACCCCACCCTCGCGTTGCCCCTTCGACAGAAGAGAGACCCACACACTTTACGCCCACTCTCGAACGCCCGCTCTGCGCATGCGCACTGCCGCTCTCCGGTTGGCTTTATTAGCCGCTTTATAACAGGGATCCAGCGCGCTGCTTCGGTTACTATAGGCAACTCTCGTGGTCGCGCCACCTGGTGACCGGTCGGTGAACTAACCTGACGTCGCCGTTTTGAGACAGAAAGGTAACTATTCTTGGCGTTTTTTCTTCGTCTTCTTTTCTCTGGTAGCCATTTGCGTCACGTGAACTAAGGTTACGTAGCGCCAGTGGCGGCTCCACGGCGTTACTAGCCAGGGGCACCCGTGCCCCCTATTGAGAGCCTGGCCCCCAGTGGCCCCCAGTTGGGACCCTATACTTAATGCTACATACATTAAACAACAAATGGTTGGCCCCATGGACAGAAGTTGCCCCCAACGGCCCCCTCACTTGCCAAATCCTAGAGCCGCCACTGCGTAGCGCTTCGATAGTTTGAGATAAAATATATGTAATAGCGGGAGGACGGCAGTTGAGGATGATTTGTGGTAGTTACCAAGTTCGGAAACTGACGAATTTCCAACTTTCAGATAGGGGGAGGGAGGTTAGGGGTGTCGGTCTCAAATTGTGGCATTAGGGGTGTAAAAATATCCCTGACGAGAAGCCCCCACGATCGTTATCACACTTAAAATCGAAAAGTATCAAAAAGTATCGACAATCTGTTAAACTAATTAATACCCGACGTATTTGAATTCGCTCTGCCTTTAACCGTTAAGATTTAGAACAAGCTACAATTACAATCAAATGATGAAGACGACGACGACAACGAAAATGGCGCATTGTACGCACGATGATAATGACTACGACTACTGTAAACGTCTCAAGTTTATATCTAACAATGTAATGTGTTCACGCAGTATACGCTATCGGATAAGTTACCACATAAATCTCTTAACTTTTACTACTACTACTACTACTACTACTACTACTACTACTACTACTACTACTACTACTACTACTACTACTACTACTACTACTACTACTACTACTACTACTACTAATAATAATAATAATAATAATAATAATAATTATAATTATAATAAAAGGGTGGTCAATATGATAGAATTCTGCGTCTATCTTTAGAAAACGTCACTTTTTCTAAGATTTTCTTAGCAAAAATTATTAAACTCTTCCTTTCAAGTTTTTCTTCGCATTGTCTTTGCTCTGTTCTCGTGTGCAAAACCTAACTCTACGCAGTGCTCTTTTCCCGTTTCTTCCGGCCCTCTTTTCCAATTATAATTTGATCAGAGGCCAAGAGAAGAAACCAGGACAATTACAACCAGGACAATTATAACCAGGACAATTATAACCAGGACAATTACAACCAGGACAATTACACGCGTGTAAAGATGTCACCTGCTGTCATTTTCAGGTAGATTCCACTGCAGAACGACGTAACATCTTGGCTGCATGGAGTAAACGTCACCTGGAGTCGCAGAATATATGACGTCATCGCACGTAAAAGCAGCTTGAAATCGTCACAGTAGGACGTCATACGTTAAAAGATAACGCAGCCTAGTAGGCGAATAAAGGCGCTACAAAAATACTAGCATTTTCGAAAGAATTCCGAGATAGCAGTAGACATTTTCGACGCGCACGATTCGATTTCGTAGAAATTTTAAATATCACAGAAATTTCGCTCTTTTCGAACTTGACAAACCGGAAACTGCGTCATCGTCTGACGTCATGTGGAGGAGGACGGAAGCGCGTCGGCATCTCAGGGCCACGGTCGTCATAGCAACGGTTGTCATGATCGCCGGTCTAGAGCTGGGCGCCGTATTTAGACCAAAAATGGCGACCGCATCGATCGTTAGACCAAAAATGGCGACCGTAGGAACAACTTGGACGCGCAACCGAAGATTCGCTGCGCCCTTCGATCCGGTAAATTTTCCTATTCAATTAATATTTCGTTGTCTTTATAATTCTTATAGCACTTATAGCGAAAAAGTTTTCTTTTCACTTAATCGTCGAATCGACATGTCGCTAGCATACTTCGGTGTGGGGGTAGGGTGGGAGAGATAGTACGTATGATCAAAGAAAAACGTGATATTGCTAAGAACAATTTTCGCTTTTTGGGGACTTTTTGCCGGGTAAATGTCGATATGCCCCCCTATTTCCCGAACCCTGGTTACGCCACTGCTGGAGGCAGGTTTCTATTCTTGCAGTATTCTTTCCGTAAAGTTCTATAGGCCTTTAAACTCTCTCTTGAGTAAAAGATAGAGGTAGGAGAGATGTCGGGAGAATCAGAAGCGCTATATAAAGTCGCTGTTATGAACCGTTAGCACGGTTGACGATACAATCAGTTTTCTATTCATCCGCTGGGAGGCGCTGCATAATAATTTCGCAACGATCACGTGACTTAAAAACGGAGATTACAATAAAAAACGTTTCAAAGGGGGATGCATGGATTTTCCGGCGGAAATGAGAGAGATGGAGGTCAGTCAGAAAGGCCAGCGGGTGACTATGAATGACCCCCCCCCCCCAACCCCCACCCCGAAGAAAAATCTCCATGGCAACACTTGGCCGTGAATTTATCAAGCGCCACATATCGTGGGGAAATGCCAGCCAGTTAAGACATAGGCCCTATGGCACCATGTTGCTTTAAAAAATAAATAAAAAATAAATGCGGAAATGCCAGACGATGAAAACATGTAGAATAAGCAAGCGATTGATGCCTTCGACCTCCCACGAATTGCGGCGCCTTGTATAGCCATGTTTGAGGCGCGGAGGGGGGGGAGCGGTATCTTAGCAGGTAATTCATGTAGATGGCGGCACATGCAAACGAATTTAAATAAATAAATATACAGGGTGGCGCAAAAAAAACCGACTATATTAAAATGCAAACCTAAATGTGACTAGTCCGGTTTTTTGCGCCACCATGATATATTTATATATATGCACATATTCATAGCTACACGAAAAGTCGAATGATAAACTGGTCAAATCGGGCGTTTATATATATATATATATATATATATATATATATATATATATATATATATAATAGGAACTTCAAAGTCTCTCGTCGCATCTGTTAGACGGCGCTATAGAAGCCGGATTACTCGGGTAATTATTTTCCTTTGGTTAGGGGCATTAGTCTGTATTTATTCGCTCTGCTATTGATCTTGGTTCTAATCTGTTTTCCTGTTTGCGGCCAGAGATGCTGTACAGACGAATAGAAATCGAATATCGGTAACACTCCATACAGAAAGTTCGCTTCAAAGAACCGAGTAGTATGAACGTGGCTTTAGTCTGTTTGCTCAGAGGCACTGTGAACCGGTGGCGTAACTAGTGGAGTCAACAGTGGAACACGCCGGCGGCTGAGCAACTCAACAGTCATTTCAAAAGTCAATGTTCATGCATGTGTCGGCAGATTTTTGCAGTGCTTTGTGCATAGTTGTTTGCGCTCTAAGTAAAAAATGAGATCGGCTAGGGACATTTTTTGCGTAATCTTAAAACAAAGAGAGAGAGAGAGAGAGAGAGAGAGAGAGAGAGAGAGAGAGAGAGAGAGAGAGAGAGTGATAGATGAGTGCTTGTTCTCGACTTTTTCTCAAATTCGGTCGAGAAACTAGAACTATCAGAGAGAGAATAATCCGAATAATAATAATAATAATAATAATAATAATAATAATAATAATAATAATAATAATAATAATAATAATAATAATAATAATAATAATAATAATAATAATAATAATAATAATAATAATAAGTTTTTAAAATAATAATAATAATAATAATAATAATAATAATAATAATTTTAATAATAATAATAATAGTCATCAGCATCATCATAATCATAATCATAATAATAATATCATGACTTAGAGTGTTTCAGTAGGATCCGATCTGCCGTAAACGAGAACCACTATAATACAAAACAATTCGCCGTCTTTGCCACAAACGACCCGCCTAAAGCGGTTCACGGTTCACGGACCGATGCCGAGAAATGAGAAGTCGCCGTTTTAAGCGAGTAAATGAGTAGGTGGTAAGGACCTTTCATCCTCGCTTCCACTGTGGCTGCTCTCTGGCCGATCCCAACCTGGCGCTATAGCATCCCTCGATTATAAGACCGGAAGTAGTCGATATATACAGAGACGCTCTTTCGCTGTCGACGTCGCCCGTCGCCAGAGGGCGAATCCTAAAGAACTGATAACAAGAACGTCGTCTGTCGTCTGCCCCTTGAGCGATCGCTGGCCATAAAATCCAAAGCGAGGCTCTTAATTAATCCTCAGCAGCAGACGACACCTGACTTAACACCAGACGATCAGATCCAACTTAACCCTATACTCCGAGAGACTACTTCCTGTCACTGTATCGCTGTCTGTCTGTCTGTCTGTCTGTCTGTCTGTCTATATTTGAGTATGTCTCTCTTTTTCACTGTCTCACTCTGTCTATCTGTCTCTGTCTGTCCATGTCTGTTTTCTTGTAAGTCTTTTCTTTTTTCCTTTTTCCGTTGAACTGTTAATCTTTCTCTTTCTCTCTCTCTCTCTCTCTCTCTCTCTCTCTCTCTCTCTCTCTCTCTCTCTCTCTCTCTCTCTCTCTATATATATATATATATATATATATATATATATATATATATATATATATATCTTGCCTATCTCAGGCTATCTGGAATATATTGTATGTAAATGCATGGGCGTATAAATCTATATAAAGTTTATATAAAGTATATAAAGTATATATATATATACGCCCAAACGCGCGTAAAACGCATGTTCTAAATCTATTGGGGTTTTTTAATTTCAGAAGAGAGCGGTGTCGAATTTTTCTCGTATAGCTTTGAAACAAAGATATCGAAAACGGAATCGGAAATCTCTTCTTTCCTATAAACTGTAGTTTTCTGTGTTTCGCTCGTTTCGCCTTGAATTTCCTCGTCTGGTTTCAGTAACATTTTTACTCTCTCGCATTTCAATAGGAGGCCGTTGTCGAAAGAAATTTACTATGAACTATATATGATGCCATATCATCATGCGTTTCTTCTATAGTTTAAGTCAAACTTATCCTCATATATATATATATATATATATATATATATATATATATATATATACACTGTATATATATACTGTATATATATGGCTTAATTTAGGTTAAAATGTGGGGTGGGGTTGGCTGCTTCTAAAATGCTTGAAATTTCTCATTGAAAATTTTGACAACGACAAAAGTTTAGCCTAATATAATATTGCCACTTCGTATAACAGCATTAAGGCCAGGTATAGCAGGACTATAGCCTATAGGCTAAAATGCAGGCAAATTTCCCAAATAGCGTATATTTCGCCTGGACTTTGAAAGTCTGCAACAAAGTCTTCCAAGATTTTCGCGTTTTGGAAAGCCAAAGAGATAAAAGTTATGTCGGCCAAAATAAAGAAATCTTCAAGCGTTTTCGATTTAAATCGAATCTTACAGTATATATATATATATATATATATATATATATATATATATATATATATATATATATATATATATACGCGGTGCGCCTTTTTCTAAGACGATTAAAATCTTGCGTGTACTGTATACTTGCTTTTTGTACGCACGCTTTGACTTCAGCTGTATACAATCAGGCTGTACACGTTAGAAAGAGAGTTGAGCATTTGAATTAGAAAAGTATAGGCATCTTACCAATGACTATACCATACCTTTGAATTGTATACAAAGATTTTTATATCGACTGGCATTATTCTGTTTCTCGTGAGCTCAAATAACTAAATGTCGATATAAAAGCGGGTATCCTTTAAAAATTGTGATTCTGAAGTAATTCCTGCAATTGCAGACGACTTTTTCACCTGCATTCCAAGTCAGCAAACAGCGTTCGAACTCCATTTCCCTTTCCAGCGGTCTTTTTCCGCTTGGTTATTTACCATTCAGTCGTTGGGTTTTTCCTGTTTACCGTCGGCGGTAGGGGGCATTAACCGTCACGGTGTGAACATCCGGACTATGGACATTTCCAAGGTTTTTGTTTACCTGTCGATGTATACCGTCCTGTAAGTTACCGTGATGCGCTATACCGTATTGGATGGCATTAGCGTCGCCACGGGGGAACAAATGGGGGCAACTGCCCACCCCCCCCCCCAACCTGCCCCAGACCACCTACCAGATTTGCGCAAATCCGGTGAGAAAGTTTTCTGTGGAGGGAAGTGAGGGGTGGGTAAGGAATCTGACACGCTAGCCTATTTTTTTGCCCCAACCAAAAATTCATGGCAACGCCCAAGTAAAGTTTTTTTCAAAAATTTCATGGCAACGCAAAACTTGCCAGAATTTAGTAATCTAATGCTTAAAATGAACATTTTTTCAAAAATTAGGGCACTATCTAGCACTTTTGTATATCAAAAGATTTTTCAAAAATTGACATTCAGATGAAAAGTTCTTGCATTCAGAATTTTGTGGTATTCTATAATGCCTAAAACGGACATTTTTAAACTACAGAGAATGGTATTGGCAGATGTGTGAATGGCTATCACTTTTGACAGGCAAGTGAAGAGGCCCTAATAACATTAGCGTCGCCACGGGGGGGGAGGGCAAATGGGGCAACAGCCCCCCAACCTGCCCCAGAATACCAACCATGCAGATTCGCGCAAATCCGGTGAGAAAGTTTTCTGTGGAGGGGGGGAGGGTTGGGTAAGGAATCTGACACGCTAGTCCCTTCCCCGCCCCCAACCAAAAATTCCTGGCGATGCCACTGCTGGATGGTATCGGATATATAACGTCGTACCTCGAATATAGCGTACAAAATTTTACAGACCCGCTAAGTACTGTACGTTATAACGAAGTTCTACTGTAGAACGGGATGTCCATTGATTCTGGCAACACGTTCCTTTCAGAACAGCGTCTACGATTCTCCCGGAACGAAACCAGAATCAACCGTTGACCAACCGAGAAGAAGACGGCCTGTTCCTTCTGGCTGCACCCGGATTCTCTCCCAGAATGCAACGCTCCGGCGCCAAGCGGTCGTTGGTTGGAATCATCGGACCTGTGCTCGGAGGAGGACGCGAAAGTCCCTTCGACCGGAAGAACCATCGAACGATGACGTCATATCCGGATTATGTAGCGCCACAGTGGCTACCGAGACGTCGAACGGAAAACAACGAGGCGATCGGTGACCTACCGTCTCTTTCCTTCGGATCCAGAACGCCCTGGAAAGAGTCCAGTAGCCCAGGCAAACATTCTCATAGTAAGAGACAGTTACCTTAAGTCATATATATATATATATATATACAGCGTGGCGCAAAAAACCGGACTATATTAAATACCAAACCTAATGTGACTAGTCCGGTTTTTTTGCGCCACTCTGTATATACATATATAACGCAGCTTACTAATTTAATTTTTCTATTTCTATTTAATTTTTTTTTCTATTCAGTCTGTATTATTTTCCCTCTATTTGCCAAACCAATGCGACAAGTCAAAATAATTGTAGAAATAAATGCAAAAATTAATTGCAGAAAGAGAAGGTGGTTTCAAACTTTTGTCTGCCACTGTATACATGTAGGCCTGAACATAGCCTCACGCTAGATTTGCTTTCGTCTACTTACTTACTTACTTACTTATGTAGCGCATTTTATTTTGAATGGCTTAACCTACTTGTTGTCGCTCAAAAGTCGTTTAGTTCTCTCGTACGTCAGATCTTATTAGCCATTATAAGGTAGGAAGGCGATGGCACTCGAGAGCACCTGAGTATTGTAGCGCCTTCAGTTTTCACCGACCTCGGCTAATGGGCGATTAGTACACGTTCTACTCTTTGATTCTTTCCTAAATCTTTGAGCTGCATTCACCAGATGGCCGCCTGCTGAATCTACTATGGTAATATATATATATATATATATATATATATATATATATATATACATACATACATACATACATGTGTATATATATACACATGTATACACATGTATACATACATGTATACACATATATACATACATACATACATACATGTGTGTATATATATATTATAAAATATATAATAAAATATATAATATATAATATAATATATAATATATATATATATATATATATATATATATATATATATATATATATATATATATATATATATATATATATATATCATCTTTCTCGATCATCTATTACAAAATTCGCAATATAAAATTCGATATATATATAGCCTACATGTATAATTATATATGTGTATATATTATATATCGTTCATTCTTGTTTTGTGTTCTTTCCTTCGTCAGATTATTATTTCCTGGCTTCGAAGAGGCAACCGCCCCCCGGATTTCACGCCATTCGAGGGAAGAGACGCTCCGACTACTACGAAAATGAAACCGAAAGCGAGACGCAAAACGAAACTGAAACCGACGATGGCGCCTCCTCAGTCAGGCAGCTGTTGGCTGATCTGGGAGAGTTATCTTCTTAGGGGGGTAGGATTCGCTTTTGTCACTGCGATTTTACATTGTCTTTGAATAATTAAAGCCTAGAATAATGTTCACTATTAGAAAAGTAGAGGACAGTTAATAAGGACGGGGAAGGACAAGAGGACACGGAAATATTTCTCCTCTCTTTTCTTTCCTTCCGTCGTTCCATATTTGGTTAGACGAAGTGGAGTGTGGCTCCACCGGGGAGGGGGCCAGGGGCCCATGGATTGAGTGCCTGATCCCCAGTGCCCCCAGTTGGGACCCTATTTAATGCTACATACGTTAAACAACAAATGGTTGCCCCTCCCCATGATTAGAAGTTGCCACCCAACGGCCCCCCCCACTTGCCAAATCCTAGAGCAGCCACTGAGTGTCTGAATGAGTTCCTTCCACTTCTGTCTGTCTCTTGCTGCCTTGGTCATTTGGATGAAGTTCGTTTGCATTTCTTCTGCGTCCTCGTTTAAGTTTTCTGCCCATTTTTTCTTGGGAAATTTTCCATGGAAGTATTTGGACAAGCAACATTCTAAAACATGCAATTACAACTTCTTAAACCGTGGCTTATTTTTTACCCAAACGACCATAACCATGGACATTTCTGACCCAAACCAACTCAACCTAAATCCAACCCAACCCATGGGGTGACTCAACCCACGTGCATGTCTGTATGTGTGTGTGTGCATGCATTGCAAAAGTACTATTTCAAAACTATATGCAGATTGATAACGGCGATTTCGGAATGGCCATAAAGTCATCATGCTATTAAATCGAATTTCTATTAGTCTTAATTGTAAATTAGAGACAACCAACTATTTCTCTTTTATATCAGAGTGTAATATTGGTCTCCTAACCCGTACCGTAGGCTTAAAACACACGCCATAGATATATAAGCCATCGAACATAGATATGTAGCCATTGAATTTTTACCTCGTGGAACATCGTTTTCAGTCATTCATCCTGTCATCCCATCATTCATTCGTTCATTCATTCTGCGTGACAGATTGGGCCGATTGAATTGGCGCAACATAAATTCAAAATTGATTGACCCGAAACCGGACAGACGAATATCGTGAACTGTAATATAATCGAAAACGGTATTACTGTAGTTCTGACGACCGATCAATTTGCGTCGGGACAAAATAGCGCCTCATAAATTCACTCCAAACGCCATTACGCTCGCATTCTTGGCGAAGACGAAAAACCCATTGTAAGCGCTATCATTCATTCATTCATTCATCCATTCATCCATTCACTCACTCGCAGGGCGGGGTATACTAAACGAGTTTTGTGACGCGTTGACTGCTGTATAGTAGGAGGTGGGTGGGGGTGGGCGATAAATGTAGTCCCCATTGACTGCGACGGCATCCCGCCTCGCTGTTTGTCACCAATTTATGTAGCGCCAACGTGTTTCTGCCTTGTCAGAATTTCCAGCGACTAATGGCGCGTCTAAAAGCATCGCCGATTCAAAGTACGACTTTCCACGCAGCGGGACATTGCGTCGGTGGCATCCTCGGTGGCAGCGGCGGCGGTGGTGACGGCGGTGGCACCTGGAGACGACGGATGGAAGGGGCTGTTGGGGCGACGACGGCGGTAGGGAGGAGTGGGAGCTGTTGAATCGGGAATTTCGGCAGTCGACAACTGAATTCGATATTGCTTTCCGTCCGAAGCCGTTTGGGAATACGCAGAAATGAAATAAATTCAGTAATTTACGATGAATAAATTAACAAAAGATTGCGTAACAACCGAACCGATATATAATAATAATAATAATAATAATAATAATAATAATAATAATAATAATAATAATAATAATAAAATAAAAATACTACTACTACTACTACTACTACTACTACTACTACTACTACTACTACTACTACTACTACTACTACTACTACTACTACTACTACTACTACTACTACTACTACTACTACTACTACTACTACTACTACTAATAATAATAATAATAATAATAATAATAATTCAATTATATATATAAAATATTATATATATATATATATATATATATATTCTGTAATAAAGACTGAAAGCCAGAAGTTCGGGGCCAAGAACTAAATCTTAAATGACTTTCATTACACTTCTTTCTTATCAGAGCGTCTTTCTCAATCATTTCTTTTAAAAAAATTCGCTGACGAATTTGGAAGATTTCTCGATGATTTCTCGATGAAAATCTTGATAGAAACGCCTGTTGCGTCTAAGTTATGAACACGTGAAGACGTTTGACAGAGTCCCTCGAATCTGCGGTATTTAATTATTCATTGGACGAATAATATTGGAGCCTTCGCCGCCATGATCATGTGCCGGGTTTACTGGTTTCGGGGCTTCGTGCCAGCAAACTGGATGGCAGATGGAGCCACTGGTGAGAAAAAGTGTGGGGGATAAAATTTCTGATGGCAAAATTAGAGGGCAAAACGTTGTATTTTGTTTTTACTCAAACGGGGCAAGAATCACGCTTGGCCACATCATCATCATCATCATCATCATCATCATCGTCGTCGTCGTCGTCGTCGTCATCATCATCATCATCATCATCATCATCTGTTTTGTGTTTTATTTATTTAATTCAGTAGAATTTTAAAACATTTAACGTTTTTACGTCTTTGTTTTCGCGTAGATGGGAAGAGAAGGTCGAACCAGTGTTTCAGCTGAAGGTCACCATACGCGATTCTTGGAATAAGCTGTCTCTATTCATACGACGTCATAACCTAAGACAATTAATTCGGTTTTAGGAAGTTCTACTTGAAATTTACGATTCTTTAGCCTTTCAATGACAGTTTACTGCTATTTTAGTCCACTTAACCTAAACAAATCCCTATCATAACTAATAGTTAGTGTTCGATTTGCCTGATGTTGGGGTCTGACCTATCTTTCCTCATTAGCGATTGAAATTTTTTGAGTCTGGCCCCCTCTTACCCTATCGAATTGCGGTCTAAAATTTTGATTTTATGTGGGCAATACGCTATAAGAAACGCTACAGATTTTAAAATTGCTGTCGCTTCTATGGAACAGTGACTCTGATATATTCTGATTAGAGGACAGATCAGTCGTTCGGCAGTGGATTTATAAAGTACAAACTATTCTTATTACTTTGACATATTATATATGGCGTGTATTTGAGAAAAATGCAAGAAAATTTGTCGTCTGAGAGTGTTTTCAGCACCACAGGAATATACCTTTGAGCGCAATGACATCGGTCATCGATTGATAACGACTAGTGTCAGAAAAGGCGCTATATAAATCAACGTATTTCTAAGCTGACATCAGTCTTAGGGTATCTAACACCACACACATAAGCCCCAATGTTTACCCTCGTGGAGACCATCGTCCATTGAAGTTCAAATAGGGGCGTAGTCATTTATCACTGGCGTAACCAGGGTTTCGGTAATCGGGGTGGGGTGGGGGTGGGGAAGGGGCAACGCAATAAAGACAGCATCCAACGCTTTTAACTTCTTTCGTTTTCGTTAATTCTCATCATGCAACCTATCTCACCCTATTCTAAAATCCTGGATACGCCATTGATGAAAACATGGGGCCCAACTCGATGGACATGTTAGGGATAGGGCCTTGAGATTTCATTGATATACAGTAAATCCCGAATATCATTGACACTCTAAACTTTCTTATGACAGATTGCGCCATTGGATCTTAGCTCGAGCCCTCTCACTGTCCACACTTTTGAGAGGCCTATTGTTTCGAACTCCTCGCTTTTTTCATTCAAAGTCCATTGATAGGCCGATGAAACCTTCGAGAATCGCTGTGCTACAGCGATTGATAAGCGCCACCTAGCGAATGGATTAGAACTACAGATGGAACCGCAACCTAGCGAGCAAAAAATTAACTATAATTGCGATTTTATAAAAGCAAAATAGGTCCATACTTAACTAATCATGATCCAAGAATGGGCTAGCGTAGGCAGGGAAGTGATTTTAAATTGTTTGCTTCGTAAAAGATTTTAAAATGAATGCAAACCTCAAAATGGCTTACTTACTTACTTACTTACTTACTCACCTCCCTCTGTCACAGGCTGTCACAATGGTTGCCCGTTGAACAGAGAATTATATTCAAGACTAGTCTCCTGGTCAGGGCGTAGCGACGGCGGGGGTATATCGGTATATACCCCCCCCCCAAAAAAAATCAGACTACCTTACAATTTTTAATGTTTTTTAAGATTTTCAAAGTCTTTAAAGATTTATACCCCCCATCACATTATACTCCCAAATCAAATTCCTGGCTACACCCCTGCTCATGGTTGATAAGACAATGCAGTCCGGCCAACCTCAATATGTGAAATATATGCTATACCACCCAAACTATTCTCATTCAACAAGACTCGTTAATGTTTAATTTACACAGAACCAAAACACTGGACTCGGCAAGCGATCTTTTTCTATTTCTGGCCCAAAACATGGAAGTCACTTGCCTCGGCTGTCAGATCTTCCAAAGAATCGAGTATTTTCTAATCTGGACTAAAACCCCATCTCTTTAAGTTACAGCATATCCTCCACAGCTGCGCCTCGCTTTCTCACTGACTGATTCCTGGAATGACCTGGTCTTTTGCCGACGGATATATGAAGTACCATCGATTGATACCTTTAGAGTATTATAAATGGCGCTATAAAAGTGCATAATTATTATTATTTATTATTTCTCACACTTTCACAGACCCCGCCCGTTCCTCTCGAGTGCGACGTACTTTATAGACGACCCCCTTAGACCCCCCTTTACCGAAACTAACTTAATTTTCCACCAAACGTCCACGCCTGCATGCCTAGCGCCCTCCGCTTAGTCTAAACAGGCGTTCTTAGACGTTATCATAGTCATCTTCAGTGGCCAAGAGGCGTCAATCCATAGCGTTGGAGACAGAACGTTGGAGACATGGAGACATAACGCTCGAGTAAGTAAGTAAAATCTTGTTAATTTCTTGTTTATATATATATATATATATATATATATATATATATATATATATATAGCGAGTCGTGAGTGACCAGGACAACGAGAAATGACAGCATCAACTTTTACTTTTCATGTGCCTAACTTCGGAGGTTTGCCCCGCCCCCCAACAATATTCTGTGGATCGACGCCTTTGTCAGTGGCGGTTCCAGAATTTCTTGGTGGGGATGAAAAGAGAAGAGAAAATCAATAAAAACTTTGCCGAAAACGGCTGACAAAAGGGAATTTTCCCCTAACAAAAACGGTCATCCGCAGTGTTTTCCCCCTGTACAGTAGTTTTACTAGACTTTTACCGAAAAATAGGTTTCACAAGCAAAAAAATGAAAAATAAAATATTCCGGTGGGGTATGCATTCCCCGCTCACCCCCCGCGTGGAACCGCCACTGGTAGTCGTCATCATCATAGTTGTCGTTGTAAGACGTAGTCAGCCGTATTACCTTCCTATACCAGGATATCGTGTAGAAGGCATACAGCCTAATGCACTGCGGCTGGTGGTCGATCGCAGAGTAAGTAAGCACTTGGCTTTGACGCTCGCAGCCGAAGGAACGCCAGAATTCTACGGCGCAGATCTGACTCGAAAGGCGTTTCTTACGAAGTAAGTCAGAACTTACTGTCCACAGTAAGTTTACGCACTGAGTACTCGACTTTATATATTTATTTTTTAAAAAAACTCTAGACGAAAGGGTGGCAGGATTATTTTCAAATTGGCAGCAGGGTGGATCGAAATATTCGCTCCAGAAAATTTAATACTTCCAGTGGGTTGGGATAGGATGGCTAAGGGTAAACAGACTGTGGTGGTCGCCGTTTGCCAAAGAGGTGGGGTGGGGCGGGGCGGAGGGGGGCTTATGAGGACGAAACTTAACGCTTCTTATTGAAATACCCGGCATTAGCGGCTTGTGTGTGCATGGCGGATTTGTAGCCGAAACAATCGTATAGATCAATACATATACATTTAATAATAGAAAAATAAATAGAAAAAGAATACTAGTAGCAACAGCAACAGCAGAGACAACAATATAATAATAATAATAATAATAATAATAATAATAATAATAATAATAATAATAATAATAATAATAATAATACAAGAAATAATGTTCAGTATAAAGGATGAGATGAGGATCTATGATGATGAAGAACCACAATTTGTGATATAAAGATGATGACGATGATGCGATGATGATGATAACAATAATAATAATAATAATAATAATAATAATAATAGGCATAAATATGCATAAATAAGCCAAAGTGTTTATTCTGATTAAAGATTTTGTATGCCTTCATTCTTTCCAGTTCTATTGGACTTCAAAAAACCAAAAAGGAAAATCGAAGCGCGTTGTTTTCATTTCCTTGATACTTTTGGAGGTTTCTGACGATGTCTGACCAATCAGGCGACCCGAACGCTTCGTCCCTTTGGTCACGGTCCTTCGTCGACCCGAAGACGAACGGTTCCCTTGGACCCAACTCGACCGTCGACCTGTTCCACGTCTCGCCGGCGCTCGTCACCCTCCTCTCCCTCCTCTACGGCTCCATCTCCGTTCTGACGATCGTCGGCAACGCCCTCATCATCGCCGTCGTCTCGACGAACCGCGGCATGAACACCGTCACGAACTTCTTCATCGCCAACCTGAGCGTCGCCGACGTCGTCGTCGGCCTCTTCAGCATCCCGTTCCAGTTCCAGGCGGCGCTGCTGCAGCGCTGGGACCTCCCGGCGGTCCTCTGCCCGGCGGCCCCGTTCGTCAAGGAGCTGTCGGTGAACGTCAGCGTCGTCGCCCTGGTCGTCATCTCCGCCGATCGCTACTTCGCCGTCCGCCACCCCTCCGGCCGCGCTTCTCCCGCCGCTCGGCCAAGGCGGTCATGGCGGTCGTCTGGGCGTTCGGCGTGACGTCAGCGGTTCCGACACTCGTCGTATTTCGCGTCGTCGACGTCGCCGATGACGTCAGCGGCGGCGGCGACCGGAAGCCGTTCTGCTATCCGGAGTACCCGGTCGTCGGCGGTACGGATCTCGGATGCGCGTACCGTCTGTACCTGGTGTTCGTGCAGTACTTCGTACCGCTGATGATCATCAGCTGGGCGTATGCGCTGATCATTCATCGCGTCTGGCTGAGCAAGGCTCCCGGATCGGCGGTTGACTCAAGAGATCAAGTCAGGAACAAGAACAAACAGAAGGTATAGAATCAAATCATCATCATCATCGTCGTCGTCATCATCATCATCATCATCATCATCATCATCATCATCATCATCATCATCATCATCATCATCATCATCATCATCATCATCATCATCATCATCATCATCATCATCAACAACAACAACAACATCATCATCATCAGCGTCGTCGTTGTAGTCACAAGCACAATAAAACACATAAGGCTATAATAGTATACCTATGTGGTTAGAGTCATTATCACTTTTATCATTTTCGTTATCTCTCTGATGTTTCCAGTTCATGTCGAAATCCGTAAAATCGACGAAGCTCTTCTCTCCCATTCGTTGGCAAAAATCGCATTGACAAGCAGCGTCACGTATAGACTGCTGCGTCACGTACAGACTGCGTCATGTCGGGTCGCAAGGCATGACGGGCAGTGACGGCCATTAGCCTCCGTAATTTGGAAAGTGATTTTTTGAACGCTGTCTTTCCGTAACGATGATGGAAAGCCTTTGATCCGCGACCGAAGACCATGAATATTGCAAGATAGCGGCGCGCTTCGTCAACTACTGCGACTGCTATAGTAGTGGGGGGGGGGGGGGTCACGTGATAGCATCGTCCGACTGCCAGAAACTACGGCGCTGCGGCGGTCGGCTGTGACGTCACGATGACGTCGTCGTAGGCAGCAGACGACGACGTTGGATAGAAGTTTCTTTTTTATAGCGCATTTTAGCGCTAGTCGCCGCTCTTATTTATAGGAGTTTTTTCGTGTAGATATCAAGAATTCTCAATTCAGCAAAAATGAATGCTAGAAAGGGAACGTTGTTTTCTTCTAGTCACAGAAACAGCGCACGTAATCAGAAATTCTTTTTCAATTAACCGTGACCATTGTGTTTTGCCCTTTGGAAAAATTTCCGTGGGCGCCCATGGGTGCGCTGTTATGCCACCGCCACTGTCTTTGGGTCTGTAGCTCTTTCACTTAAGAAATTCCTCTTAAGCTTAGAGGCTTAACGTTCCGTCCACAAAGTGTTAAATCGCCATATCACGTGACGTCTTCGCGTCTTCATCAAAGCGGCGAAGACGAGTCATCGGAACAAGAGCCCTTTTAGCTAATGCAATGACGTCACCGAAACCAGAACATTACGCGCGAATTTGTTTGATGAGGTGTGTGTCGGTCTTGTTCGCAAGAAAACTGCATCGGGCAGAACGCGAACGTCGGCTGTGAAATTTTATAGCGCCATCAAATTATAAGGCTAACCGATTCTTAACCTGGAAAACAGCGATCGTTAGGCTAGCAGAATAGTCAAACATACAAAAATAGAAGAGATAATTAATAGTTACGTAAAATAATAAAATACGTTTAAGCCTATGTGCATTTTCATATGTTTAGATCATATTATTATCATAGTTTATCGTATTATATTATAGTTAAATTTATAGACGAGTTGAAAAAAAGATATCAGAAGGGAACCAGGTTCCCGCTAGTAGGTATATTATTAATAAATCTCGTCAGAGAGGTCGATGGGTCACATGGGTCTCATGAGGTCATGGGTCAGATGGGTCGTAGGTCAAGGATCAGTGGGTCACATAGGTCATTTTCAGTGACCCATTTGCCATCTCTTTTTCTAGCTATCTCGTAGTCTAAATGAGACATGGAATTAAGCGTTGTTGTTGATGATGATGATGATTTTGTTGTCGTAGGTGATTAAGATGTTGATAACAGTCGTTGTTCTGTTCGCCATCTGTTGGCTTCCAATCCAGGTTTACAACCTTCTGTCGGAGCTTCGCCCGCAGATAAACATGTGAGTCCTGATATAATAACAGCTCCCGATAGAGGGACGGACGCGAACATGGAAAACATACGTTAGACATTTCAGCATCTGATGAAAATCTTGTATTTTCAAGCAAGTAAATACCCGAGAGTGAGGAAGGAGAGAAAGAGAGAGAGAGAGAGAGAGAGAGAGAGAGAGAGAGAGAGAGAGAGAGAGAGAGGGCGGGCAGAAGATAAGAGTACAGTAGCGCTTCGTTATGACGTACTTAACGGGTCTGTAAAATTTAGAGTATACGTTATATTACCCGAGATACGTTATATACAATACCATCCAGCGATACGGTAGCCGCATCGCACGGGACCGTACATTTCGGCGCTTTATAACCGAATATACGTCATAAATGGGTCCGTTATAGCGAAGTTCTACTGTATAGCTGAAAGTTTTCTTTTGTCGGAGCGAATACTTCTCTATGTGACGTTAAGACAAGATGGGCGATCAGGGAACCGCGGATGGATGGACAGAGGGACGCTGGGAGAAGAACATGAGGGGGAGAGCATGATGGGGGATATTCCCCTGTTGGAAGCAGCAAGAACGATTATTATTATTATTTACATAGAGACGTTAAGCAACTTAGATTTGTGCGTGACGCCATTTTATAGTTGAAGCCGAAAATGTCGGTCAAAAAATATTTTCAAAATTTTCCGCGGACCGCTGGGCCCCCTCTCGCGGACCACTTTTGGTCCGCGGACCACGGATTGAGAACCGCTGACATAAACGATATCTCACATTTTCTTGATTTCGGAAGTGTAAGACATGGACTCAACCAACACCCGCAATGATTCCCAAATCATGATATATATATATATATATATATATATATATATATATATATATATATATATATATATATATATATATATATATATATATCGAGAATCTGCAGTAATTGCAGATTCTTTTTCAGACATCGGTGTTTATTAAGTTATAAGCCAACGACCTTTTTGTCCACCTTCCAAACGCCGTTCTGGACGGAGTGGGGGTGGGGGGGGGAGGGGGTTAGGGGTCATTAGAGAGTTGCCAAGTCGATAATAAGATGAACGCGGGAAATTATGGTTTTTGGACTCAAGCATCTTCTTCTACTTTATTCGATAACCTCTGTCCAGCGGCTCAGCCAAGATTCGGAAATAGGGGAGGAAGGGGACACGTTGACATTTTCTCTTTCTCTCGGATCGAAAGTTCTCGACGACCAACAATAGAAAATCAGTGTTCTCTCAAGCGCTCGCTTTGAACTTTCATGCATTCTCTTCAATCTCACGGTATCTACCCCCCTTCCCCACTACTCAACAGTCCCAATAGGAGGGCGACCCCTGAGTTACCCTCCCCCGTGGCTACGCCAATGTCCCTGTCACGTAGTAAGCAGCTTCCGCTAGCAAAAAGAGCGCTAATTAATTATTAACATCGTGTTGACATATCGTTACTAAAACCTTTTCTTTTGCGGTTCATTTTTCAGTGGATTTGGCTTAGAATGACCTAATCCTTCAACGCGCATAGCCTAATTAGCAGGGGCGTAGCGATGGGTATATACGGTATATAGATCGGTATATACAGTACACCCCCCAAAATCACTCTACCTTAAAGATTTTGATGTGATTTACATGTGGTTATATGTGGTTTATATTGTTTATGTGGGTTATAGTTCAGATATATACCCACCCAAAATATTTATACCCTCCCAAACCAAATTTCTGGATACGCCCCTGCTAATTAGCTCTAACTGTGACTAGGTCACTAGAAGCTATCTTTGTCCTACTTTTCTTTCCTCCTTTCGACGACAGATTGTAATTCCGAATTTCGTCGCCAGGCTGTCGATGATTTTGATTTGGCGCGGGAAGATAGGGGCCTATGATTAGCCTCGGCTGGTTTGTCGTCTGCTCGCCGTGAATTCCCCTCGGCGCAAAGAGACAGCGAATGCTTCAAATCGTCTCCTCATATCGATCGATTGGGCGCTCGCTCTCCAGGCCGATCATTGTCTTCGCGTCTTGGGGAGAATGGGAAGAAGAAGAAGAAGAAGAAGAAGAAGAAGAAGAAGAAGAAGAGGAATAGGAGGAGGAGGAGGAGGAGGAGGAAGAAGAAGATGAGGAGTAGGAGGAGGAAGAGGAGGAGGAGGAGGAGGAGGAGGAGGAGAAGAAGAAGGAGAAGGAGGGAAGGGGGGAAAGAGGCCCCGAAAGCGAGGACGTTAGGGGGAAAGGGGATTCTGAAGTGGGTGGAGCCGGCCACCGAAGCGACCTGGCATGGGGAGAGATGGGGGGAAGGGGAAGAGGAAAGTAGCTTTAAAAAACCCCTGATCGCCACGCAATCGAAGGGACCGAAGCGTGCGCTGGGAAGAGGCGGGTAATACAGTGTCGTTGAAGCAAATGACCGCCAGGGAAGCGGTTGGGGGGGGGGGGGGGGGGGAGGGCGGATGGGACTTGGAGTGGGATATGTTAGTCGCTCGATTCGGTAAATGAGGTGAGAGTCGAGTTACTCGGAGAGAGGAACTGGTCTATTATTGGATTGGCGCTTCGTTCGAAGTCTTTGCTCGTTTTAAAGTTCTTCCAAAAATTCGCTTTTTTGCGTTCGTTTCAGCGCTCTGCGTTTGATTTAAAAGCCTTTTAAATTATTTTTCTCCCATGCCTCATTCATTCGTTAGCTCATTCGTTCATTCATTCATTCATTCATTCATTCATTCATTCATTCATTCATTCATTCATTCATTCAGTCAGTCAGTCAGCCATTCATTCATTCATTCATTCATTCATTCATTCAGTCAGTCAGTCAGTCAGTCAGTCAGTCAGCCATTCATTCATTCGTTCATTCATTCATTCGTTCGTTCATTCGTTCATTCATTCATTCTGTCAGTCAGTCGTTCATTCATTCATTCATTCATTCATCATTCATTCATTCAGTCAGTCAGTCAGTCAGTCAGCCATTCATTCGTTCGTTCATTCATTCATTCGTTCGTTCATTTATTTTTTTTCGTTTGCTTTCTTTCATTCTTTCGTTTTTTCCTTTTTTCGTTGTGCGACTTTCATTATTTTTGCCAGAGAGAATATGCAAATAACTGCAGACCATCGATTTAAACATACGGCGATACAAACATTCAGGAAGATTATTTCATTGGCGAAGGCTTGGATGAAAATAATTGGGGGGCCCACTCCTATGCCTTCCCTTTCCCTATGGTAGCCTCTTAAAAAATTATTTTATTATTAATTATTTGGACGCGGTGAGCATTTCGACACGGAAAGCATTTGAACACGGTGGGAATTCACAGTGGTTTTCATACAGGTTTACTTATCCTCCTAAACCACTAAAAATCACATTATTATTATTATTATTATTATTATTATTATTATTATTATTATTATTATTATTATTATTATTATTATTATTATTATTATTATTATTATTATTATTATTATTATTATTATTATTATTATTATTATTATTATTATTATTATTTGGACACGGAGGGCATTTGGACGCGGTGAGCATTTGAACGCGGTGGACATTCACAGTGGTTTTCATACAGGTTTACTTATCCTCCTAAAAACCACTAAAAATCAGGGCATTATTATTATTATTATTATTATTATTATTATTATTATTATTATTATTATTATTATTATTATTATTATTATTATTATTATTATTATTATTATTATTATTATTATTTGGACACGGAGGGCATTTGGACGCGGTGAGCATTTGAACGCGGTGGACATTCACAGTGGTTTTCATACAGGTTTACTTATCCTCCTAAACCACTAAAAATCACATTATTATTATTATTATTATTATTATTATTATTATTATTATTATTATTATTATTATTATTTGGACACGGAGGGCAT
>CM030853.1:1892428-1977428 GCA_018105865.1 Metaphire vulgaris
CATTTTGCCCTAGCACCTTTTTTCTATGTAAGCTTACGCTTACGCATCACCGTCTTTTTTGGCGCTGATCTTCATGTTCGCCAAACATAATAACTTACTTACATCCGCATCTGTAGTCATTGTCTTTATTACCCCCCTCCACCCCACGGTGTCAATTAATTCCAAGATGATGAGCGTAAGAAAGATTGCGTTCCTATTCAAATCGTTCCCAGAATAATGTTCAATGACGTGTAACACCGACGATCTGAAAGTTCTTGGAAATAATTGTTCTTCAATATTAATCCATTCCTTCGCCAGAAACGTCATCATCCTTGTGCGATGATGCGCATGCGCGCCCCTACGACGCCACCTAGCGAATGGCGCATCATCATCATCATCATCATCATCATCATCATCATCATCATCATCATCATCATCAATCATCATCATCATCAACACGCCACAGGAAATTGAAACGAGACTTGATTAAAAGTGGACTTCCGGTCAAAGCAGACGATGCAGCGATGACGCGTTTCTGCGGACAACAAGACAGACAAACAGACAAACAGACAGACGGACGTAGACGGGGACGGAGTTAGCTGGTCTGGACGCCTCGATGTTCACCGGTGCCGACTATAGATACAGTAAAACTTCGTTATAACGGACTCGGTTATAACGCATTATATACTCGGTTATATAACGTGGCGCAGTGTAAGATTCCGTGTGATGCGCTACAGTATTGGACCCGCTAAGTACATTATAACGAAGTTCTACTGTATTATTTTGGGTTTGACAATGAGGGGGGGGGGAGGAATCACGCTTTAAATCTGCTACGACCATCGACCGATGCCAATTGTATTAGTAAAATGGCGCCATAGAAGTTAGCTAATAATCAAAATCAATGTTTTATTATTATTATTATTATTATTATTATTATTATTATTATTATTATTATTATTATTATTATTATTATTATTATTATTATTATTATTATTATTATTATTATTATTATTATTATTATTATTATTATCTGCGTTGCTGTTCTTCCGTCTAACACAGGCCTATCCTGTATTCAGTGGCGCATCCAGGGTGTCGAAATAGGAGGGGTACTTCGGCGCTATTTCTTGCTAGGCCTATAAATCTTGGAGAAAAAAAATCGCCAAGATGTTCTTTGCACATTCTATTTGATCACGTTACCTACCCCAACCCGCCCCCGCCCCCGCCCCCGAAAAAATTCTCAGCGGTTTTGCGCAAATCTCACGACCGCTCCCAGGCCGAATGTTGGGGGCTTCCCCCTCGTGGCTACGCCAATGACAGGAGCGCAGCCAGGAATTTGATTTGGGGGGTATAAATCTTTAAAAACTTTGAAAATCTTAAAAACACATACAATTTTTTAAGGTATTCTGATTTGGGGGTATATATCCCGATACACCCCCTCCCCCGTCGCTACGCCCTTGGCCAATGACTGTATTACGAAACCTCTAATTAAAAATATAATCGATGGACGTTAACCCCTTAACTGGGGATCCCGGATATATCTGTCCATTTTACACTGAGTTAGAGTTAAACACACCGTTAAGGGGTTAACGGGGATGACAATAGCCAACGACCCCTGGACGACGGCGTTGTCTTGTGAACCCGATGACCTCGTTTGCAGAAGGTCAACGGGGGTCAAACGCCATTCGCGTCATCGTCGTCGACGGACCATTCATCATCTCCCGATCGTCGCAGACGTCTCGTTAATGTCTCGCCGCTAGGGGGCGGGGCGGGGGGTTAGGCTAACGGTACTTTTCAACGGATTTCCCTCTTCGGACGGATGTGCCAAGACACAGGACGCGAACTATAACGGAAATGCAGGCGGCAGTTTCCTGCCGTCCGTCATTTCCGCTTACGTCATTGCTGTCGTGTCGTGACGATGATGAATGCCGACATCTCGCAGTCGAATTTCCCGCTCCGGCGGTCACTCCGCTTACGAATAGCCTCGAATTCGAAATAGCCTCGAAACCCCTCCACCGTTTATGACACGCAGTCTCACTAACAAGTAAAATCCGATATATCCGGGATCCCCAGTTAAGGGGTTAAAGTGCTCTCAAAACAAAATCTAAAACAGTGCCATTCTAAACACACTTTCACTTCACCATTGATTTAACAGTGGTTCTCACACAGGGCAGACCCTCCTGAACCACTTGAAACCACGTTATTACGGTGTTTATTATTATTATTATTATTATTATTATTATTATTATTATTATTATTATTATTATTATTATTATTATTATTATTATTATTATTATTATTATTATTTGATTAGGCACGCAAAGTCATAATAAAATATGTAATCCTACAAGGTATAAACTAAAGTTCAGTAGCAAGGCCTTAATAATACTGTAGTAACAACAACAACAACAACAATAATAAAAAATAATAATAATAAGATGGCCTCAGCAACTCAATAATATTTAAGATGAACTCCTCCGAAACTACTCTCGACTTCCTCATCGCCTTGTCGCAGCATTTGTTTCCTTTCGATTGAAGACGACCGGTGGTCGAGAGTATTTACAGTCAGTGGTTGTCTTCGGTCGCTTCAAAGCGAGAGAGGAGAAAGATAAAGAGAGAGGAAGAAGAAGAAGAAGAAGAAGAAGAAGAAGAAGAAGAAGAAGAAGAAGAAGAAGAAGAAGAAGAAGAAGAAGTGGAAGAAGAAGAACAAGAAGATGAGGAGGAGTGGCAATCGAACGAACCGTCACTCATTAGATCGAATGAGTGACAAAACGCAATGCACCCTAAATCGATTGGACTCCAACCGTAAAAACCGTTCTACGGGTGACGTCACCCGTCTCCCTCTGGCGTATTTGACGTGAATTGAATAACGGCAGATAGGATAAGACAGGAACGGGGAGAAAAGATGACATTGTACTAGCCTCGAGGGGAAATCGGGGCCTGGTCCACCTCCACCCCCCCCCGAGTCGGACTAGGGATTTGTGCAAACCCGATGAGAAGGGCGTAGCCAGGGAAGGGACACGAAAATTATCTTGATTCTTTAAATATTGTAGGCTACACAGTGTATATATAGACCTATATTGTATATTGAATATATATATGTATATATATATATATATATATATATATATATAATATATATATACGAGTATATATACATATTCTGATATATTGATATATACACATGGGTGTCCGGAGAAATTTTTCAGGGGGTGCAAAACGGGGTCTTGTGACGAAAGAAATGAAACAATTTTTCGGGGGTGGTGGTGGTGGTGCAAAACAAGGTTTTGTGACGAAAGAAACAAGTAATTTTACTTGACACATAACTCCACAATTTTTCCAGGGGGTGCAATGGCACCCCTTGCCCCTTGCGCCCCCCCCCCTCCGGACACCCATGGATTTACATATATTGATATATTCTGGAATCCTGGCCATTGATATCGATTAGTCTTACGGCTTAAATCTAATGTTAATCAAAAGTTCCTGTGGATGTTGGCTGGGGGGGGGCGGTGGTAGCGGAACCCCACTGGGAGACTACCTCAGCCCCATGGTCGGGGCAAATTAGACTTGTACCGTCCGTTCAATAGAATTCCTAGAATGTTCGTGCTCTATATAAATGCGACCGTAAGGATTTTAACGTTTTTTTGCATATATATATATATATATATATATATATATATATATATATATATATATATATATAGTTTATTTTTGTATTTTTGGCTCTTTTCAGGTACAAGTACATCAACATCATCTGGTTCTGTTCCAACTGGCTCGCGATGAGCAACTCATGCTACAATCCCTTCATATACGGTCTGCTGAACGTAAGTCAGCAAATGGAAACGTTTATACAGTAAAATCCCGTTATTACGGACTCGGTTATAACGCATACTCGGTTGCAAAGGACGCAATATGTAGGCCCTACGGTACCGTGTGGTGCGCTAGGCCCTATCATGTGGGATTGACATTGGTTATGGCATGGTACCTCGGATATAACGTACCAAATTTTACAGACACGCGAATCG
Source organism: Metaphire vulgaris (assembly GCA_018105865.1). NCBI lineage: Eukaryota > Metazoa > Annelida > Clitellata > Crassiclitellata > Megascolecidae > Metaphire > Metaphire vulgaris. Next base: position 1,896,430 of record CM030853.1, read on the forward strand.
CGCCATAGCGATGTTCTACTGTACTTATTAAATCGCGCTCATCATCAGCAGAGATGATAACGAGCCAGGTCACTAAAAATGACCCACGTGGGCCATGACCCATGTGGCCTATATGACTCATGTGGCCTATTGCCAATAGAGGAGGGAAGTGCAGGTTTTCAGAGTAATGTACAGTATAGGAAAGAAAAGTTTAAAGACGTTTGATGGCGCCATAGAAGTTTTGTGAATGATATGATTGATTGATTGATTGATACGGCTATATTCAAGTGGTTTGCGCGACAATTTGGCCTAACTCAGATTTCAGCGATGCTCTATAATGACGTCATTTCCGGTGCTTAGAACTTAAAGGTTGTCACGTGTCTGCTTTTTTTTCTTACCGAAGGAGAAATTCAAGCAGGGCTTCCGGCGTCTGTTCCGGCGCTGTCTGGTTCCGTTCGGGATCCTCCGTCATTCCGGATCCGTAGTCCAGGATCGCTTCTCGGAGGAGGGGGAGGAGAGGGAGGAGGAGCGCAGGGCAAAGCCGCCGACGGAGCTCCGGCGCGCCGTTCCAGCGACGTTCGGTGTCCGTCAAGACCCGGCGGCAGAACGCCATCTACTTCGCCGCCGACGACGACGGCGACGGCAAGGGGGCCTCGACGGGCGCCCCGAAGCGCCCCGGACCCACGCGGCGGGCGAAGGACGCCGGCGGCGGCGGCGGCCGGGGGATGGTCCAGGTCTCGTCGTTCGATACGACCACGATCTAACGATGGCCGATCAGAAGAGCATGGGCGGCTCCAAAGGGAGTCCGAAGGGGACAGGGCGTAGCCAGGAATTTGATTGGGGTAAATGTGATGTGGGCGGGTTATAAATCTGTAAAGAGTTTGAAAATCTTAAAAATACACTAAAAACTTTAAGGTCGTTGTTTTTTGGGTATATATATATATATATATATATATATATATATATATATATATATATACCGATATACCCTCTCCCCGTCGCTGCCCCCGTCGCTACGCCCCTGAGGGGACTGCTTTGAACTTTAGAGCAATTAAGGAGCTGAACTGAAAATGCTACCCCCCCCAAAAAACCTCCAAAATCTCCCAAAATTCCAGCACTGACACACATTTTTGCATTGAACTGTGTCCCTTTCCCTCCAGCCAAGGCTCCTAAAGGACAAGAGAGAGACAAAGCCACAATTGAAATGTTATTTTTGCAAAGCCCATACGTCGCCCATATTACAATTATCGATTTTTTTTTAAAGTTAACGCAATAATATTAATCAGCAAATAACACCACGACAACGTTAACTTCCATCTGTTGACAACGAATAGTAAAATGTACAAATTAAATGCAATGTATCTGGCTTCTACGTTCTCACAATCGTAAGATTTCAACTTGTTTGAAAAAAAGCATTAAAGACGACACCAAAAACTACACATTTACTTCTAGTCCAATCAAGCTGTAGCTAAGACCTTCCACTAAACAGATTATGAAATGCAAGTCACTTAAATAGCACTTTCGTCTATGATAGTTTAAGCATGAATCTGCACTTTAAAAAAGTGAAGAAATAAAGTTATGGAAGCTATAAAAATTTTAACCTAAAACTGAGTTTAAAACAAATCCTGAATTCGAAATGAGAGACACTGGAATCTATAATATGCATTGGAATATATCGGACCATTATTTGAATATAGGTATCATGGATGTACATTTCTAGTGCTGATGGAAGACATGCATAAAACGTGCATTTTAAAAGCATTATCATACAAATCCAAGCAGAGAATATTAATTTACAGCAAATATCAACACACAATTATAAAATAAGTAAGTAGGTAGCACTGTCTTTGGCATTTCTCAAGACTTACACAAAGGCAAACATGCAGTCTCAATTGACATTACAATCAAACAACAATAGGCACTTTAATAATAATAATAATAATAATAATAATAATAATAATAATAATAATAATAATAATAATAATAATAATAATAATAATAATAATAATAGCAATAATAATAATAATAATAATAATAATAATAATAATAATAATAATAATAATAATAATAATAATAATAATGAGAGTTCAACATGATTAGTGTAAAAATAGCATTTGAAAAATCTGATCACACTGCAGACAATTACGGAATTTTGGCAAAACCACGATACACACACACAAACACCAAAATAAAATTAAATAAAAGCAAAAGTAAACCTAAAGTGCAGTCGCATCAGCCCAATTCTAGGCAGCACCAAACCAAAACAGAAAATAACAACACATATCTGCATAGAATAGAATGATATTTTGCAGAGTTCTATGACCCCCCACTGAATAGAAATATAAGAGGCGCTATACAAATGGTACATTACACACCATGGCGTCTCTCTCTTTCTCAATCGAATGCCAAAATGTCATCTTGCAACCAAATAAAATAAGAAGATTCGCTTAGTAAGTAAGTAAACGTTCGACAGATTCTTCAAGGTCTCTACCGACAAGATCCGACCTCTCCGGCACCAGGTCGTCCGGGATCCCGCCGTTAGACCTGGAGCAGGAGCGCCACTCCGCCGAGGGTCCACTTGGCCTGCTTCTCCTTCGACCTCAGGTTGAAGGTCCAGACGAAGGTCGGACCGCGCTGCTTCGTCTTGTAGACCGGGCACTCGTAGACGTTCGAAGGTCCTGCCGGTCGACCGGGATCGCCTTGATGAAGATCACCGGCATCGGAGGAGCCAGTTCCTTCAGACGCGACTCGTTGATCATTCCTGTCTGGGTGTCCCACCGCGCCCCCTCCATGAACAGCCCGTGGACGTAGGCGCCCTCGCGCGGCGGCCCGCCCATGTCCTCCTTCGCCTTCTTCGTGACGTCGCACTGGAGGCACATCTTGTCGAGCGGCCACTCGTTCTTGCGCGCCATCTGCTGCATGATGGCGGTCAGGAACGACTGCGGGTTGAAGAACCCGGCCAGCCACACGGCCGCCGGAAGCTGGAAGTCGGACGTCCACGTCTCCAGCTCCTTAACGCGCTGCAGCATGTCGGCGTACCACTGGGACAGTCCGTAGAGGGACGGGTACGCTCGCAGCGCCCAGGTCTCCGGGACGGAATCGAGGAAGAGGGAATTCCCGAGCGTTTCCATGTCCTGTGTTATGGTCAGCTCACCCTAGAACAATTACATTACATTTTCTTAACCACGACTTATTTTCTTACACGACCCAACCCACCGTGAACATGGAAATTTCTGACCCAACCCAACCCAACCCATAGGTGGACCCAACCCATGTCCATGTCTGCAGTGGCCAGATATATTTTTACACCCCATAACAGTCCCACTCCCAGCCCCTCCACAATCTGAGAGCAACATCCCTGATTATGATGCACTTAAGATGTTATCGGTCACCATAAGGGTAGGGAGGGGACCCCCAGAATATATCAACACCCCCAAATTGATAATCTTAGAGATACATTAACCCTGGCAGTGGCCTTGATCAGCGAGGCCTGTCCTGCTATACCTTGAGCCCTAAGTCGAGTTCTTTGAGGGACCGGCGTATTTCCGTGGTCAGCATGTTCATCCTTTCCGCTTCCTGGAAAGCAACGATGACATACGGTGTTCGATCTTCCGGCGGAACTTTTGCCATCAGTTCCAGCATCTGGAATTCGTCCGGCAGTTTTTCCACAATGTCATCAAGCAGAGCTTTGATCTGGACAAAAAATGAAGCAACAAAAAGCCATGATGATGATGATGATGATGATGATGATGATGATGATAATAATAATAATACAGTAATATTAATACTCAGGAACTGATTACCATAGGCATAAACTTCCATTAGGCCTCCAGGCTCGAGCCCCCCACTTTTTGAGAGGCTACCATAGAGAATGGGAAGGTATATGGGTTGGGTCCCCCACTTTTTCATCCAAGTTTGTACCATTGCTGAATAGGGTAGCATATCCTACAAGAATCTACTAGGATCCTTATAACTGAGAATACAGCATACAGGAAACTGTACCTGTCATTGCACAGCTCAAAAAGTACAACTTTAAAATATGCAATTGTTTGAAATTAAATTTATTTCCTGAATTTCTAGGATATTTAATAATTCCCAGACATTGTTTATTCTCTATGCATCTAATTTTACCGAAAATCTTAGGGGGGGGCGTGCAAATGTTTTCACGGCATCTTTGGTCTATGCCTGCAAATAAATTACTTATTCCCTAGAAAAAATTTGCACCAAATTAACAACAGTAGAAAAATAAAAGCAAAAAGAACACAAAATTTCTATCCGGTATACAGTAAATGGCGACCTTTTCTTCCCGGCTGGCTCCACTTCCGGCCCCGGCTCCTGCGTCTCGAGGCTGGAGCTCGAAAACAGTTCGGAAAAGGTTTTCGGATATTTTCGTCAGGAACTCGATCTCCGCGTTCGGATGCAGTCCGTACAAGACCGGACTTTCCGCGGGAAGGCTTTCGTCAATGTAACCGTGGTAACCCTTGTAGTCGCTGTTCGGAGGAATTGGAAAGCCAGGTGCCAGGAGGAGGTCACCGTCGAGCTATAAATAGCACAGAACGTCTCAATGTCTCGTAACCCGTAACAGAGTTCCTTGAATAGAAGTAGAAAGTGAGACAGAGTCTAATAAAATATGCCAGTAAAATAATTGGCCAAATACAAAATACAAATTATTACAGGACTCGGCATAAATTAGACTAAAAAAGTGGGGCCAATGGGCGTTGCGACAGAGGGCTATATCAGTATAGATACGCCCCCAAAAATCAGTATATATATATACTGCATAATACAGTATATATAACATACAGTATATATACATACATATAGCATATATGATATATAATATATATAATATATAATATATAACAATATATATATATGTGTATATATATAAATTATATGTATGTATATATGTATATATATATATAAATTATATGTATGTATATATGTGTATATATATAAATAAACACTCCACCCAATCAAATTCCGGGCTATGACCCTGGGGGCCCAACCCCTATACTTTCCTCCTTCCCTATGGTAGCCTCACAAAAATTGAGGAAGGGGGCTCGAGCTTAGCGGCCTAAATAGAATTTACGTCTGTGACTACAAGACTATAGGAGCCAAAGACAATAGAGACGATGACAAACCATAAGAGGGTTCATGTATTCGGTGAGGTAAGTCCGGCACAGCCTTCTGTCCCAATCGTCTGTTATGTGACCACCGTACATAATCTCTCCAAACAGGTACCTCAGGTCCTCCCAAGGAACCTTGCTGTTGGCCTCCAGGTAGTTGTACAGTACGTTGACGCTGATGGTCAGGTCGCCGTTGTTGTACGGGTAGACGCGGTTCCAGCCCTGCGGACCGAACTTACGGCGCTCGCAGACGACGGCGTGGAAGTAGCAGAGGGCGAAGAGGATGCTCTTGAATTCTGCCTCCTTGCTGCATTGCTCAAAGGTCTCCTACGATGACAAGGTAACAACGCACGGGCGGATAAATTCGACGCAACGTTCAAACAACTTTATACAGTAGAGCTTCGTTATTACGGACGCGGTTATAGCGCATACTCGGTTGAAACTTATTAGTTATTAATTTTCACCAGTCTTCTGAGCGATTTTGAAATTTTGCCATCAAGCGTAAGAAGAAGAAGTGAAACTGGCAAAATTAAGGAAAAATCAGAGAAATCGTCGGGGTGCGACGCCTGAAACACTAATAATAATATAATATTAATAATATATTAATATTATATTATTATAAAATATTATATATTATTAATCTTAACGACAAATAATGATAATTAATATTATTATTATTGCGGTACCTGACTGAAGTTGTCGAGAGCCTTGTGGAGGTTCGCGAACATTCCGGTCGGAGCCTCGTTCGTGATCTTGATCGCAGCTTCGAGGATGCCCTGGGGTATGATGTGAGTGTCGGTGCTCGGAGCGGGTTCGGCGCTGACGAAGACACGGTATTTCGGATGGCTGTCAGTGGTGTACTGCTCCAACTTCTTCTCAAGGCTGCTGAGCCAGCGAGCAACGAGGTGAACGTTCTGCGGAAAAGCATCAAAATCCATACGATCTTCTTCAAATATCCGTGACGTCATCGTTATTTTCCCAATCCGAGCCTGAAATGCACCCTAACACCCTCCAACAGCCCCCCCGCCCCCTCAATTTGAGACCGACACCCCCAAATTGAAAATCCTAGATATAACCCTGGATTTGGTGTGCCATCATCTGATGCCCTGGGGCTTAGACATTATGACAGTTGCGTCATAGAAGTTTATTGATTGATTGATTGATTGATTTTTATGGTTCTGACAAGTGAAGTTTTTACCGGAAAAGTGCCCGTCAATCTAACCTGGAGGATGACCCAGTGTCCTACCTGGAGGATGACCCAGTGTCCTACCTAGGCTACTGGGAGGATGACCGAGTGTCCTACCTGGAGGATGACCGGGTGTCCTACTTAGAGGATGACCGAGTGTCCTACCTGGAGGATGACCGGGTGTCCTACTTAGAGGATGACCGAGTGTCCTACCTGGAGGATGACCGGGTGTCCTACTTAGAGGATGACCGAGTGTCCTACCTGGAGGATGACCGGGTGTCCTACTTAGAGGATGACCGAGTGTCCTACCTGGAGGATGACCGAGTGTCCTACCTGGAGGATGACCCAGTGTCCTTCCTTCGCGGCCAGGTCCATCGCCTGCTCGGCCACCGCCTCCTGTCCCTGACCCAGCGAGATGTTGTGGAAGTTTCGGTTGTCGGAAGTGAATCCGAGTTTCATTCCGAGCTTCTCGACGTCCTTGAGAGGATCGACGCCTGGCGAGAGGATGAAGAAGATGGGTGTTCCGGGCCCCGATTCCTCGAAGGACTTTGCGAATTCCATCGTCCGCGACTCGACGTACTTGCTTCCAAGTTTCTCCTCCACAAAGCAACTGCATTTAAAAATTGCTCGCAATCAATCAATCAACTCCAATCAATCTGTCAATCAATCAACCAACTTCTGTTGCACCACTATCATAATGCCTAGGGCATCAGCCGATGATGCACCAAATCCCAACTGAATTAGAGCCCGGTCATAAGGAACACAAAACCTTTGTAATCATATTTTTTATTTACAATAGTACAATAACGTTTGCTAATGTCATCATTTCACGCATATAATCCAAAAGTCATACACTTTTCTACAAGCCTCCATAGATATACCGTACTCATTACATTTCCCAGCATTATTCATAGAAACATGCTAAAAGAATTGAATTATAATGACAAAAAGCATTCTAGTGCAAGACAAAGACCCAGGGATATTTTTACACCCCCCTAACACCCCTCAACACCCCCCCCCCAATTTGAGGTCAACACCCCCAAATTTGGTAATGTCACAATGGTATGCATACAAAATGCATACTAATTAGCTCCGGACACCCCCAAATTTGAGGTCGAAACCCCCCCAATTCACAATCCTAGAAATATCCCTGCAAATACCCATAAAGTAAACCAATTCGTTTAAATCAACCATTGGAGACTGCAAAATCTTTCAGTACAATACAGAAGAGGTCGCAAGTGTCTGAACTGACCTGATTGCATAGGTCATGCGGTCGGGTCGCAGAGCTCTCATCATGCACAGCTTCTGGAGCGATGACTTGTTCTTCCACTCCTGCGGAAACTTTTCCTTCTCCGGGGCCTCGCTCTCCACGAACTTCTTCCACCGTTTCGCCGATCCCTCGATGTCGCGGTCGAGATTTCGGAACTCGTCCATGTTTGAAAGAGCCTGGAGCAAGAACGAGGATCAAGAACGAAATCTTTAGGCCAAGAAACTTCCACTCACAAGCCAAATTCAATTAAATCCCGAGCTAATCAACAATTTCTGCATTGCCTATCAATGTAATCTCATGCATTCATTTTTGTAATCCCTAATTATTCAGCAATTTTTCTACCAGGTTTAACTACAGTAGAACCTCGTTATAACGGACTCGGTTATAACGAATACTCGGTAATAACGTATACTCGGTTATAACGAATACTCTGTTATAATGTACACGCAATGTACGGTTTCGTGTGACGCACTATCGTATTGGATGGAACTGGATACAACGTTTTATTTATTATTATTATTATTATTATTATTATTATTATTATTATTATTATTATTACCAGACAATTTCTCCAGCACAATAGACAAGACTAAGGTCCAAGACAAGAGCGCTTAACAAGTGGAGTCAAACCCTATCTTAAAGGAATATGTTTTTAGGTTTTTGCTGAAAGATTCAGCTGTATATTGAATATGACATGCTAAATTTTACAGACCCGCTAAGCACGTTATAACGAAGTTCTACTGTATCCTTCATTCACTAGTTTTCTGCATCATAGCAATCAGTTTGTCAAATATTTCGAAACTAGAAAGACAAAATGAATTTCTCTATCGTGGTCATGTACACACCTTGATTCCACCCCACGACAGGTTGCTGAGAAAATCAACCGGGCTGACCATGTTTGGAATGGCCGGATAGCGAAGAAGAAAGTCTAACTCCACTGGGTTTACGTCTTTTTCCATCAATAATATCTGTTATAAAGATTTAAGTTTACCAATTTCTCATTAATATTAATATGTCTCATTTCAGATGCAAGCAAGAATTTCAATTAAAGAAAACAAACAAATTTATTAAGAATTAAAGAAAAACTGATAAAATCCAAATAACTGAAGACCATTGTTTTAAAATATTAAGGATGAAATTACATCAACTGAAATACGTAAAAATAAAAATCATTTTAAAAATTTATCGCATAAAAGCATACAAAATTCACAGAAACAAGTATTTGTGCTTGAAAACCATAGATTTATAGCTAACTTATTGGTATACATGCCAAAAATATCTACCGGGTATTCCAAAAATAGAGTAGATGAAGATGAAAATGAAGATGATGACAAAGCAGATACAAAGATAAAGATAATGACGGTAATCTTCAATTACTTGGAATGTCATCTGCGCTAGAAAGATGAGCTTGTCTCTCTCGAACAGACCACGCGAAGTGTACATGAAAACGGAGAACGTGATGCAATCGATGAGATTGACAACCCGCTGTTTCGTCTCTTCGGCCGGCTCCGCTCTGTCGATAGCCTTTTCGAAGACAACGCTGAAAGCCTTTCGAAAACCAAACACACACACACACACACACGCAGGCTTCAATATATTTATGCCACTGTAAATAACTAATCTAAGAGCGACCAAGTGTATTACCAAATGGCGCTATAGAAGTCCAGATGTCACGTGCATCACTAAAACGGCGCTATAGAAGCTCCTATTGTAAGTTGTTATGTTATGTTATGTAACTCCTATCTCTATTCCATGTTCTTTGACATTGCCCCTCTCACTAATTCCATCCTCCAGCTCTTCCATCCTCATCTTTCCTTTTCCGCCTCATTTTGTCTCCTCTGCGCTTTCCTATCCATCCTCATTTCTAAAGACATCCATCTCTTACATCCACCATCCATTTCCCTTAACAGCAACTATCTTCTCCCTTGAGCCTTCTCTTATCCTCTCTAACCCCCCCTCTGCTCAGTGACTGAGGTTAATAAAGGCAATCATATTTTTTTATAATCTGCACATATGTTCTACAATACCATCAACTGGTGCTGATGTACTACTACAATGGTGCTAAAGAAGTCTACCACTACTGCTGCTGCTGCTACTGCTACTGCTGCTACTGCTACTGCTACTACTACTACTACTACTACTACTACTACTACTACTACTACTACTACCACTACTACTGCTGCCACCACCACCACCACTGCTGCCACTACTGCTACCACTACTGCTGCACCACCACTACCACTGCTGCTGCACCACCACCACCTGCCACTACTGCACCACCACCACCACCACCACTACCACCACTACTACTACCACTACACCACTACTACACTACTAAAACTACTACTACTACTACTACTACTACTACTACTACTACTAATACTGAAAATAATAAACTGGACAAGAAAGTCAAAGAATTAATTCACATAAATATATGGAAAACATTGGAGATTTTAACACAAAGATCTTCCTCACCTTCAGCGAGAACTGATATAGTGGATTGATTTTGTTGAGGTCGTTCAGTATAAAGTACAACAGCGACGCACGTGCAGCAGCCGGCCTGTATGCCTCCGCGCTTCGTTGATCTTGACCTCGGTGACCTTCGCCTCCTTGACCTTCACCTCTATCTCCGAAGCCGTGCGCTTCGTCGTCTCGAGGTTCTCCACGAGGTCGTAGTCTCCGAGGAAGTTGCCCTCGGCTGCCGACAGGCGTGCCAAAAGCGAGTCTTCGAGCCTCTTCAGGGTGATCTTGTACTCGTTCTGCTGGCGCGTCAGGTCGGCCTTGAGCTTCTCAAGGTCAGGGCGCTCCTTGGCGACGACGGCCGCCAGGAGCTGGTCTTCGAGACCGTCGCGAGTCACCGTGAAGTTTATCAGTGTCGTCTGGGCCTGCATCTCCGGTTTGTAGTGCGGGTTGGCAAGTTTCGTGTGCAGTATGAGGCGGAAGTTCTTGTTGTATTCGATCTCCTTGTCTCCAAGTTTAATGGCAAGACCCTAGAATGAAAATTAATATAAAAAAATTATTTAGTTTTTATGCGATTTGCTGACACTTTCAAACATGGCAGGAATTCTATAGAAAATTTAAATCTACATTCCATCAACATTCTTTTTCAATGCTATCTTTTTCGTTGCTGTTAAGTTTTCTACTTTCCCTTCCTCATGAGAACTGGTTCAATGTTCACCATTGATAATTAATTATCTGCTACATATGTGGTAGAACCAGTGGCGGCTCCACAGGAGGGTCCGGGGGCCCGTGCCCCCTATTGAGTGCCTGACCCCCCATTGACCCCCTGTAAGGACACTATACTGTACTTAATACTAAATACTTAACAACAAATGGTTGGCCCCCATGATTAGAAGTTGCCACCCCAAACGCCCCCTCCCACTTGCCAATTCCTGGAGCCGCCACTGGGTAGAACTTCATTATATAAATACACATTGGGTCGGCAAAATTTAGTATATTATATCCGAGGTACGTTAGGCCTATATCCAATACCATCCAACAAGGTAGTGCATAACACGGGACCGTACAGTGCGGTATTTTTCTACTGAGCGTACGTCATAACGGAGTCCGTTATAACAAAGTTCTATACCGCATTCAAGTATAGAAAATACAAATCAACCATTGACTCATAGAATTCAGCATACACACATAATTTTTAATACTGTACGAGAAATTCGTGGATTATGAACAGATTTCTACTGAAGTGTCTTGCCTTTTTGATCGTGTTCCGCCCGATGATCGTGTCGAGGACGGGATCGACCGTCTCTCCGATGTTTTCGATCAGGACGGTGTCTCCGGCGGAGAGATCGCGCTCTATGGTGTCGAGGTAGCTCTTGTGCCCCAGTCGTACGACCACCAGCTGGTCACCGTACTTGGTCCTGATCCATTTGACGCCCTGCAGCTGCGGGTCGATCATGAGCGGCCAGCGCTCGGAGTTCGTGAGTATCGTGGCGTTCTCGGTGGACATCCGGTCGCTCGGGAGCCCCTCGTTGTTCCACCCGGCCACCTGGGCGTCGTCGGTCAGCAGCGCCAGCGGGTCGAGGTCCTCCGAGACGGGGATCGGGTACTTGAGGGCCTTGAGGAACGGGACCCAGTGCTTGTCCATCAGGTCGACGCGGTACTGCTTCGTGAAACAGCCGACGTAGGAGAGGAAGGCGGAGACGAGCAGGACGTCGCCGGGGACCGTCTCCGCCTGGATCTTGAAGCGGTCGACGGCCTCCGCCCAGCGGATGTTCTCCGACGCCAGTCCTCCGATCAGACGGTTGGCGAGGTCGATCGTCTTGTACGTGTGGTCAGCTTCCTGCGATCGAAAGAACGGAGGAACAAGAGTTGACCAGTGTTTTCATCCAGGCCTGTTAGGGAGGAGATTACCCACCCAAAAAAACTCAAATTCCTCCTTCCCCCCAAAAAAAGAATCCCAGCACTGAAATTTTTTTATAAGGTCACAAGACTTGAGCCCCGTCACTTTTTGAGAGGCTAGACAAAGGAAGGGGAAAGTTATAGCGGCTGGCCCCCTCATTTTTCACCCAAATTCAGTGGCTTTCACACAGGCTTGCTTAGCCTCCTAAACCACTTAAAATCACAAAAATCACATTATTATTACACCAATGACCCTGCCGTTTTTGTCTGAAAGATTGACTGTGTCCAAATTAAAATAATTAAGAAAGAAGGCTGAAAATAAACCGCAGACTGACTTACCCAGGGTTTAATCTAGGCCGTTTCCGTGGGGGGGGGGGTGGGAAATTGCCCTTTTCCCCCCTGAAATTTTGGCATACTACATCAATTAACAGCAATGCCTTAGCTGACTTCCCCCGGCCTTGTCAGTTTCCACCCCCCTCCCCCCGGGGTCCAGAGTCTAGATTAAACACTGGACTTACCTGCTGGCATCTGAGCTTAGCCTCGGTCGCCCTCTGGAATTCGGCCGTCAGCTTAGCGAGCGCGGTCTCCAGGTTGGTGATCTTCGTCTGAACGGCCTGCAGCTTCTCCTCGGCGGCGCGCAGCTGTTCGTTGGCCGCCTCGAGGGCCAGACGCTTCGGGTGCACCTCGCAGTACACCGTGTAGAACCTCATGATGTTGATGACCCAGGCGCACAGTCCGGACGCAGCGGAAGACTTGGTCCGGACAAATTCCGGATCGAACTCCCGGTCGTTGATGTACGGCTGGATGGCCTTCTGGATCGTCTCGTCGATGCTTTCCTTCGGATAATTCTGAAGTTTCGAAAGGAACTCGTCGACCTAAATTGCAGAAATTCACCCGATTTTACTTCTAATGCAAAACAACTTCCATTCTCAAATAATCAATCAATAATATTCACGCTGGATAATTTGATTTTTGCAACTAGTGTTATATAATAAGAAATGCATAGCATTCGTCAAATTCAATAGTAAAACTCACAAATGTGAGTATCTGTATTCTGAATATGATATAATTACAGTATAACTTCGTTATAACTGGCTCGGTTATAACATACAGTATACTTCGTATATTTTGTACAGTTGAGATATTTTATTTGCTGTAAAGTGCTCTTGGTTTTGACCTTTTGTCATGCATACTGCGCTATATAAGTTGTCAGTTATGAATGAATGAATGAATACTCAGTTATAAGATATTGTAATGTACGGTCCCGTGTGACGCGCTACTGTATTCGATGGTATCGGATAAAACGTACTTCGGATATAACGTACTAGATTTTACAGGCCCGCTAGGTATGTCACTGCAACGTTCTACTGTGCATAACTTTTCAAATATAAGTAAATGAACTTTGACAAGGTAAACCCAGTGAACGACGACTGTTACCTTGGCCATGTCCTTCTTGCTCTCCTTCCAGCTCCGGTCCTTCGGAACCTTGTTCTGGTTGTAGGCGGCGAACAAGACGTGGACAGCGGCTGCGACGTTGACAACTGCCGGTGGCGGCGACGGAAATGCTTTCATCTCAGTCAAGTTTGTCTGAAATATAATGGCAGTAGAAAATTACCCCAAATAAATAAATAAATAAATAAATAAATTGATCCCAGTTGTACAATAAACAGTCAAAAATCAACAATAAACACAACATTGTGTAAAAATAAACATCTAATATCAATCAATCAATCAATCAATCAATCAATTTTTATTTCTCAAAATTATACAGGTTAAACATACAAAATTAAATCATTTCTTACTATGTAACAAAAAGAACATCATAATATGTAAAAAAAATACATAATTCGTTTGAGAAATGGGTTGGCCAAAGGGTATAAAACCCGTAAGACGGTCAACCTATTTGGTTTAGTGATTTATAAAAATTGAAGGTAAGAGTGTCTTGAGTTGTATTTATTTATCTAAGGCACTTAAAAGTGGTATAAATAATGATATAGAAAAATATGAACAGGAGTTGAATATATTATAGCAACAAGGGCAGCCTGAAACAGTGGCGTAGCCAGGATTACATAATAGGAGGCACACCAAGTTGATACTACCCCTACGCCACCCCCCCCCCCAACTACTCACCGTTTTTGTACAAATCTCATTACCGGTTCTTGCCCGAATATGGACAGGCCCCAACCCCGTGGCTAAGCCAATGACCTGGAATCAGAAGTGCTTGCAGTGACACTAAAAAATATGCTAATTTGGTATGACAATATACAAACTCCATACTCAAAGTCCACTCAAGTCCTAAATAATAATAATAATAAAATAATAATAATAATAATAATAATAATAATAATAATAATAATGATAATAATGATGATAATAATAATAATAATAATAAAATAATAATAATAATAATAATAATAATAATAATAATAATAATAATAATAATAATAATAATAATAATAATAAGCCATTCAAATATACAGTGGAGTAATAAGTTACTTCAAAATTCCTAATAACGAACACACTGTGATTTCGAAGTGTGCTGACCTTGTTCAGAGTGTTGAGCGCCTCCTTGGCAGCCATGAGAGCAGGTTCTGCCTTCGCAAGATCTTGTTCGCAGTCTTTCTGCTTCCTAGAAACGTCGCTCTTGATCAGCTTCACCTTCTTCTCTTCGTCACCTGCGAGCACCTTTTCCGAGGACACCTTTTCCGTTTCCGCTCCGACGATCTGGATGAGTTTGTTCGCCTCTTCATTCTTCAGAGTGACGTCCTTCTCTTGTGCGGCAAGTTTCTCTTTGAGATCGTCCACCTGGAATATTGGTCAGGCAATGAATCAAAATCATTTAGGCACACCACACCTGGACAGTTTCACCTTCTTCTTCTCCTCTTCCTCACACTGCGAGCACCTTTTCTGCAGGCACCGCCGTTTCCACAAATAACACAAGCATGCCTTGGCGTTTCTGTGCATAGAGAACTGAATTTATACAGAGCTGGTTCTCAGCCGACCCTGGATCAAACCTGGAATGGTGATGCAGAGCTACTAAAATATCTGCTATGACACCAAGTTCTGTAAAACCTCCACACAAAGTCAATGCAAAGTCCTGAATAATAATAATAATAATAGTAGTAGTAGTAGTAGTAGTAGTAGTAGTAGTAGTAGTAGTAGTAGTAGTAGTGGTTTAGTGGTTGTAGTAGTAGTAGTAGTAGTAGTAGTAGTAGTAACAGTAGTAGTAGTAGTAGTAGTAGTAGTAGTAGTAGTAATAATAATAATAATAATAATATTATTATTAATATTATTATAATAACAACAACAACAATTGTTATTATTATTATTGTTATTATTATTATTGTTATTATTATTATTAAAACATTCAAATAAAGAAAAAATTACTTCCATCTTCTTACTAATGACACAATTAAATGACAGATGTCCATTTAAAACAGCATGCTGCATTAATTGCTGGATTTCAGAATAGGCGGCAAATCCGTACATTTTCAGATTACAAGTGAAAAAATTCTTGACAAGCAAAAAAACCAAGTTGTCATCTCAGACTCCAGCACTTTCAACGACTTCTTTCAAATTACCAACCCCCTCCCCCAGCCCGAATAAAGGGTCTGATCCCTCCAGTGGCTACGCCCCAATGAGTAACTGCGTAACGTCAGTACCTGGCTGGCGGTACTCTTCAGTTTTTCCAGGCCGTTTTCCAGGCGAAGAGTCTTTGCCTGCAGTTCCAGGTGCTGGGCGCGCAGCATGTTCTGGTAGAGTTTGATCTGCTCGAGGAAACTCTTCGGCGTCGTGTAATTGTAGCGACGCTCGTTCTGAAGATATATCTGACTTACTTCGTTCACTGACTTGTGAGTATTCGCCATGAACAGGGAAACCGAATCACACATCTCAGGCTAAAATAAAAAGTTGAGAAAAAACCATTCTAAAACATAGATTGATGATGATGATGATGATAATATACTACTACTACTACTACTACTACTACTACTACTACTACTACTACTACTACTACTACTACTACTACTACTATTACTACTAATATTACTATTATTACTACTACTACCACTACCACTAGTACTACTACTACTACTACTACTACTACTACTACTACTACTACTACTACTACTACTACTACTACTACTACTACTACTACACTACTACTACTACTACTAATAATAATAATAATAATGTGATTTAAAATGGTTTAGAACAGGGGTGTCAAAACCTTGGCCCATTGGCCAAACTTGGCCCGTGGGCTGATTTTATGTGGCCCGCGAAAATATTAACGTTTTTTAAACATTTTAACTAAAAGTTTATGTGTGAAATTGACTTGATGTAAAATCTTGTTTGGCTTGAGAAATTGGTTTCATGCAGAATATTTTTGAATTTTAAAAATAGCTTTGATGTAGAATCGCACATCCTGTATTTTGCAGGCATGACAAATAAATGGAAGAGCGTAAATCTTTATTTGGTTTCGAATTTCGTTCGTGATGTTGACTGAACTATTATATCGACGTGCTACATCAACAGCGGGAAATCACTTCAGTTAAATAGGCGACAAAAATATCATGAAATCGATTCCGTGTTTGACAGCCTATGGAATGACTATTGTTGCAGCAAGCTATATATATGCAAACATTCAGAAGAGTGATGAAACCAATTAAAACCACATTTTCTTGTGTCCCCATCTTTAATGCGTCAAATCATTCTGGGATTGTCAATATATTTCATCTCGATTTTATTCTAGAGCATTCGAAATGTCCCAAAATGGTGAGCCTATGGAAGGACTATTGTTACAGCAAGCTATAGATATGCAAACATTCGGAAGAGTGATGAAACCAATTAAAACCACATTTTTCTTGTGTCCCCATCTTTAATGCATCAAACCATTCCGGGATTGTCAATATATTCCATCTCAATTTTATTCTAGAGCGTTCGAAATGTCCCAAAATGGTGAGCCTATGGAAGGACTATTGTTACAGCAAGGTATAAATATGCAAAAATTCATAGGAGTGATGAAACAAATTAAAACCACATTTTCTTGTGTCCCCATCTTCATTGTGTCAAATCGTTCTAGAATTGTCAATATATTCTGTGCAATTTTATTCTATAAAGTAACAAAACACCATCACAATCTTTTAAAATTCTATTCTTTGTCAAATGGTAAAAATATATACGTGTACTTATATTCAATATATGCAGCCATAACTCATAGCATACTACTACTACTACTATTTAACAGTAACTCAATGTAAAATGGAGTAGTAGTACTACTACTATATCTGGGACTCCTACTACTACTACTACTAATAATAATAATAATAATAATAATTAATGTGATTTAAAATGGTTTTTAAGTAGACCAGTGTGTAATAATAATAATAATAATAATATAATTATGCGCTTTCACAGCACCAGTTATAATACGCAAAAGGTTTTAATCGACGGTACTTCAAATCAACTCACAAATACCCAGGTCATTCAAAACCCATATCCCTTGTTAATTTTTCTAGAAACTGCAGACATTGATCTAGTGGCAACACACTCACTCAAATGAAAATCCATGTTGCAAAAGAATTCCTTCCTCAACCAAACTAAAAATTCTAAATACTGCCAATGAAAACCACCGGAGTCACACATTCTGTTCTGCATATTATAAAGTAACAAACACCATCCTCTTAACCCCCTAACAGTGTATTTAACAGTAACTCAATGTAAAATGGACGGATATATCCGGGATCCCCAGTTAAGGGGTTAATAAGATCACAGCTAGTAATAAGACCGTGGCTAAAGTGATACTGATTTGATGACGTCACCGTCAGTAGGTCGTTTTCTCCGAGGAAGCGTCGACTGACGGAAATGAGCGCCTCTTCCGGCCATTCGTGGAACCAGTCTATGTTCGTCGTGTTGGTAACGGCTGGAAATTTTCGGCTTCTCACGCGCAGGGTGCTTCCAACGGGAGAGAAACAGAGCACCACCTAGTGAGAAAACAGAACACCGATTACCATGGAAACCAACAAAGACACATAGGTGCAAAGAAAGATTGAGAGTTGGAATTCATAGCCTTTGGCTTGGTTTTGGAATTTCGATGTATTGTACTTTTAATCGTATGGCATGCATTATGCACACCAGAGTAAAATGCAAAGTACATGTATAACAAGCTGACATTAAAAATATAAAATACAGTACCTAAGCTACTACCCCAGTATTACTACTATATACTAGTACTACTGTAATCAAGATGCTACAGTAAGAGACATGACCCATTCCTTCAATGACTCTCTTGTCATTCACGATGTACTATACAGTACTCAGTGTGCGAAAGGGTTATGGCACGTTTCTAAAACAGTAATGTATATAAAATTTGGAGCCCCATGAAGTTTATTAACCCTCAAGGACTCTGGAAACTTCCCACGCCTCTATAATGCCAATAGGACTTTTGCTACAGTTACTTCATCTCGAATATGGGGTCTATTCTATATTTAGGCCTGATGTAACTGACCGGAAAAAACTCATAAATGTCCATTAAAATTGTAATTCTTACCTTCAGCTGCTTACGAACTTTGTCGATGAAATACCTCCAGCAGTTTTCCTTCGAATCAAAAATCCCCATCCCTTTCACCTCGGTGCGCAGCGCATTGACGATGTTCTCCACCTCGTCGTCCGGAAAGAGGTCCGGTATCTCCCCGGACGCAAGCAGGTCGTTGATGAGCACGAGGAACTTCTCCTCCGCCACCTGTGCGTCCGTCATGAGGAAGATCGTTCCGACGCCCTTGACGCCGGCCTTGGTGTAGAGCCCGGCGAGGTCGAGCTTCAGGTCGGGGACGCCGTAGCCCTTGCGCAGCGTCACCTGGAACACCTCGAGGCCGCTGATGAACGCGGCGAGGCGGGACAGGCTCTGCTTTCCGCTTCCGCCGACGCCGACCAGCAGCGCGTTGCCGCGCGGCGACTCGAGGATCCGGTTGATTCGGAGGACGTGCGAGACGGCGTCCTCGAAGAGCACCAGGTTCATCGTCGCGTTGATCTCGTTGTAGTTATCGAGCGCGTCGACGAGCAGCTTGCTCAGTTCCCTGTAGCTCGTCACCGGGAGGTACTTCGGATCTCCGATTCCGGACGCAAAGTGGCAGTAGAGCAGCGGCTGTTTGAAGACGTCGGAATCTGGAATGTCCTCGAAGGATTTTCGCGCGCAGTCCTTCAGAATCTTGTCGAACGTCTCCATGTCTTTCGTATCGACGAGCTTGTCTCGGTAGACGCGATTTGCTTCGTGAACCCAGAGTCGAACGAGGTCGAGCGGCGTTTTGAGGCATTCAGGTGTTGAAAATAAAAGTCCCTGAGAAGATCAAAAGCAGAAATAAAAACTAATGTGAAGTAAAAGAATATAACAGGACTATAAATGACAACAATACACACATATATATATATATATATATATATATGCATATATATATGCATATATATATATATATATATATATATGCATATATATACATATATATATATGCATATATATATATACAGGGTGGCACAAAAAACCGGACTAGTCACATTAGGTTTGGCATTTAATATAGTCCGATTTTTTGCCCCACCCTGTATATAAACACTGTGGTTCAATAGGCTCCTAACCTTTTTTTATTTTAGTTATATATTTGTCAAATATTTATCAATCTTGATAAAACTCAGTAGGAATGTAGCTGAGAGAATCCCCAATGCACCTATATTCGGGCTGTTCATAAAGCGCATTGTAATTATTATTATTATTGTAATTATTCGTTTAAGAACTACATGGTATAAATTGGGAAGTAAATTTCAGGTTTTTATGTACAAAAAGTGTGATCTATACCCCCTCCACTTGTCACAAATCGTCACGCTTTCTTAGACCCCTTCGCTTGAGTACAAAGTACTTTATGGATGGCCCCTTACCGAGAACTTGTCTCACCTGAAAGATGTTCGAGAGATCCCTGAGGTTGAATATGTAGTGGAACCTTATGGCCGTCGGGAGGAAGCTCTGTGCCACCCTGCCGTGAAGACCCAGCGCCGCCGCAACGAGACCCGGCGCCAGTCGCTGGACTGACGACGGAAAGCCGGCGCTGTGGAGATGCTGGGAAAGGATGCTGTTGTAGATGGTCTGGAGCGCGTCGGCGCCGGGGAAGCTGAGCGCGAAGATGCAGAAGTGCCGCTGCAGCCGGGCGTCTATCGTGAAGCTGCCGGCGGTCGGGTTCATGCAGGCGACGTACTGCGTGTTGTGTATGTCCTTCAGCGTCAGCTTCGACCGGTCGTACCAGTGGTTGTAGTCGAGGTGCTGCCGCATGAGAGTGTGCGGCTGGACGGTGAAATACTTGTCGACCTGAAAAGCGACACCCGCAGCTCGACTCACGTGCGCACAAACGCAAAACAACTAGTAGAACTTCGTTATATACTACTACTACTACTACTACTACTACTACTACTACTACTACTACTACTACTACTACTACTACTACTACTACTACTACTACTACTACTACTACTACTACTACTACTACTACTACTACTACTACTACTACTTGGTGGGTTTGTAAAACTGAGTACGTTCTATCCGAGGTACATCATTGCCAATATTATCCAATACAGTAGCGCATCACACGGGACCGTAATTTGCATTACACTATAACCGAGCATACGTTACAACCAGTAACCGAGTACGTTATAATTCTACTGTGGAATATTTTTATGCAGAAATTAGGCCAATACAAGATCTGCAATGCTGACAAGAAAGTTTATCCTCCGCAAAACACCCGACTGACCTCTGGCATGTTCAAGTCGTCGATGAAATAAATGAGCTTCTTGGCACCCGGGGGTCCAAAGTTACGCCCGGCCTTCTTTTCCAACGGCTTCTCCAGGACTCGCTGCAGCATCTCCGAGGAGGTGTAGAAGTTGAACGGGATGTTGGCCACCACGTAGTCCTCGCCGAGGTCGGCCATTTTGTCGTTCACGAGAACCGTCTTTCCGGTTCCCGCGTTGACCGACGAGCATCACCGGTCGTCTGCACGCGATCAGCATGTCGGCGAAGTAGCGTACGCGCGTCGTCTCGGCTGTGTGCACCAAGACAGCCTGCATTGGAACAGCAAAGTAAAGTTTCCCCAGGTCCGGATCAGGGTTTAATCTAGGCCGTTTCCGAGGGGAAAATTGCCCTTCCCCCCTGGAAATTTCAAATTCCTCCCCACCGGAAATTTTGGCATACTACATCAACTAACAGCAGCTCTCTAGCTGACGGTTTTGTTCCCCCCACCCCGAGTTTTGATTAAACACTTCCGGACTCACCCCGCCTCCAGTCCAAAGTCTGGATTAAACACTGGTAAATTACCGCAATTGTTAAGTGCTGATCTCCAGTCTGGCTTTATAATCTGGCAATACAGCAAAATGGGTGGCATAACACCATTATCGCATAACAACATAAAAATCTGAATCAGTGTTTTGCCAGCAATTGTTAAGAATAGCAATAGTGCAACGGCAAATATTGGCTTTATAATCGGTCACTGTATATTGATTTACCTGCAAAGGTAAGTCTGGATCCAACTCAAACTTTGGAACCTTCTTGCTCCACGGCTCAAACTTCTTTGTCTCCGAGTCGATGTAGTAGTCGAAGACGGTGCCCTGATTGGGGAACTTGACGACCTTGAACTCGGTCACCCACCACTTGGAAAATTCGACCCGATGGTCGACCAACTGAAAACGCCACGAACAATGCACAGAATCAGCTTCAATGGCAAAAAGTACAGTAGAACTTCATTATAGCATACTTAGCGGATCTGTAAAATTGAGTACGATATATCAAAGGTACGACGTTATATCTAATACCAGCCAATATGTGAGTGCATCACACAGGACTGTACATTGCGATACGCTATAATTGAGTCCGTTAAAGCGCAAGTATGTTGCTTTGACCTTGCATTTTGCCGTGGTTGATTTTATAAAGAGATTTTGTGTGTATATATATATATATATAAAATATATATTCTGCATATAACAACCATTAGCAACGAATCACCTCAAGGATAGAGGGCGCCACTGTACCTGATCTTGGAAGAGGCAACTTCCGAACGCCCAGATGGAGCAGAAGACAAAGTACAGTTCGTACCACTCCTTGGGACAATCGGGCGGCGTGTTGGTCGGGGTCAGCATGCACTCGAGCAGGTAGCAGAGCATCTGCAGGTGGCTGATGTCACCTACGGGCGTTATCTTCTTAAAGCGGGACTTCATGGCATCCAGACACATCGGGACGTACTTGTCGAAGAGTATCGTGAGGTTGGCGCGCTCGGACTGGATCTCGCGTTTGTCGATCCAACTGCTGACATACCTGTGCGAGAAAAAGGCAAAAATCCAACATAGTGGTTCTCACACAGAAGTTGCAGAACAGACCCTACTGAACCACTCTAAATATTATTATTATTACTACTACTACTACTACTACTACTACTACTACTACTACTACTACTACTACTGCTACTACTACTACTACTACTGCTGCTACCACTGCCACTGCCACTGCTGCTGCTGCTGCTGCTGCTGCTGCTGCTGCTGCTACCACCACCACTTACTGCCACCACCACCACCACCACCTGCACCACTGCCACTGCACCACCACCACTGCTTATTACTACTACTGCTACTTATTATTATTATTATTATTATTATTTTTATTATTATTATTATTATTATAAGTTTTGACACAGAATTAACAAAAACTTGAACAGAAATTTACAAAAATGTTTAATGACGAAAACAAATAGGATTTACTCACGGATTCCATCCCAGATCCGCTGGATTGATGTAGAGGATTCCGGCACGTGACACGGTGGCAGGAGTGGCAGTCTTGAGATGACTGATTTCAAACAGCAGCCGCATCGACGGGGTGAGAGGAATCCGTTCGTTGCTTGCCAGAGTCAACACTTTGTTGTCGTCCATGACGGTGTTCAATGACTCGATCCACATCGGATCTATGTCGCCGTCGAGTACGATCCATTTCGGTCCGTCACTCGTCTGATAAGCCAAGTCACGCATGATCACGGAAAACAAGCCTGTCAACGGAACAATTTTGAAGTAAATTACAGCAGAACTTTGTTATCACAGGCGGCGGTGATCATGGGTATGTCTGGGGTGTCAGGACACCCCAAAGTTTGAGCCAAGGGGGTGCGCCAATAGCTGCTGGACACCCCATATAAACGCTGCAATTTTAACATCTACAAGAGTTGTCTCAAGTTTGGCTGTTAGCAAGAAAATCTGTGGAGCTAATTTGTGGTGCGACACAGCCAATGGAAGGTCTAAAGAACAGTGATAGATATGTAAAACTTTCAGTGAATTGAAGAAATTTTCAGACAATACCCACATTTTCTTTTGTCCCCATCCTCATTGGATCAATTGGATCATTTCACGAAGAACTTGAAGACACATCCCAGTTGGGACCCTATACTTATGAAAGTGACAAATGGTTGGCGCCTTTGATTTTGGTAGACGCAACGGCCCCCACTTGCCAAAAATTGAGTCTGAATAACATAACATAACATTGCTTCAAAACATGCAAGAATAATCAACATTGGCCTCCTCATTTTCGATCTCCAGTGCTCGAAATGGAGCACCTCCCAGCCATTTCATACATTTTAGTAATGCACATAGCATCGACGAAAAGGGTGCCCGCTACCAACCGTCCTTCCATTCCCTTGTTGCGGGATTGATGATCCCGAAGAGCTCGTTGTTTGTGACGGCTTTCGGGTTGAGATCGATGGCGACTGGTTTCTTCTTCATCATCTGGTTGGCCTTGAACAGCGACTTCCAGACCATACTCTTTCCAGTCCCGGCATTCCCAACGATAAACACCGAATGCCGAACGACAAACAACTCCTGCAGCTGCACAACCTACGACCGAAACAAAGTTTGAAGGCTGAAACTTCTGAGAATAAATCCATGCCTCCATGGTTTAATCTAGGCCGTTTCCGGAGGAGGGGAAAATTGCTTTTTCTCCCCTCCGGAAATTTCAAATTTCCCCGTAAATTTTGGCATACTACATCAACTAGCAGCAGCCCCCTAGCAGAATCTCCCCCGGCTTTGTCAGTTTCCCCCGGCTTTGTCAGTTTCCCCCCGGGAGTCCAGGAGTCTAGATTAAATGCTGCATGCCTGTGCACTGCAAAATTCACATTTCCACAAATAAATGTCCCTAGCCTTGGAATTGCGAACAAAAACCATAGATTCTAAATTTCAGCATTTCATTTACAGAAAACGTCATAAAAATACACCCAAAACTAAACATAAACAGAACTTTGATGACAATAATTAAGCAGACAGCTTAACGACAGGTAACCTTCAGGACAAATCCGTCTTCCGGTTGCAGATGCAGCGCCAGAACGGCATCCTTAATCTGCTTCTCAAAGTCAAGATCCCTCTTTCTTGGAACGTCGAGAGCGGGAAACAGGTCGCCGATGAGTCCCATGAAGACCGGGAGATCGTCTGTCACAATCTTCGGTATGTTGAAGTCTCGAAGAGCCCTCATCAGAACCTACGATCAAATGGAAAGCACACGTCTGTATTTGTAATAACAACAACAACAACATCGAATACATCACATATCTTACTAACATTTTGCAGACAGGTGAGATGTATTACTACTATTACTATTACAGGTGAGAAGTATTACTACTATTTACTATTACTACTATTATTATTACTACGGTATTTGACTTTAGTCTTCACTATGCTTACTGCGCTCTATAAATTGTCTTAATAATAATAATAATAATAATAATAATAATAATAATATTAATAATAATAATGACTACTATAACTAGGTACTATTACTACCCAGTGGCATAGCCAGGATTCCAGAATAGGGGGGCATTTTGAAATTTTTTGAACAAAAAGGTCATGACGAGCAAAAAAAGGTCATCGTCTCATACACACTTTAAAGTCTGATCTTTGGTCTCTTTGATGCTTTTTCCTCAATATGATCCCCCAACTATTCACCGGTTTTTGACGAATCTCACTACCAGTCCCGATCTGAATGGGGGCCGGTCCCCTCCGTGTTCCCCGTGGCTACAGCAATGTTACTATTAAAAATAATGACAAATAATTTGAACTTAATATACATGTTCAGTTTACAGGGCCTATTAAGCATTATTTAGAGGTGCAGTTCCCAACCTGATCTTCTGCCCGCCCTGGGTCACTCCGCTTCAAAGAACCAGCGACCACAAGCACGGATTTGATGGCCCTAAGGCCCCAGTCATAATGATCCTAAAATTGCAGACGACCAAATGCAAACAACTCTTCATGCTCACAAGTGCAGGCAATAATTTTTATATCGTACAAAATTAAATACAAATTTAAAATACTGATCGATCACCATTCTTCCATCAAAATATATACAGAATACGGATCCTATATTACAAGAATTTCATTAGATACAGTGTTGGATACATTACTCGAAGGGTGCCATTAGATACTAAAGACACACTTTTTCTATATCTCCTATAAGTGCCTCCTGTAAAGTGCTCTTGACTTTGGCCTTTGTCATGCTTATTGCCCTATATAAATTGTCAAATAATAATAATAATAATAATAAAATAGTAATAATAATAATAATAATAATAATAATAAAGATAATTAGAGTCATTTATATATAAGTACTGTATACTCACAAGCAATAATTATGATTATACCTGTTACTATGTACATATCAGTTACAAAATTTATAATTACAAACATTGTAAAATGAATGACAGGATATTATTGCTCAATTGCCATGACAACGGTTTCCTTGGAAACAGACCTGCTTTGAGAGCAGCTCTCTGCAGAGCGAGTAGAGCGTGATGAATTTACGAGCGAGCAGTCGAGCGTCGAGAAATCCCTCGGCAACCAACATGATTTCACAGATCAACTCAAAGTCAGGAACGACCATAGCACATGGTCTACAACGCAGAGACCAGCACTATGTCCATCTAATATATCCAGATAGAATAAGTGCTTTTTCACTTTAAATATGATATCATGCAATGGAATATATTGCATATATATATATATATATATATATATATATATATATATATCATAACTATAAAACAATCCCATTTTATTTGAACTGATCAGCAACTGATGATTCATCAACCATAAAATGATACATTTGAAGGTGCAACATTGGCAGATTGCCCAGGCATTATGATAGTGACATCATAGATGTAATTTTTTGATTTCTGTGATTGATTGATTGATTGATATACTATCACTTAAAAAGAATAATACATTAAAAGTTGGACTGATATACCATCACTTTGCACAATGATACATCAGAAGTTGGATTGATACACTATCACCGTACAAAATGATACGTTCGAAGTCTGGCTTATATACTATATGACTTTGGAAAATGATACGCTAGAAGAAAGCGGATTGATATCCTGTCTATAGTATGACATGACTTTGGAAAATGATATTGATACACTAGAAGAAAGCAGATTGATATCCTGTCTATAGTATGACTTTGAAAAATGATACGCTAGAAGAAAGCGGATTGATATCCTGCCACTCTTTGCATCTTACCTAAAGAGTGCCTTGAGATTCTCGGGCAGCTCTGCCCTTCCCGCATAGCCGGGGTTCATCGTGATGAAAAGGCCGACGCTCCTCTTCAGCTTTATATCCTCTCCGAGGAAACTGAAGACGGATTTTCCAGCACGGATGGCGTCCTGGATGCACTTGACCTGCACCGCAACGACCGAAAGGACCTCGACGGAGATACGGTTGAATTCGTCGAAACAGCCCCACGTCCCGGACTGGGCCAGGCCTTTGTAGATGTTGCCAATTGACTAAGCAAACAGGTGGTAGCTTTAGGCGAAGCCAGTCTCATGACTGAACTAGATTTCACTCAGGGATATTTCTAGGATTGTGAATTTGGGGGGGGGTGTCGACCTCAAATTGGGGGTGTCCGGAGCTAATTAGTATGCATTTTGTATGCATACCATTGTCACATTACAAAATTTTGGGGGTGTCGACCTCAAATTGAGGGGTGTTAGGGGGGTGTTAAAATATCCCTGATTTCACTGATCCTAAAATCCCTATCCGAAAATGCCACATCTACTTACCTCAATGACACTGATACAATTACTGTTTGTCGTTAGTAAAAATAAAATTTTATCTTTCGCATTTCATTTTAAACACACGGTCTACAACTCCGAGAGCAGCACTATGTCCATCTAATACAGTGGATCCCACTTAATCGCATACCGCTTAATTGCATAACCCGCATAATCGCATAACAACATAAAAATCCGAATTAGTGTTTTGTGAGTACAATTCATTATCAGACGTCCCAGCTATTCGCATAGCCCAGTTAATCGCATAAGCAAGGCTTGCACGGCACCTATGCAATTAAGCGGGTTTCACTGTATACCAGATAGAATAAGTGCTTTTTCTCTTTAAATATGATATCATGCAATGGAATATTTTACATATAAATCATAACTATACTCAAGTATTATGCTCATATTATATTTTCCCTGTAATAATTTTTTCATTGCTGATGGATTTGGAAATGATAAACTATGTATATACTGTATGTATGTATGTCTGTATGTATGTATGTAAACGCAGACTTACCTTGTAGTCCATCTGCTCAGAGCAGTTGAACACATACACCATAATGCCAAGGGCGCGCCCAAGATCTTTCGTAGTTTCCGTTTTTCCAGTACCCGCAGGACCAGCTGGTGCACCGCTCATGATCAGGTGAAGCGACTGAGTAAGCGTAATGTAGCACCTGCAAATACACATCAGCAGTGAACCAGTCTCGTATATATGCATGCATTTATATCAGCAATAAGGCCTTCAGTGGCTCCACATTTCCGTATTATTATACCCATGATGAGCATATTGGATGCTGTTATAGCATCAAGTCTTGTTTAGCACATTTACATCATGTCATTCATGTTGTGCTCAAATACAATACAACTTCGACATAATGGACTCGGTTATGACGCAAACTCGGCAATAATGTACCAAGTGGCGGTCCCGGAGGGCAGGGGCGCTACCATATTGGAGTGTATTGGATATGACCCCTGTTGATGTAATGTACTTCAAATGCATACATTAAACAACAAATGGACCTGGTGATTGGGGATATGGAGGGGACGGTAGTTGTTGCCAAATCCTGGGGGATGTAGTGGTGGAGGAATGTACGGTAGGGGATGCAGCGCTACCATATTGGCATGGTATTGGATATGACGTGCCTTGGATATAATGTACTCAAATGTACAGACCCTCTAAGAACGTTATAATGAAGTTCTACTGTATATCACAAATAAATCCGTCAAACAATATGTTTCCAGATTTTTTAAAGAATAGATGATACCTAGAACATCACACAGCCAACCAATCAAAACGCTCACACAGCCAAGCAATCAGAACGCTTGAAGGTAACAGACATACAGAGGAAGGATTTTAATATTATAGATGATACCTATCAGTAAGTGGCGTGATGACAAGACGAGGGGTGTTTCCAAGATATTCGTGCGAGTATCGGAACTGCGCATCGCAGATGTTTGCGAAGCAGTCCTTTCCTTGTCGTCCCACCGATGACGCAATTGAGACAGCCACGTAAAGGCCTGAGAGTTCTCAACCTTCTGCGCAATCAGCTTCGAAACCACGTCTCGGTTGTGAACCTCGATCGTACAGATCGTCATGATCTTCTGCCGATCGCCTTCCGACAGCTTTCCGATCAGCATCATGATCAACGCGTTGAGCTGAGTTACCTGGTTGAAGAAATGCTTAGACGTTAATATTCACGAATGCCTCGTTCAGAAAGATCTTCAAACATTAAAATTCTGAACGAATAGCCTGGAAAATAATAACTGTAACTCATAATACATGAAGAAGACATGCATGTCAATCAAAGATCATTACTTTCGATGTATCTTTTCACATACTTGATTACCGGTAAACGATTTACACAGCGTTGCACATGCTCTCGTCTGCCATGGGGGGATTTATGGCAGTTTGATGGGCGCGGAGGGGGACTTTGTGATAAATTACCTTAATTCCTAAATTATTGCAACTTTTGGGGAAATCTAAGATTTGGAGGAGATTTGCCCCCATCCGGCCTATATGCAACACTGGATTTACACAAAGAAGAAGTTTTTGGCAACTGATATCAATCACGCACCTGTTTCTTGTTGAAGTCTTTCATCGCGTTTTCGTATCCTTCTTCCAGTCTCTGAAACGCAATGTTCACCTCGACAGTCCACCAGATCTGGACGCTGCACAGGGCAACCTGGGCAGGAGGGTCAAACACCCAGACCTCTCGCGGCTTCTCCTCGTAGGAGACGACCGCCTCCGTCATTTCGTGTCTTATCGTATCGACCATCGTATCCAACAGCCGGTTCAACCAAACCTCAACCTAAACAGAAATAAAAAAAACTCCCCCTGTTATTAAACATTTAACCAATAATTTCTCTGCCACAGTATGCGTTTGGTATCCTAAAGTTTAACCCCTTAACTGGGGATCCCGGATATATCCGTCCATTTTACATTGAGTTACAGTTAAATACACGGTTAAGGGGTTAAGCCCTTTGTGCCAAAGTAATCATTCTCATACAGTCATTGGCTCTAATGTGTACTGTGTAGCATGGTATGGATGGAAGATGTCCTATTTAGACTGCTGTATACTGACATTGAGAATTCCCATTATTGATTATTCTTTGCAGGATTCATACTGGTAGTGAAAGGGTTAAACTAAGAAATTTCTCCCAGAGTTACATTTCTTGTTCATCTAAAATGTATATATCTAAATAAATTCCAGGTAACATCCAGGTGTGCTCACCTGGCCATCACAGTCGCACTGATGACTAAGGTTGACGTATTCGTCATCTTTGCTCCACATTCCTGTGGCAATTTTCGTGTTCTCACCTGCGTCGTCGGTGTCAAACTTCAGTTTTGCCATACTGTCAAACAACTTCGTCAGATGTCG
Source organism: Metaphire vulgaris (assembly GCA_018105865.1). NCBI lineage: Eukaryota > Metazoa > Annelida > Clitellata > Crassiclitellata > Megascolecidae > Metaphire > Metaphire vulgaris. The sequence continues at coordinate 1,926,333 of CM030853.1, forward strand.
TGCAACCTGTCAGAGAATATAGACAACACCAGTATACAATAGAAGCTAAAATAATAAGTCAACATTCATTAAACTTTCAAATTATCCAGTTTAGCACCACAGTATTTATACTATACAATACATGGTTTATTATTATTATTATTATTATTATTATTAGTAGTTATTAGTTATTATTATTATTATTAGTATTATTAGTAGTAGTAGTAGTAGTAGTAGTAGTAGTAGTAGTAGTATTATTATTATTATTATAGTAGTAGCAGTAGTATAGTATTATTATTATTATTATTATTATTATTATTATTATTATTATTATTATTATTATTACCGCTGTTGGGTTGTTTCCGTTGGAGAGGATGTCCAAAAGGTCGACCGAGGACACGAAGTAGAACCTTGGGAACGCGAGACGTTTGGTCTCGAGGTATTCGGCCAAGGCCTTCTCGCACAAGGTCAGCTGACCCTGTATGGCCTCGAGACGCTCATACAGTCGGGGACGATTTGTGGCAGCAATTACGTTCTTTGTCGGTTCAACTTCGGAGACCAATTCCTACAGATCACAATGGTAAAGGAGGTGGTCTCAAGCCAACATCTGAGCATCAGGTGTTCTGTTGCTTCCATTTTCTTGCCAAAGAACATTGGTTATCAATATATTGATTGATTGTATTCTTACCAAAAGAAAAGATGGCAAAGGTACCGCGGTATATACTCTCGCCCACAGAAATTTTTCCAGGAGGGGGCAAAACACAATGGTCATGGTTACGCCACATACATTTTTCCAGGAAGGGCAAAACAATTTTTAACACAATGGGTCACAGTTAATATTTTAGCAAGGTTTTCACATTTCACTGTTAAATATTTGTATTTTCATTTCCAGGAGAGGGCAAGTGCCCCCTCTTGCCCTAATGTGCGGGTGCCCATGTATACAGCAGAACTTCGTTATAACATACTTACTAGGTCAGTAAAATTTAGTACCGGTACATTTTTTGTCGAGGTACGTTATAACCGATACCATCCAATACAGTAGCGCATCACACAGGATCGTACACTGAGGTATGTTTTAACCGAGTTCATTATATTGAAGTTCTACTGTAGCTGTAAGCTGTAAAATATCGAAAACTTAATTGAAAACTTGTAAATTAATAAGAAATTCCATGCAAAGCTACTACTGACCTTGAAGTCTGCGTCAATGGTGTCGAATCTCTCCGAATCTTCTGGAAGCTGCTTGCGGATGTCCTCCGATCCGATGAAGATGCTCTCCAGGTGAGACCAGGTACGCTGGACCTCAAACCAGATCGTGATGACCTGATCAGCAAACGACAGCTTTTTCTGCCATGCAGAAACCTCTTCCAGGAAGTGAGCGATATATTTCGATGTCAGCATATTCTGAAGTTGATTCTGTAAAGAAAATTTTGCAGCACGACAACGATAAATGATCGACAGAGCACAATAACGATTCCAGGAAATATCTTGGCAATAAAAAAACGATGCTCCATTATTCCAATTTAATTCAGTTTATGATATGATGTCAAGATTGCAAACAAAACAATCACGAATGTTCATTTATAAGTATAGTGTAATCTCGTTACAGCCAACCCAGATATATTGGAAACCTTAGCAGGTATCTTCCATAAAATCCATTGCTATCAATTGGTCTCGCAATGTGTAAAGCGCTTTTGCCTTAAGCCTCTGACTTTGTTACTGCGCTATATAAATTGTCGTTTAAACTAAACTAAACTGAACTAAACTAGACTAAACTTGTAGTATTATTATTAGTTCAGACTTGAAATAAAGAATTGTTACAGTTATACAGGAACTGAATGAGCAGTGGCGGCTCCAGGATTTGGCAAGTGGGAGGGCCGTTGGGGTGGCAACTTCTAATCATGGAAACCATTTGTTGTTAGGTATGAAGTACAAGTATAGGGTCCCAACAGAGTCACTGGGGGAGGCACTCATTAGGGCACAGGCCCAAGACCATGTGGAGCCGCCACTGTTAATGAGAGGCATCTAAGACTGCATACTGCAAAAATAAGAACACAGGTCATCGAGAACAAACTACCAGAAGACAAGAGGACAAAGAATGAGATTATGCAGAAAGACCATAATGTAAATGAATGGTCTCACAAAGGTCAGACCATCCTGAAGCACTTTAAACCTTATTATTATTATTATTATTATTATTATTATTATTATTATTATTATTACTATTATTATTACTATTACTATTATTATTACTTGGTTGTCCTCCAGTGTCTCTATGAGCTCCTCGCTTGCTCGCAGCATGGTGACACCGGTGCGCTGGTGTTTTTCATGCTCGAACTCCAGCGTCGACCACGTGGTGTTAAGTTCTCTCAGAACCTTCTCCATGTTCATCTCCTTCGTGGCCTTCTCTACGATGTTGTGAACTTCGTCTTCAAAATTGTGAAGATTCAAAGCGAGCAGATCGGCCAGTGTTGTCTTGTCGGAGAGAGAAAATTTAACCTGAAAATTAATATTAAACAAAAGTAATAAACCAATATTCTGAATGAATAATATCATATAATTAAAGTGCTAGTATATAAATGTTAACAACCTATAATTAATATACGCTAACTTTTTCTCCAGTGTTTAAAGAAGTCATAGTATTTTATAACTTCTGCAAACGACCAAAATATACATCATCGTTGAACTTCTATGGCACCATTTTCGCAAGGCGCTTGACATCAGTCGACGATGGTCGCTACATGTCATGTACTTACTTACTTGCTATTAACCTGCATTCCCTACAGAAGAGCAAGCAGAAAAAAATCGATTGACGCCGTACCCCTGTCGCGTGCATCAGCTGCGCCCAATGTCGGTCGCGGATCGACGGGTTCTGTAGTTCGGTGACCGCCTTCAGCGACGTCATCATGTTCTTGATCGTGTTCTCGGCGCCGTTGTACGTGTCCCAGGCCCTCATCTCCTTGTCGAGACCGCGGATGTCCTTGGCGAACTTCTTGCAGTCCATGTCCATCTGCTCGACGTTGATCTCCAGCCACGGCGTCGTCTTCCAGTCGTCGATGCAGCTCCGGATGATCGTCACGTTGTCCCACAGCGTCTTGACCATGACCAGCTCCTTGCGGCAGTGCTTCAGCTGCTTGAAGTCCGGAATTGTGACCTCGAAGAGTTCCGCCGACTGGCTCAGCGACGCCATCTGGCCCTCGAGTTCCGACACTCTGTCGTTTACCTAAAACCGAAACAGAAACCTCACGTTGAATCATATAGACATCTTGTTTGTAGGAATTAAATTACTTAAAACAGTGGTATATAAATATCGGCCCGCGGGCGATGGCGGCTCCACCAGGGGGTCCCGTGCCTCCCTATTGAGTGCCTGGCCCCCCCAGTGCCCCCCCCAGTTGGGACCATATACTTAATGCTACATACATTAAACAACAAATGGTTGGCCCCCATGATTAGAAGTTACCACCTCAACGGCCCCCCCACTTGCCAAACCCTAGAGCCGCCTCTGCCCGCGGGCCAGATCTGGACCGCCAAGCAGTGTGGACGGCCCCCGCCCCCGCCCGGCCCACTTGCCAAATCCACAGGTGATGTACTGACCTCGTTGATCTCTTCGTAGGAATTTGGACAGGAGTACATGAAAGGCGCAATTCTGCGGAACTCTTCTCTGTATTCGTGCTGCTTAACGTCGAAGGCAGCCGATCGTCGGCGAACGTTGGCGACTTCGTTGGCCTGCAGTGGCGCCACCTGTTGCTTGACGGTCGCAACGATCTTTTTCGTGTTGTTCCACTTCTCTGGCAACTCCTAAATATTGAAATATAATATCCTTGATCTCATATACTATACCTACCACTCCCCCACCCATGGGCGTCCGGAGGGGGTGCAAGGGGGTGCAAGGGGGTGCAATTTGCACCCCCTGAAAAAAATTTGGAGTTATGAAAAAATTGAAATTACTTGTTTCTTTTGTCACAAACCTTGATTTGCGATTTGCACCCCCGTGGAAAATTTTTCATTTCTTTCGTCACAAGACCCTGTTTTGCACCTCCCCCTGGAAAAATTTCTGCAGACGCCCTGCCCCCACCCACTACTCAACTACTCATTGGTTTTGCATGAATCTCACAACAGGTCCCAACCGGAAGAGGGGGCCTGGGCCTGGGGCCCAGTGGCCATGCCAATATCGTACACAATTAACAAATAGCAGAGCACTAACTTAGCTTGCTTCTCCAGCAAGCATTACTGTTTGGCGCTCCTGTGAAATAGAACCAGACCTGTAGCTGGATGTAGACTTCGTCCGACATTTCCTGGTTGTAGGTCTTGAGCAGCTCGATCGTCTGCTTCATCGGTTCGAACATCGTGTCCGTTTCCGGCTGTCGGTGGTGGACTCGCTTCACGTAGTCCATCACTATCCTGAGGCCGCTGATGTCTCCCTCCTTCACAGGCCTCGTAAGACCCGCGTCGGCCTCTTTTATGAACAACTCAAGATCCTTCAAGCTGAAATATCAGAAGATCAAGAGGTATTTCACATTTTCTTGTGTCCCCATCTTCATTGCATAAAATCCTGCTAGAAAATCCTGCCATAGAAGTTTAAGTGTTGATTTAGATTAGATATGACTTGTTCTGTGCAACGTCTCAGATTTTCAAAAAATATCATTATTTAATCACAAGAGAAGAAGATAAGAAAAATATCCAATAAGGATGGTGGAAAACCTGTTGGTGACGTGGTTAATGAGGTACTGCTTGAACATAAGACTCCATTTCTTAACGGTGTTCAGTAGACCAAGACGAAACGGTCTCGCATCGACACGAAACCAGCGTTCGAAGACTGTCGTACTTCCCAGGGCTTCGACTTCTTTGTAAATCGCTTCGTAGGTGTCAATCTGATGCACACATTTCAGAATTAGGCATCACGTAATGTAATATGTAATACAGTAGAACTTCCATATAATAGACAGGGTTATAGCATATACTCAGTTGTAACCTGCAACTGTGCACCCCTGGGACAAAGCAAATGAATTCATTTCAGCGTCCCTGGTCTATGCACGTACAGTAGAACTTCCATATAGCAGACTCGGTTATAACGTATACTTGGCTACAGCGTACCACAATGAATGTATGGTCTCCATGTGATGCGCTACTGTATTAGGTAGTATTGGATATAATGCACCTCGGATCTAATGTACTAAATTTTGCAGATTTGCTAAGTATGTTTTAATGAAGTTCTACTGTATTTGTGTAGCGCCACTTAATTTCTATCCAGCTTTAGAGGTGCAAGAATAAAAAGTGCGACTTTAGGTTTTGCATTGAAATGAGCAAGGGAGTGAGAAGTGACATTCGAAGTACCATGAAGTGTACCATGTACCATGAAGTGCGACTGTATTTGTATAGCGCCGCTTAAATTTCTACCCAGCTTTGGAGGCGCAAGACTAAAAAGTGCGACTTAAGGTTCTTTATTGAAATGAGCAAGGGAGTGAGAAGTGATATTCGAAAAGATGGAGTCAGTGCATGCCAGTCACTCTGAATGCTTGACACTGAGTAAGATCAGTGCAGGCACTAGGGAAGCAAACATCCTTTAAGATTGATCAGTGCAGTGGTCTATTTGATCAAAATAAAAAATGCCATCTATAATGCACATTTCATTCAATCCTATTAATTCCAGATGATCAGTGAAGTACAAGAAAGAGAGAAGTCCCGATTTCCAAATCATCAGCATCAAAACAAGACCAACCAATCAAAGGATCGCAATTTTGTTCATCCTACACATTGACGCTGCCACAAGGGCCAGATCCCCTATTCGGGGCGGGGACCGGTCAAGGAATCGAGTAATTTTGAGGTAGAGGTAGGCAGAATGACATCAAAGAGTATGCATGAAAGTTCAAAGTGCCTTTTTGGCTTGTCAAGATTTTTTCACCCAAAAAATGTCAGTGGCCCCCCCATTACTGAATCCTGGCCATGCCATTGATCACGAAAACATGAAATACATCACTCATTCCAACCTGTTCCTTGAAGTGCTGGAGCTGCGGGGGATTTTCCTTCATTCCCTCCTCCGCATGAGCCTCGATCTCTTCCTGAGTCAGGACGTGATTGTACAGCAGGAACTGCCTCATGAACTCGTTACGGTCGTCCACCCAGAGGTACGAATAGTTGTCGAACTTAGCGCGGTAGTCACTCGCCTTGTTCATGATCACTTTGACGTGATCCATCAGATCAGATCTCATTCCTGTCAATTCGTTCATCTCTTCTATGTCAGGCTAAAACTCAAAACAATTCTGCAATTAAAATCATCATCATTGTCATCATCATTATCACCATCGTCGTCGTCAGCATCATCATCATCATTGTTGCTATCATCATCATAATTATGATGATCATCATCTATTGCTGAATGATTACTTACTAATTAATTTTATTTAATTAATTACATGGCATTTATTATTATTATTACTTGTATCATCATCATCATCATCATCATCATCATCATCATCATCATCATGATTATTATTATTATTATTATTATTATTATTATTATTATCATTATCATCCTCATCATCATCATCATCATCATCATCATCATCATCATTATTACTGCAGCTTCTTTGATGTATTACTCACAAGAAGTCAAACAGAATTACCTACTGAGAAATATTCAAACAGACTTAAAGCAAACGTATTTTGGTAGATCTAGCGCCATTCTGGATCCCTGCCATCTCAGAACCGAGGTCTGGCGTGGCATCATGATAACGGCGCCATAGAAGTTGGTCTGAGAGTACTGACCTGGTAGTTGTGCTGTCCGCTGTGAACGGCCAATCGCTGTATCTTTGACGCCTGTTTGTAGATGTCGCCGACAAGACTGTCGACTAGGTCGTAGAATCCGTCGGCGACGTCCATGTCGAGCGACGGATTGAACACCATGTCGGGTGCCTGTTGCGACAAAAATCAGCAAATCACATCGCAAACATATAATTAAATTCTGCATTCAGTCACAAATTACGAATTGCTGCGTAAACACCTAAGTCAAAAAAATGTTGGCGTAATTAATGGACAGCCCCTAAAGCGTAAAAATTAAAATCAAGACGTCTTCGGATACCTGCAGTTCGAGCGTAGACTCAAACAGCGCCTCGATGTTCGGCTTGTTTTCTGTGTTTTCGAGCAGAAAACGAAGACTGCACTGAACGGTGTTGAAAAAGCCATCTACGACAACTTCATCGACGTAATCAACATACGCCTTCCAGATGTCTTCGGCCTCGTTGGCTTGCAAGAGTGCGAGATTTTCCTAGAAATAAATGCAAAGAAGAGGGTAAGGACTGCGCTGTATCTATGTTGAGCACAGAGATATTTCTAGGATTGTGAATTTGAGGGGTATCGACCTCAAATTGGCGGGGGGGTGTCAGAGCTAATTAGTATGCATTTTGTATGCATACCATTGTCACATTACCAAATTTTGGGGGTGTTGACCTCAAATTTGGGAGGGGGTGTTGGAGGGGTGTTAGGGGGGTGTAAAAATATCCCTGGTTGTGCATGATTCAACAGAACCAGCTCTGGTTTTTTAACATTAACCTGAAATTGGGGTACCAAAAGTCGAACCTCACTCAAGAACCAGCATAAGGTAATTTCAAAGAATCATAAACAAGGTTTGTGCTTTTCTTATGGTATCAAAATAGAACCTTAAGAAGATCGTGAATTTTGAAGCCGGCCGATTCGATCTCTTCGTATCTCTTTCTTGTCCGGTCGTCCCGATCTTTGAGACTAAGAAGCGTTGATCCCTTCTCCTCGGTTCGATCAAACAGCGGGGTCTTAGTCCACGTCGACATGATCTTCTGGATGTGCTCCACGTTGTCCTTGGATGTCTGAAGTCGCTTCTCAAGGTCGTGAACTCTGTCCCGCGTGTCGATGATGTAGTCCCATGCACCTGGCACGAAAGTTTAGCAAATTGACTTAAAGGTCAAGGTACTTTAACAATGAACCCATGAACCCAGTAGGAGAAGTTACATATGAAAAGGCCAAAATTAAAGGACATTGTAAAATGAGTATGAAAATATCTTCGGGAGAGTAGAACTTCGTTATTAACGTATACTCATCTATAGCATATACGGTACTTGGTTATAGCGTACCGCAATGTACGGTCTCGTGCAATGCGCTACCGTATGGGATGGTATTGGATATAGCGTACATCGGATATAACATACTACATTTTACAGACTTGCTAAGTACATTGCAATGAAATCCTACTGTATTCTGTATTTACAAAATGGTGATGGTCACCTTCACTATTCCAAGACAGGTCTTTTTCCGCTTGATGCAGAAGTCGGTCGATGTCATCCAGTTGATGCTCGATGATCGGGTACTCGACTTCAAGTACCGTTTTACGAATCTTGTTGTACCAATTTACGATTAGATCGAGATTAGCAACGTACTGAAGAAACATGTCGTTCTTCTCGTACATCGTCTGAACACTGTACGGGATCTCTTCAACATTTCGGACTTTGAGATATTTCGTTTCGCGAAGAACTGCAACGAGCTAAAATAACATTAAAACTTCTCAACAACTGCTGAACACGTTTCATTTTCCACCAAAAATCTTGGAATCAACTTAAGAATTTCATTTGAAAAATTAACCTGACATATATTTTTCTTACGTTACAGAAATGACTATCGGCTCATCATCATCAGCGAAATAGTCAAACCTCGCTATTCAGATTGACCAGCAGAAAACCGGGTTCCTGTGCAGCCAGGTTTGAAAAACCATAAACCTCACAGGCTTGCATACAGTTTGACTATTAACATATCCAAAGGGCGTCCGCAGAAATTTTTCCAGGGGGTGCAGAATAGGGTCTTGTGATGAAAGAAATGACAAAATTGCAGGGGTGTAAAACAGGGTCTTCTGACAAAAGAAACAAGTAATTTTACTTTTTCATAACTTCACAATTTTTCCATGGGGGTGCAATTGCACCCTTTGCATCCCCCCTCCGGACGCCCATGCTAGGGGGCTGCTGTTAGTTGATGTAGTATGCCAAAATTTCCGGGGGAATTTGAAATTTCCACGGGAGGGAAAAAGGGCAATTCCCCCACCCCCCACCACAGAAACAGCCTAGATTAAACCCTGCCAAACGCCGAAACAGTTTTAAGGACTCGCCTGAGGATCAAAGTTGACGGCAACGTAGTGCGTCTCCTCGCTGCGAGTTAACAACGGCTGCGCCAGGTTGAATCTGCACGTTTCGTCGACTCCCGAGATCCACTCATTGTAGACTTGCTTGTCGGAGCTAAGACACAACAATCATCAAAAACGAATCAGGGTTCATGGAATCTTAAAAGTACAGGGTGGCGCAAAAAAACCGGACTAGTCACATTTACAGGTTTGCATTTAATATAGTCCGTTTTTTGCGCCACCCTGTACAATACTTATTACCAGTGGCATAGTCAGTCAGGGTCCTAGAATATGGCAGGGGGTACCTTGGTGATTACAGATCAACATTTCCAGGTCTGACTAGCCAAAAAATTTAGGGTAATAATAAATTCAAATCTTGAGATATGGAGCATATTTTATGACAGCATATCGGCAATCATCCTACCCCCATCCCAATAGAAAATTTTTTCATAAATTTTGATCAAATCTCATGACCAGTCAGGGTTGAATAGGGGCCCAACCCCTGTGAGCCCCGTGGTTATATTTTTACTATCAAACTATAATTCAGAATGGCATTCTAATAACCTATTGAAATATTTAAAAGAATTCAGCACTGACTATTTGAGCAGCCAACCACAACAGACATGCAATTTATTGTAGGGAAACATTAGGCTTCTAATACGGCTTGGTCAACTTAGACATAATATTTCACCGCTCTCAAAGATACAAATATAGGTTCTTCAAGTAAACGTCTTCGACACTCTTTCTACTACAGCTCACCACAAACTTTAAGCCCAGCTATTTGCCATAATTCTACCTCCAAAAATGCACTAAAATAATTAAATGAGAAATAAATAGTGAAACAAATCGAACAGGATACTCACAAGCCTAACAATTCCAGCATCTTCTGGTAATGGTCGTGTACATCGCGAGCTTCTTGACTGTCCATGCATCTTGAATTTTACACATACAAAAATTACAAAAATAAAAACATGTTTCTGAAAACCAACAAATTTCACTATCCAACAGCCACTCGACAATATGCAGAGATTTTCAGAAAAGGCAGTAGAAAAATATTCAGCTACCTTACATTACCAAATATAATAATGAATTACCGGTAATACTGATGAATCAAATTGTTCCAGCATGAGAGAGAAGAAAAACATGGAATCCAGACATGATAAACAGTAATATTATTGATCCAACATGTTTAACTATTTCCTGCATTAATTATTTACAATGGCTAAAGTTACATTCTTCACAGGTCAGCCAAAACTAGTGAACGATATTTCCAAAAGGTAGTGGGGGTCAAACAGCACCACCCGAAAAATATTTTCCCACATCAGTTTATCATAACTCAGTCTTAAACTTTAGACCCACACAGGGCCCGGCCTTAACCAGCGGGGGCGTTACACCTCCCCAACTCCCCCTCCCACCCTGGTTAACTGAACACTGGCTAAAACGCTACGCTGCTCAGAAGTACTCAGTATCGATACTCACGGGTGCTCGATCTGCTTGAACTGCGTCATTGGAGTCGTGATTCTTTCTCGCAACTCCTGCGTCCACTTCATGCCGCCCGACACCTTCGCCATGTTCTTGTGAATAGGCATGGAACCGGTCTCGGCCTTGGCCGCCATCTGGCGGTCGTAGATCTTCTTCGCTCGGATCAGCTCTTCGTCCATCATTCTGACGATCACCGGATAGTTGGGATCGAACTCTTTCTTGATCACCGGACGATCGAGAATAGATCCGTAAATATCCAAAAGCTGAAAGCAAATTTCAAATGATCGCTGATTTAATTTTCAAATCCTAAAAGACAAACTAAAAATTCATTTAGAACTGATGATTATAATACAGTAGAACTTCGATATATGGACTTGGTTATAACAAATCCTCAGTTATAACATACTGCAATGTGCAGTCCCATATGATGTGCTACTGTATTGGATGGTATTGGGTATAGCATACCTTGGCTATAACGTTTTATATTTTACACTCCCACTTAGTACATTATAATGAAATTCTCTATGCAACTGAAGCAATGTCTGATTTGCATAACCCCCACTAATTCAAGCCAACCCCAGGGTCAATATTTTGGACTTAGTCATGATTTATCAAACGCCCCACTATAAGTCAAAAAATTTTGGGAGGAAGCAATCAGGCATCCTCCAAATGCTTTATTGAAAAATCCACCACTGATCTGAACTGAAGTTTACTTAGTACAAAGAAATTTTCTTACATAAAAGTTATGCAGAAAATTTTTCAATTCATTCATTTCTTAGATACAAAATTGTTTGACAATTTGTAAATATAGTTCTCATGACATAACCTTGAAAACTGCTTCGAGTCCTGAACAGTCGTCAAATGCCTGGCAGATGATCGAAGCCAAACGCCGATCGAGATCCATAATGGACTCTTTGAATTGATCGTAATCTTCTGGGAATTCCTAAGTTGAAATAAAACCTTCAAAACCTTCATATTTCACCTTTAATTAAATAATTAATAATAAATTGCAAAAATTTCACACTGAATAGACACTTCCATCAGAAGTTGCTTAATTATCTAGATGTCTTTATCAAATTCATATTAATATGCACAAAGATACAAATACACACACACAAACACACACACACAAACAAAAACGCACTCATAAACAATGAAGCTAGTTCCTACAATTATATCTCAGCAGATTTCCGGTAGTGCCATTTTGGCTGCTTGTACGTGTCTGTACGTGCTTCGGAATGTCGCCGTTCTTGGTGGATTTACCGACGTCTTGCGCTTATTTCTTTGCGCTAATCGCGTGGATCGGAAGACCGCCTTCTGAAGGGCTCACTGCCCGATTTCAACACGGCAGCAAACTCTTTCGTGCCATCTGAGCGGACTTTCCCTCAAGACCAACATCTTCCGTTCCATGTCGATTTGTCAGCGTTGTTGACAGCGCCTTTGACTTTGGCCTTTGGCGCTATAGAAGTTGTTCAGAACCATAACCATAACCATATCATCCAAACATTTGATATGCATAAAAACGACTGTGCATAAGACATGGGTCTGTGCATAGGCGTAAACTTCTATTAGGCCTCTAGGCTCAAGCTCACCCCCTCCACATCTTGTGAGGCTACCATAGGATGGAGGAAGGCATAGGGGTTGGGTCCCCACTTTTTCATCCAATGAGTAAATGTCTTATATGGATGCATACTTGTATGGTAGTTCTGATTTTAATTAAACTACAGACCTGGTCTTGAGGGTCCAGTGCATCGTAAGAAACCTCTTGGAATTTCCTGAATAAGTCGCTGAACTCGTCAAATATTCGCTGCGTCTGAATGCTCAGCATTTTCCCTTTGATTCCGCTGTATTCGATCTTCTCCAGCTTCAGGAACTCGACTGCGGTGGTAAACAGATCCTGGAAGCAGACGTGAGGCAGAGAAATTAAAGTATTAACCCCTTAACTGGGCGCCCCGAATAACGCTCGTCCATTTTACATTGAGTTACAAATAGTTGCCCAGTTAAGGGGTTAACCCCCGATATTCGGAATCATCGCCGGTGGTTTATGCCATTAATCTAGAGTAGGCTGCGATTAGTTTCTCCAGACCTGCGCTTTACCTTCACAGCTTAGGACATAATGTCTAAAATTGACAATAAATCATAATGAAAGCATCGTAAAACAATAATTCACAAAGTCATCATGGGAAGCTTTCTTACTTACGCATATCAACTGAATCCGGTTCACAAATTTGTCGTATCGGTGGAAGACGAGCTGTGGAGAAAATTCCCAGAGCTTAGGCTCTTCGCCCTGAAAATAAGTCTTTAGTCTTGCGCGATATTCCTCATAGACATCACGGAATGAGTGCAACGTACTTAGAGCCTTCTGCACTTTTATGAGTGACTCCTCGACCTCGCCTTTGAAGATTTCGTTCGGGTCCAAGTAGTTGCGACACTAAGAAAGACACAACATAATTCTGGCCCCTATTAAAGAATCTGGCATGATATAATAATAATAATATTATTATTATTATTATATATTATATATAATATATTATTATTATATTATTATTATATATAATAACAATAATAATAATAAATATAATAATGATAATAATAATAATCAGTGGCATAGCAATGATTCCACTTCGACATTTTTTGGGCCAAAAGCAAGACAAGCAAAAATGTTGTCATCTTCAAATGTTTTTAAAGTCTGCTATCTGGTGCATTTTCCTCGATCTAATACTGTCCCCTAACCTCTTCCCCAACTACTCCCCAGTTTTGAATGAATCTCATGACCGGTCCCAATCAAATAGGGGCAGAGCCCCATGCCCTCCAGTGGCTGCGCCAATGATAATAATAATAATAATAATAATAATAATAATAATAATAATTATTATTATTATTATTATTATTATTATATATCTTGATTGAAATTCTGGACAACCTGCCCATCTTGTTATCATTACCATTATCACAGCAGAGTTCCATATAGGATCTGCCCTGTGTGTGAACCACTATATTCCACATGGTCATTGACATTATGGTCTTGCTGTGTAATCTCATTCTTTGTCCTCCTGTCCTCTGGAAGGTTCGTTCCTGTATTCTCTTTCTTTGTCTTCTTGTCTTGTTTTCATCATCATCGTCGTCATCATCATCATCATCATCATCATCATCATCATCATCATCATCATCATTTTACAATTATATATTAGTTTTATATATATATATTAGTTATATATTATATATACAATACAATTATATATTAGTCTACAATGCATAGCGTATGAAAGTGCTTAACATAACAACCAGCACATGACCACTACCATGTGAATGAAGAGGTTGCAGAACTCTTGTAGGAGGACTATGATGCGAGCTGGAGTGTTGTAATACTTCGACTGGGACCAAATGAGACAGACGACGTGCATCAGAGGAGGCAGACGACTGTTTAGATCCTCAAAATCCACCTGGTCCAGGTCCTCAAGGTGGTTTGAAAGTGGTCTCAGGTAGAGATTGATGTCCTGCGACTCGGCAAGGGCTGTGATTTGAAAAAAAAACCATCAAGAGAACCACTTCTTCACCTGAGATGCACTGGATGTGGAATCAAATCTGGATCCAATTTTTTGGATAATCATTCGATCCAATTGGATCCAGACTTTTTCTAATGAGCACGTACGAATAAGTTGCTACTATGGCACCACTTTTGAAAGTACTATTAAAATTCCAAAGATTTCACTTACTTACTTAGTTACTTAATATGATATTTCATATGTACTTTGATACCTTGTGCAGCGTCTGTCTATGTAAGTCTGCATGATTTGTGGTCTAACATAACAAGACTGGTTCAAAGTGAGAATGCACTGCAATGCATATGGACAATCCCTGACATTTTAATGAAATCCAGAGGTTCTCAAGCCCCATATATATTCACTATGCAAACACAAACTATATACAAATTTTGGATTTATCACAATGTTAAAACAGCCAATAAAGTATTAAGACAAAGCTTCAATACCACTCCATAGTGCATAAAGTAATACATGCTTCAAAGTTAATTAACCCCTTAACTGGGGATCCCGGATATATCCGTCCATTTTACATTGAGTTACAGTTAAATACACGGTTAAGGGGTCTGCGGTTCTTTAGTTTGGCAATTGGAAGAGTTTCAAACATTGGCATAAACTTGAATGAAAAAGTGGTGGTCCAGCCCCTATACCTTGCCCGTTCCCAATGACATCTTCTCAAAAACGCCTAGAGGTCTAACAGAAGTTTATGCCTATGGTTTCAAATGTTAAATGAAATGTGAGATTCCTTCTTCACCTGCAGAAACGTCACTTTCGATGTTTCTGAACGACTCAGAATAGCTGCTGTCGCGTCTCCTCAGCAGATCAGCCAATGCCTGAACTTTACGATCTTTCAGCTGAAAAGTAACTCAAACCGATATAATATGGCCGATCAAATAGAGACATTGTGGCTTTGTCGTTTTTCATTGAAAACTGATCGCTTAGATACTTTGTTTTGTTAGGGAGATGAAGTTGAAGAAAGTTATTGTCTATGGCCAGCTACTTGAAGGTCATTGTTAAGAAGATTATTTGAAACCGTCTTGGAAGCGAAAAGAAACTAAATATAGTTTTCCATTGGTGGTTCCACGTGGGGGATGAGTGGGAATGCATCCCCCCACCGGACTTCTTTTTTTTGGCTTGTCAAACTTATTTTTGGGTAAAGGTCTAGTAAAACTATGAGGAAAACTGCAGATTACCTTTCTTTGCTTGCTTGTCACCTGATTTTTCGGCAAAAGTGTAGTAAAATTGAGGAAAAAATTCCCCTTTGTCGGTCTTTTTCAGCAAAGTTTATTGAGTTTTCTTTCTCTTTTCATCCCCCCCCCCCCACCAACCAAGAAATCTTAAATCCTGGAACCACCGCTGTAGTTTTCCTCTAGATCATATAGAAGAGCTTCGTTACAGGTCTGTATCTGAAGGTCAGTAGTTATCGTGAACTGTGCACAATTGGTGGCAATGATCTCCAGACACGATGATGCAAGTTGATGGTCTCTACCTGGTCATGAATGCATTCCAGGTTCAAACCCTTCGCCTTCCAGAACTGAATCTCGACGTGCGGAGTCGGATTGAGGCCGTCGAGGAGCGGCTGGGCAGAGTCCTTTTTGAGGACGTCCCGGATCTGGTGTGTCCACTCGATGATGACCGTTTCGACTGCGTGAACCAGAGCTCTAAACAAGAACGCAGACAAATTCGAAGCAAAACAGCAGTCACAGCAACATAGAAACCAAAATTCAATCACTAATTACAATAAGTTTAACATAACTATGCATTAAAGACGATGGAATTGAAACCAGTCCAATGCATATGTATGCCAATGAACATTGCAGTGTCGCACAGAAATATGCTTATTCAGAGTCATGAACACATTAGCATTCCATTCTTGTAGAAGAAATCTCTCTTCCCTCCTCCATATTGTGAACGAGAAACTTTGACACTGGCCATA
Organism: Metaphire vulgaris; assembly: GCA_018105865.1. Taxonomy (NCBI): domain Eukaryota; kingdom Metazoa; phylum Annelida; class Clitellata; order Crassiclitellata; family Megascolecidae; genus Metaphire; species Metaphire vulgaris. The sequence continues at coordinate 1,942,405 of CM030853.1, forward strand.
AATTGCATACCTTAGGACATAAGTTAAATGAATAAAACCATAAACTGTGAGAAGATTGACAAATAACAATCAGAAAACCAGTTGACAATAATATTATTAAATTCTCTCTTGATTTGGATTTTAATGTGATTAGTAAGGCAACAATTTCAATTTTTCATCAAGTTCTTATTTATTTATTTATTTATTCTGCCAATTTTTTAAGCGCAGTAGCAGGGCTAAGACCCACAACAAGAGCGCTTCATGCGTAATAATCTCAAAAATAAAAATAATATAATTATAATAATTATATAAAAATAATCAAAAAAATTATAGAAATTCTGGCCCAAAGCCAAAACCATTCCCGCATACTTCTCGTCCTTTTCATTTCTGATGGCGTGAGGCTCTTCCGCCCGCTCTGCTCCGACCGGAAGTGGAAGAAGAGTCTTCCCTTTGACCTGCCCGGAGACAACGTAGACTTTATTCTTGAGGCTGTGAACGTGTTTCATTGATGTCGTTCGACACGACACTTGGCCAGTGCTCCTGGTTCTTCTCGTTCGACAACAACGGATTCAGCACCTTGAACAACAGAATAGAAGAATGCTATTATTATTATTATTATTATTATTATTATTATTATTATTATTATTATTATTATCTACGACAATTTATATAGCGCAGTAACGGGAATGACGAGCCTGTTCAATAGCTGTTCTAACTTAGGCCCTAATCACTGTTTGCTTATGGTTTGCTGATTCAGAAACTTTGCCCAAACCTATCGTCAACATCATCATTGAACTTCTATAGCGCAATTTTAATTATGCTCCTGAATCAGTCGATGGCTGCTTCTTGATGTGAGTTGCATGCAATCAGCCATTGTCAACCCCAATTTGACAATGGGGGATTATCCAACCTATTGAAAGCCCAGCGCATCATGATTAACGGCGCAACAGAAGTTAAAACGCCAGTACGAAGCAGTGAACCTCGTCGACGAAGGCGGAAAGCTGGTCGATCGGCGAGTAGGAGATGTCGCCGTACAGGAGGGCGTTCTTGACGGGCACGTCCTTCGAGAGTGCCTCCTTCGCCCGCTTGACAAAGTAAACGGCCTTCGAACGGACGGCGGTCGGCCAGTCGGAGGCGACGGCCAGTCCACCGGCGGCGTTCAACAGGAAGACGAGATTGTGGCGGTCGGGCTTGTCGAAGAAGTCGAGGCACAGCTGTCGGTTTTCGTCCAGCTGGTACATCTTCGTCCAACGGTCGGGTTTCAGCTTCAGAGCCTTCAGGACGTAATCGGCGACGAACTCCACCCGTGGGTCGCCTATCTCCAGCTCCGTGGCGGCCATCGATTTGTCGGGAGTTTGGCACCAAAGACAAGCAAATTAAATGCGGCGTCTAATCTGTCGGGACGGCGACCGGGTTTTCTAGTTACAGCATTAAAATAGAATTAAAATTGAATTTAATTAGTTAAACGGCGTTCTCGCACTATTGTTGACTCGGCCGCTTCGGGCGACTTAGCATTTGCTAGGATGTTTAAACTCTCGTTGCCGTTCACAACCTGTCTCCATGTCAACGGCAGATGTCTGCGCTGGTTCTCCGCTGCGATCGCGATATGTTTTTTTTCTTAGCAAGCATTATAGGCCTGCAGCAAAATATATTACCTATTGGCACTTATTGAGGAGACAGCATGAGGTTACAAAGCAAGACCATAATGCGAATAAATGGATGGATGGAACATAGTGCTATTCACACAAGGCAGGTCATACTGAACCACTCCAAACTCTGTTAGACCTAATGGTATTATTGCTATTGTTGTTGTTGTTATTATTATTATTATTATTATTATTATTATTATTATTATTATTATTATTATTATTATTATTATTATTATTATTATTATTATTATTATTATTACTGTTTTTAACTCTTAGCAACGTTTTCATTGTTACATTCTTTTTGAGTTCAAAGGGTCCGCTATAGGCCTAAATGTCTTATTACATTTGGTCCTACACTACATTCTGACTAAGATATAAAAACTTATAGGCTTACTAAGCAACTAGAGGTCCATTGGGAAAACTACATAGAAAAATGTCATTGTCATAGGAAATATATTTTAATAGCAATCAATTTCTGATAATTTCAGTAGAGGGTGCTAGCTCTTTGTACCATATAACTCAAAGATTTAGTCGCTCCTTCCAAGATATCAAAAGTTATAGGCCTAAACAATCTAGAGGTCCATAGGCAAAACAACATAGAAAAAATGCCATTGTCATAAGAAATGTATTTTAAAAGCAATCAATTTCTGCCAATTTCAGTAGAGGGTGCTAGCCCTCTGGACCAAATAACTCAAAGATTTAGTCGCTCCTTCCAAGATATCAAAAGTTATAGGCCTAAGCAACTAGAGGTCCATAGGCAAAACTACATAGAAAAAATGCCATTGTCATAAGAAATATATTTTAATACTATTAATAGCAATCAATTTCTGCCTATTTCAGTATAGAGGGCAGAGCCGGCGCATGGGGCCTGCAAAGCCTGCGGCCACAGAGGGCCCCGAGGGCCGCAGGGGCCCCGCCGGCCTCGGATATTTAAGAGTTTTCATACGGATGACCCTTTTTTTGCTCGTCAAGACATTTCAAAAATGTTGCGCTCGCAAAAATTGCAGAGGCCCCCGAAAGTCACGCGCCGGCTCTGATCATCATTATCATCATCATCATCATCATCATCATCATCATCATCATAGGCAAGGAAAAGACCATAGGGTCTTGAAGAGACATATTTCTTTCACTTCAAGAATGAACCTTATACTCTGTTGTCTAATATCATTGGATCAGTTGGCTTTGCTATTAATCTTTCTTTTACATTGATTTCATATTGTGTCAAAGTAGAAAAGACGCTTGAATTTTAAATTATTTAATTAGAACTATGTACTCAAGAAATTCAAGCAGGCTATTGGTAAAATCGAAGCAACACAGAAATTACAGTCAAATCCTAAAACCATGATAGACTGTTTCCTGCATGTATTAATGATAATCACTGCCCAGTAAGTTACTCTTCCTGGAGCTCAATGCCACAGTTCAGAGTTTTAGTGTTCAACCTATTTAGCTCTGGAAGAACCTCTTGCGATATCTGAACAGACGTATGCGGTCTTCGATTTTTGTAATCAGAACATAAACGACGAACATCCCAAGAATCTATAAATGAAAATAATCAAGAAAACAATGAATAAAAGCTAAATAATCTAGTGAGCTACAAAAGCAGTTACGAACGACCAGGGCTGTAGTTCTAAAAATGAAACAGGGATGGCAGGAAAAATTCGTGGGGGACGGTATTCCCTTCGGTCCCTCACCCCACTACGCCACTAACTATAACTAACAAACAGTTCTCAAATAACGATTCAATTTTGAAATACGAAACATACATCAGTCCAGAAATAAACATTAATGAGAAACCATGACCAAGTGGATCGAAAGCAAACTGATTTTTATTTTTAAAAACATCGTAATACGTAATAAAGTCACTCACATGAATAATTGCTAGACCAAGGGCTGTCCCCCCGAGCACGTCCAAATGTTGTTCGATCCAGTTGAGCAGAGATGTTTCGCATCCTCTGGTATTGATTTTATTAATCTGACAAAAGGTACGGAAAGTTTCACCACAGTTCAGGATCAAGGATCTAGTACAGATATCCCCAAACTGTGGCCCGCAGGCCACTTGCGGCCCGTCAGCACTCAGAAGTGGCCCGCTAGGTCTCAAAATCGATACAATGCATTTCAATATATAATCTATAAGTGTCTTATTCAAGGAAAAGCATTGCAAAAGTCTAAGTCATATATGCAAACTTCAATTAGGCCTCTAGACTCAAGTCCCCACACGTTTTGAGAAGCTACCATTGGGAAGGTATAGGGGGGTTGGGCTCCCCACATTTTTATCCAAATTTATGCCAATGGTCTTAGTTCATCAGCTGGTCTATTCACAGGAAATGAACAATATTCAAACAGCCTGCTTACCCTATCAATGCAAGGTTAAGCTAATCACAGATAACAATGATAACTTGACAATTTTGATACTCACTTGTCCACGTTCTCTAGCATTCAGGCCACAATTCTACAAAAATACAAAATGAAAGTACAATTTTCATTGAATTTAGCAGCAACTAGATAGTCAACATCATCATCATCATCATCATCATCATCATCATCATCATCATCATCATCATCATCATCATCATCATCATCATCATCATCATCATCATCATCATCATCATCATCATCATCATCATCATCATCATCATCATCATCATCATCATCATCATCATCATCATCATCATCATCATCATCATCATCATCATCATCATCATCATCATCATCATCATCATCATCATCATCATCATCATCATCATCATCATCATCATCATCATCATCATCATCATCATCATCATCATCATCATCATCATCATCATCATCATCATCATCATCATCATCATCATCATCATCATCATTATTATTATTATACACCTGTGACCAATAGAAGTCTTACATATTTGAATATCAATGTTCAAGTTCACTTTCCTTGCTTAAGATTAAAAGAGTTGGCTAAAAATAAAGCAAGAAATAAAATAATAAAACTGACTTCATCATCTGTATCTAGATCAAGTGCAAGTGAATATTATGCAAATCTTAATTTGCATAATTTCCATTTTGCTTTGCAATGTATCATACATGTGAGAAATCTACCTGTTCCTCTGCCTGGCAGCAGGAGTCTGGAACACTGCAACGCCCTGGGCTGCTGGCTGCACAGCTGTATCGGGGCTTGATTCCCAATCATCATAATTTTTAAAGCCACAACATCTTCCCTGAAAACCATGAAAACACTTTGAAATACAGTCCAATTCTTTATAAAAGACTTGAAAAAATGCATCAAAAGCAAAAAAACAGTCAATATTTAAACAAACCGGTCAGACATTAAGCCAGTCAGTCAGCCAGTCAGTTAACGAACCAATCAGATTTTCATCCAGCAAAGAGAGACAAGAAACCAAACAAGATATTAGAAGCTAGATAAGACATTATCAGCAACAGAACACTGTTACTAACAAACTCATATTTGATAGGAATTATCGGGAAAGCATCAAACCTTTCTCTGGATCCTGTCTATAGCATATTCAATGTTGGTGTTTAGGTGATATCCTTCAATGGTTGTGCGAAGACGACCTCCAATATTTTCAATTGCCTAAACAAAACTAAATAAGTAACTACCAGCAGGGGCATAGCCAGGAACTTGATTTGGGTGGGGGATAATGCAATTTGGGAGGGGGAGGAATTAAAAATCTTTAAAAACTTTGAAAATATTAAAAAACACATTAAAAACTTTTAAGGTAGCCAGATTTGGGATATATATATATATATATATATATATATATATATATATATATATATACACACACACACACACACACACCCGTCGCTATTCCCTGACTACCAGTAACTGCACATTGAGATAATGAAAACAACACACATACATGCACACAGGATCCATTGAATATGATTTGCACATTTTACACATAGCAGAAAACCAGTTAAAAACCAGCAAATCAAGTATAATTATCAATTAAGTATACAATTGCCAGGAAATTGAATAATAAGTTGAGAAATTGAATAATAAGTTGAGAATAAGATAATAAGGTTTCAGTTTAAAAATTGTAAATAAAGGCAATGAATTTAATTTACCTCTTCCCTGTAAACATATCCCAGAATTCCAATGACCACTTGAAATATAAACACTATAACAACGATTGCCAGAAACTGAAAATACACCATTACATCAGTGTCCAATGATATAAGTTCAAATTTGCCGTCATAACAACGAGGCTATCTAGCCAAACACCATTAATAATATTTTATTATCATTTAAACATTTTTATAGCACCATTTCTAATACCTAAGGGTATCAATCGATGGTACTCGAAATCTGAATGCACAAAACATCAGGTCATTCCCGACACCAATCAGTGGGGAAAAGCAGGGCAGAAGACACCGTGAAGGAAAACCTAACTGACAGAGATGGGTTCTGAGCCTTGATTTTAAAGTACTCAGTTCTCGTGTTTTAGAACCCACCTCTCCCCCTCCCCACCCCAATAAGACACAGTCTATGTCTACTGAAGCTGAACTATTATCTACTGCTGCAGCCCTCTTGTGGCTGTAATCAAAATAACCCAAACCTAACAACAGATGAAACAAATACAAACAACAGCTGCTGATGTTGTTGTAGTTATTGGTTATTGACAGCCAGGGGAGAAGAGACAGACAGACAGACAGACAGACAGACAGACAGACAGACAGACAGACAGAGAAAGCAGAAATAGAGAGACAGGGAGAGAGACAAGACAGAATCCTTTAGCAGAGTCCAACTGAGGATTTGGATACATCCTACATAGTGGCGGTTCCACATGGGGGAAGTGGGGGACCCATGCCCCCTATTGAATGCCTGTCCCTCTAGTGGCCCCTTTTGGGACCGTATACTTACTACTACACACCTATCAACAAATGGTTGGCCAACAATGCTTAGAAGTTGCCACCCCAACGCCCCCTTGCCAAATCCTGGAGCCGCCATGCACTGATTCCTGCATAGTAAAGACACCATCAATAAAAGCCTGCATCTATAATAACTATAATAAGAGAACCCGACAAGCAATATCATATGAAGGACTCTCTTGAAGCTCTTCCTCTCCAGTCACCAAAGATGCAACGATGCGTGCCATTAGAAACAATAAGGAAACTTTACATTAATTACCATAATGCACTTAAACCAATGGCAATTTTCAAAGCAACACAGGCCCGTAGGAAGAAAAAAAAAAAATCAGGGAGTGCAGCGCACCCCGTGGAAGATAAGCAGGCTATTTTTTTATTTTTTGCTAGTGAGAATTTTTAAATAAAAGAAAGAGTGACGACCTTTTTCTGCTTGTCAGAGTTTTTTCAGAGACGAATTTTTCCCCCTTGTCACAACTTCTATCTTGAGGGAAATCTGCACCCCTGTGCTCAAAATTCGTTCCGCAGACGTGCCTGAAGCTACATGGCACGTGGACACACAAATCTTACAAAGGAATAGCGGCTTACCGAGTCTGCAAGTCATAAGGAAAATATAGACAGAGTTACAGTAAACACATCAAGGATAACCTACAATTCTGAGCGGCCACAGTCGGTTCGTTATAGCCCCGACACATCCGACCTTCGCGCTGACGACGATAATCAATCCAACGACGATGCAGAGGGCCGCTGGACCGGTGACAATGTCCGTGATGGACTCGTAGTCTTTCTTAACCACGGCGATCCAGATGCCCAGACCCAACAACAGCAAGCCTACGAGCTGCATAATAACAGGAGCAACAACTGGACATTAGAGTACTCACAGGTATTGTGTGGTGATGACAGTGCAATAATGGCAATAATAGCCTAATAATAATAATAATAATAATAATAATAATAATAATAATAATAATAATAATAATAATAATAACAATTATAATGAATCAATAAACTTCTATGGCGCCACTATCATAATACCCAGGACATCAGCCGATGGCGCACCAAATCCAAATAGAATTAGAGCCAGGTCAATCCAGAAGATCAGTCAGAACAATTGGGGAGCTATCTAAGGGGAGATAAGCCAAATCAAACAGGTATGTTTTAAGACCGTATCTGAGATAATAATAATAATAATAATAATAATAATAATAATAATAATAATAATAATAATAATACCACCATTTCTAAAACTCTGAGGCATAAGGTACTCTAAATTCAAACAATCAGAGAACACTGAGAACAGGCCAATCCAGATATCAGATATAACGGTAGCTAAGAAGAAAATTATGGCAGTGACATCATTAGCAAAGTTGTTTAAATACATGTAGTAGGAAATCAGAGCAATGATTGTGGTAAAAATGGTTGTGTCACAGGTTCAAAAGACCCCTACATGACTAAAGGGTAAGTGCCTTCAATTTACAGTGTATTGGCTGAACAAGGTACACAGCATAACTGATAAATACAATCTTATATTCATCAAAACAAAATTGAAAATTAACATCAAATAGCATCTGTCTGTCTCTCTCTCTAGTGCTGGTCTGTCTGTCTGTCTGTCTGTCTGCCTTCTGAAAATACATCAGCAAAAAATGGTTATTATAACTTTTGTTTGATCTTAAGCACTTTTCCAGGCCTGTTTCTTGGGTGGTGCTACAAAAGTGCAAAACGTAGAAACAAATACAGTAGTGATGGACCATCTCTGCTATAATAAGCAACAGCTTGAAGTTATGTCTTTCACACTAGTAATAAACAACTCATCGGCTATGTGGCTATGTACCGTACATTAGATCATAAACTACAAACAGATGCCATCCATAGAACCAGCATATAGCCTGTACACTAACACATCCAGGAGCCAGCCTCTCTCTCTCTCTCTCTGCATAGCCTTGCTGCTATCTGCAACTTAGCAATCATTGGCAGTGTTCCAGTTTTGCCTTAACCATCTTTTTCTGTTGTAGGTCCCAAATGGCCAGCTGTTATAGGCTATAGCAGTACCGTAACTCCCTGGATTGTTCACCATGTCTGACTGCTAGTCCCAGAGGCTCTGGGTGCATGTTTCAGCAAAGAAAAATTCAAAAACAAGTTGCCTATAATTAAAACCAGATTTCGCAAACCCACGACTGAACCCATCCAGTCTCTTATACCTATTAACCCCTTAACTGGGTGCTCCGAGTAACGATCGTCCACTTTACATTGAGTTACAAATAGTTATCCAGTTAAGGGGTTAATTATTATCTTTTAGAATAACAGAGGCATCAAAAAGTGCAAGAAGGTGCGTCCTCATACTGGACCTGACCAAGTCATCATATTGGACAAGATGCTGCTAAACGATTCTGAAAACTCAAGTCTGTATGAGGAAAAGTACTAGGCCCGTTGACTTCATTACAGTCAGAATTTGATAACACATCCTCTCATGTCGGAAGGCATCAGAACTGACAGAGGGCAGTAGGCCTAAAGAAAGAGCATGGGGGCTGACACAGTTGAACCAAAACAATAGCAGGGGCGTAGCCAGGAATTTGATTTGGGAGGGTATAAATATTTTGGGTGGGTATAAATCTGAACTATAACCCACATAAACCATATAAAACACATATAACCACAGGTAAATCACATAAAAACTTTAAGGTAGACTGATTTTTGGGGGTATATATACTGATATACCCCCGTCGCTACGCCCCTGAACAATAGAAGAGGTCAAGCGGTTAGAAAATAAGTTGCCCTTAATCTAATCACCCCTCACCCCCAGAGGTCAGAAATGCAATGTTTATTCATTTCATCTCAATGCACATTCACTCAATCAATCAATTATTGATGGTAGCAAAGAGGACTGATAAAACAAACAGGAAAGGCAAAAGCTAAGAGAGAAAATCAAATGACATTGGTATCAAATTGTACTGGGTACTAGGTAGGTACTTCAAGAGTATCTGTGTAGGTACTTTTCTGAAGTACAAACTACAAAGTTTCCGCTTGTATTTCCTTTTCTCTCATTTTCCTCCTCTATACTCCTTTCTCTTATCTCTTCATCACAATTCTCTGACTTAAAAAGAACCAGGCCTACTTAAATGGTAGGCCTAATAGCAAGCTAATTCCTCTTAGCAGGCCTATTGCCAGTTAATACAAAGTATGCTGAGGACAAGAGCAAAGTTCTGATTACTAGTGATTAGGCCTAAATTAAAGCCTCAAAGATTCAAAGAGTTAACACTCAAGGGACAATGACACTAGCATCGCCACGGGGGGGGCAAATGGGGGCAAGTGCCCCCAAACCTACCCCAGACCACCTACCAGATTCGCGCAAATCCAGTGAGAAAGTTTTTTGTGAAAGGGGGTCAGGGACTCAGGGGTGCGTAAGGTATCTGACACGCTAGCCCTTTTGCCCCCCCACCAAAAATTCCTCACGACGCAACTGCAAACAGGCTATCAAATATAAAATAATATTTTTGTGGTCTATAGAACTTGTCTTACAATAAACTAGCTCTCTTAAACCCCTTCTTACCTCTCGTAAAATTTTAAAGACATTTGACAGAGAACAGATTTCTGAAAGTCTTGTATAGTGTCGGTTTCAAATGGCTCAACATTTTTCGGGCATTTTCAATGCTCTAGAATAAAATTGAGGCAGAATATTTTGACAATTCTAGTACGGTTTGACTCAGCTAAGCTGGGGACACAAGAAAATGTGGTTTTAATTTGTTTCATTACTCTTCTGAATTTTGCATATCTATAGCCTACTGTAGCAATAATCCTTGCATTGTCCAGTGTCAAACAGGCACTAGCGTCGCCACGGGGGGGCAAATGGGGCAAGTGCCCCCCAAACTGCCCTAGACCACCTACCAGATTCGCGCAAATCTGGTGAGAAAGTTTTCTGTGAATGGGGGGTCAGAGGTGTGTATGGAATCTGACACGCCAGCCCCTTTTGCCCCCCAACCAAAAATTCCTGGCGACGCCACTGGACAATGCAGAGATTGAAAAAGACAATTTAACATATCAAACCGGTTTTCACTTAAGATTTATTATTCAATGAAATGCAAGAACAGAAGACTTATAAGATGTATCATTAGCAAACCTTACTTAGCCTACTTAGCCTATCCGAGTAAGCAACTAACCTTGTCACGAGGCTGAGCGCCTAAGAATAACCAGCTACTGTTGTGCTGCTTTCCAAGGCGCTATAGAACTCCACGAGATTTTATTTTACTTTACTGATATATAGACAGCAGATGCTAAGCAAAGTAAAACTTAGATTGATACTTAAAGGTACTCACGACGTAGAAAACAGCGTAGACGATGGTAAGTATCTTGTAAGTATGGTATCCGGTGCATGTTCTGCGTCTTGGGAGCGGTTCGCCGTCCCCCGTTTGACTACTTTCGCTGGTTTTGTTAAGCGGTTGCGTGTCATGCGCCATCTCTGTAGAAGAAAACGATTGGCGTCTCCAGCTTGGGTCTCCAGATGAACGCAGCTGACGAACGCCGATAACTAGGTCGGTTCAACGGAGCGCGGCCAATGAAAGCGCCGGTAATTACGTCAGGCAAGAGGTGATATTAAAGTCCTTGAGCACTTAAAGTCTATGAAAAAGCACTCGAGCAGTTAGTCAGTAAATTTTAACTTCTGTAGCACCATAATTTATTACGTCTGCGATGACGACGCTAGAAAATATAAACCTTTGGGCGTCGATGGCTCTATCTGCAGAGCGTCAGCGTTTTGAAACGTCTGAGCCCGAAAGACAGCGCTATATAAATTTCGTTTTGCCCAGTGCCATCTATGTAGCTCAGTGACGAGGCTGCCTCACTTAAGGATTTATTCGGCGGACTTTGTCGTTGATTTTGTCTGCAAACAAATCGGCCGACGTTTAGTCTTGTCTGGAAGCAAAAAATAAGCCACGCCTACAAACGCTCATGTAGCTCACATTTTAAGGATGACTGATGATGAATTTTTCGCTTTATTATGTGGTTTAATGTTGACGGTTATTGCATCCGCACATGCATTATCGGGAAGTTTCTAATTATTACTGACATAAAGTTACATGTCCATGTGAATTCTTGTCCAACCACTATTTCTTAACGTTTCATGTAATTTTATATTTTTTCTTTATGAAGAATATTTATGTCAAATTCACATTTCGACATTTTTCTTGTAATCTTGAAAACTCGCCGATTTCGCACGTAAATTCTCCGACAATGTGTTTCGTTGTTATTGTCAGTTGGCGCGCTGACCTTTGGACTAAAACCTGATTGGCTGAAAAGTCAAAATGTCCGCCGACAAATCCCGGCAGATTGTGTATTTACATTATCCGGGACTTTGTCGGCGGACGTTTTGCCCCGAACGTCCCGCGAACAAGTCTAGCCAGTCGGGCACCTGCCATTTGAAGCCGGCTTATCATTGCAGATTTTCCCGCCGATAAGTTGGCCGACAAAGTCCGCCGACTAAATCCTTAAGTGAGGCAGCCGCAGATTAAGAAACACAAGCAATTATTAACAGTGACCTTCTATCGCGCTGAATTTCTATCGCGCCATTTTATTATGCACGGTATTAGTCAGCGGTTGCTCAATGGATTTTAATCGTAATCACCCGCTGTCAAATAAAAACAATAGAGTACAACTGGCTTCAAATTTTCACATTGATAGGTTCTGAGTCCAGAAACGGTGCAATATAATTGCCTTGCTTTTATAACGCGATCATGTATTGTATTGTATTGTTACATTGCATTTTCACACAGGCTTACTTAGCCTCCTAAACCACTTAAAATCACATTATTATTATTATTATTATTATTATTATTATTATTATTATTATTATTATTATTATTATTATTATTATTATTATTATTATTGCGTTCTAGTGTATCAAATTCTATGGGCTGTCTTGTAAAGTAAAACGTGATTGGTCCGTTTATAGCAGCTACACAGTGATTGGCAAAAATTCTATTGAAAGTGGGTTGCCATTGGTCAGTATGATATTCGTGCGGCTCTGCAGGGAGGCGCTCGTGTTGCTGAAAAAGAAGAGACTGTTGTTATTACTGTTATTGATAATGGCGACCGAGGAGCTTCTGTCGTGTTTTCGCTGCGCCATTCCCGACGACGACGAGCGCGACCGGCGAAAGCGCAGCCGCGAGATCGACAAGCAGCTGGCGAAGGACCGCGACGTACACCGCCAGACGATCAAGATCCTGCTGCTCGGGTCCGGCGAGTCCGGAAAGAGCACGTTCCTCAAACAGATGCGCATCATCAACGGACGGAGCTTCGAGAACCAGGAACTGAAGGCCTTTCGCCAGGCCGTCTACGAGAACGTCGTCCGCGGCATGAAGGTGCTCGTGGACGCCCACCGCAAGCTCAAGATCCCTCTAGAGCGGGACGAAGAGTCCCGTCCGCTGGCAGATTTCGTCTTCGGATTCGACAACAACATCCGACTGGACGAGCCCGTCTTCCTCCAGTACGTTCCGGCGATCACCCAGCTATGGACGGACGCAGGCATTCAGAGGACTTTCGACCGAAGAAACGAGTACCAGCTGGTAAGACCCCTCCTCTGTGCACCCACAAATTTAACCCCCCTCCATCCCACTTCACACTGATTATTTTTTCGGTAGAGTTTAGCCTAAAATAGACGAGCCATACGTAAACAAGGGTTAAATTCAAGGGTTGGGACTATATTTAGCTTTGTTAGGGATAAGGTTGGCTTTATTAGTTTGTCCAAACCCCCCAATCCTAACCTATGTTTGGTTTGCTTATTTCAACATTCTACCAATTTTCTTGGATGTATAAACATGAGACACCACAGATTGTGAATTTATCTGGACTGAATGACAGTTATCATGCTGGAATGCTGACCTCAGCAGCATTATAAAAATTTGGTGGATTATTTAAATTTGATGGACTTATTGACCTAATGCTGATGACACAACTTTTGGCTAGTTGGTTGTTTGATATAGACTCTGATTTAGGTTTTCACACAGGCTAACTTAGCCTCCTAAACCACTTAGAATCACATTATTACTATATTATTATTATTAGTAGTAGTAGTAGTAGTATTGTTATTCACAGGATTTAAAGCTTTGCTCATATCTTGATGCTAAACTTAGTCATGTATGTGAGTTTGTACAGTAGGATCCTGTAATAAGAGACTTAAAGAGCTGTGCGGATGCTGCCTGTGATACCGGAGATTACTGCATAACTAAATGGATGATGGCATTGTAATGTACATGACCTATGGACTTGATCTGTCATAGTCATCGTTCCGTTGCAACAAAGTTTCTTATAATAGGACTCTATAGTGTGTAGCATACTAGTTTGTTTTACTGTAATAATCATGTGACATGACCTGGTATTTCCTGCCTGAGGATGATATGATGGCTATGCAGTCAGATTTGTATCAAGTTTCGGGATGACCTTAGTTTCAATTTTTTTCCCAATTTCTTTCATTGGATATATGTTGCCTAGGAAACAAATGCACGGTTGCACACACTATGATTTTTACTGGCTGATGAGGTCATTTAGGATCAGCTGTGTATTTACTGAGTATAGAATCCATGTTTATTTCAATTACTTGTACTTCCTTTCCTTAGGTTTTGTTGTGATCCAATGGTTATTGAATAAACTTTCTAATAATTTCTTTGGAAGAAAAATCAGTTGCAGTCATGCATACATACTCACTCTTGAAAATGTCGGCATGCTAGAAATGTCAGGGCTTATGTTATGCCAAATCAGAATTATTATGGTCTGTTTGACCGTTGTCATTATTATTATTATTATTATTATTATTATTATTATTATTATTATTATTATTATTATTGAGACAATTTTTATAGTACAGTGAGTAAAGGCCAAAATCAGGTGGGCACTTTGACAAATGTCATTTAAATGAGATGTTGAAAACATGAGTCCTTTAGATTCTGTTTGCATTGTAATGACAGAGTTTTACAAGATGTCTCTATTTCACATTAGGCAACGCGACTGCTAACTTGCACGTGAAGCTGAATTGGTTGCTTTGGTTTTGAATAAATGGAAATTAACCTTTACCGATCCTTAGTCTTGTAGGACATGACATCCGGAAATTTAAAATTTATCGTGGTTGTGGTCCTGTGAAATGTACCATATGTCATCGACTTTTGACAGTGCTTTGCGATCCTATGTCATTTGGTATGTGACAAACAAAGATTATAGATGAAGTGGGACATCCTTCAGCTGTGATTTTAGGTTTTGTAGTACCAGTAATCTGAAATCCTGCTCTAGATAGGTACCAGTAATCTGATGACTGGAACTGAATACAGTGGTGGCTATAGCGAGCGCGTTGCCTTTGTCGTTATTTAGCAACATGTCGAAGAGGAAGTTTATATATATTTTTTGAATTTTAAAAATTTTCTTTCTGTTGTATAGTATATGCAAAACATAGGGGGGGGCTAGATGTTCGGGAAAATATTTGGATTTCTGTAGGAGGATGCAGAAATTTTAGTGGATAGGTAAAGGTTAAAGCCAACTTTTCCCTCATTCTCTCCAGTTCAAGTGCCAAATGCCTATAATTAAGCTTCACTTAAAAATTATAAAGCCTTCATTCTAATAACTTTCCTGCTACAGCCTCTTTGCTTTTCTGCCTTTAATATTATTATCGCCATATGGACGTATAAAGATAATTTTTGTGTACTAGGGCAGTGGATTTATGGAACAGTTTGTGGGAAAAGGCATTATCAGTTGAGTCAATAAAGCGAATAAATGGATTCAAAAGTTATGTAGGAAAACAGGGTTATCAAATGTCCAAGAGTAATTGTAGTGGTTTTCACACAGGCTAAGGTAACCTCCTAAACCACTTGAAATATTATTATTATTATTATTATTATTATTATTATTATACAGTCATTGTTTTTATTGATTCACACAACTTCTCGTAATCGATTGGATTTATTCCCAGCTTCAAAATTTTAATGTTGCCCAGAGACTACCGGGTAAGCAACGTTTTTAGACGTTTGATTTAGTAACAGGTTTTGCATGTACCAAACCGCTTGTGAAAGTCTTGTTTATGACTACAATGTTAACTCGGTCATTGGTAAACCATCATTGCTTGTCGGACTCATGGAAGCAGAGTTGGCAGTCTGCTGAGGTCAAGAACAAACACCTCATTTATGCAAGCGCCAACCCGGCTTTGACCTATGATTGGGTCCACCTCAATCGCTATCGAACAGGCCATGGCCGATGCGCCGCTATGCTTCACCGTTGGGGAGCCAGAGATTGAATTGCCCTTGCGGCATCAGACAGACTATGAACCACATAGTCAAAACCACTCACCAGATTCGAAGGAGGACTTGTCCGCATCAGGCTCAACCTGATGCCGTTGAAGGTGAAAGAAAGGTGGGAAGGTGCTTTGATTGTTGTAGGTGCACGGGAGGTGTTGATTGTTGGAGCACCAGAGGTCATAGTACAACTTAGCTACATGCATGGGTTCAAGGTGCAGATAGCTTTGCTCAAATAATGCAATAGATTATATAGATAGACATGGCTGAGTTACTTGGGATGTAAACTTCAGGTTTTGTTGTTATATACTGAGAGATTCAATGACAGTTTTTACTGATATAGGAGTTAACCACATCAGGTTACCCAATTGAAGCTCCTGTTACTTGAAGATAGGGCTTTAAACAGGCTGGGTGTGCCACACAACACACATACACGCACACACACATGGACACAAGCCTAAAAATATTTTTAGACGTTAGTCTTTCTTGCACATTAAACTTGGGCGTGGCTTTTAATGTGGGTGGAGGGCATACAAGTGAAAATGTGACTTACGGGATTATCCTTGTGTGCAGTGGTGGAGACCAGTCATTTATTACTTTCCCTTTTTAGTCGTAATGATTTCCGTTTTAAATTATTCGGTCACTAACAATCACATTTTGAAAATTAATTTCACATTGATTTTAGTGGAATCGAATTGGTCTTGGGGGCTGTCCATTAATTATGTCAACAATTTTTGGGCAATTTTGACCCCCCCCCTCTTGTCAACAACTCAACTTTCACTTAACCCGCCCCCCCCCCATAATTACGTCAAAAACTTTTGACTCTCCCTCAAGATCAATGACAGGTCCCAATAACAAGGTTATTATTTTTTGTGGTGATGACCATTCTTTCCCTTTTTTGCTCATCGAATGTCAAAATGTGGTGGTGATGGCCTTTTTTTCATTGTTTTATTCCATTGTAATAAGTAGTATTCCATGAAATTTCCTATTTTTTTGATTATTTGTAAAAAGTGAAATTGTTGACGTCAACTTCTCTTGACCTCCCCTGTCAACAACTGTCAAACTTTTTCAAACCCCCTCCCCCTAAATTGTTGACGTAATTAATGGACAGCCCCTTGGTTGATTTTGTGTCTTTAGAGGAAACGAAATGTGAACGTGCATTTGTAGTTTTCTTGGATTATACAAGCGCCCCTGAAAGATGTTCTATAATTCGGATTGATAATTAAAATTATAATCCTATTATTTGGGGGGGGGGCAGTTATGTTGACTGTCTTGATCCTAATTGATCAGTTTCTACTTTCTATGGCCGTGGGTCATGTGATCATTACGATCTTACTGTATACAATCTAAACTATAACATGGTGTAACATCATGGACGGTGTACTATATCTGCCTCTGTGTGACCAATATTTGCCTGTAGCAGTACAGTGACTGACTACCCCCATTGTTAGTTCCATTTAACCTTTGACTAATGGCAGGAGCCTATCTGTCCAGGTGTTATCTGGGGTAGCTGGGAATCCAGGAGAAGGGAGAGGGGCAGTGTATGGCTGTATGTTTTCTTAAAATAAAAAAGACCCTGAACACTGGTAAGTGTGCTGCCAGCTGTCGGCCATAAGATGTACAGTGAAACCCGCTTAATTGCATAGTCGCCGTGCAAGCCTTGCTTATGCGATTAACTGGGCTATGCGAATAGTCTGATAATTAATTGTACGCACAAAACACTGGTTCAGGTTTTTATGTTGTTATGCGATTATGCGGATTGTGCAATTAAGCGGTATGCGATTAAGTGGGATCCACTGTACTGGGTTCCTGAAATGCAGTATATGGTGTCTGCGGCCAGTCATTCTTCGTCCTATTGGTGCAGTGTGATAGTCCTTTGGGTATTTCTCACTCCCATCTCTTGCTGTGACCTTTTGATCTGGTGCTTGTCATCAGAAATTAACCTTACCGTTTAAGGGAGTTGGTGTCTGATTCATTTCTGCCTTTACTTGACTATTGTAGTCGTGTGTGTGTGTGTGTGTGTGTTTGTGTGTGTGTGTGTGTGTGTGTGTGTGATTGATTTGATGACAGTTGTAATTGGAAGACATATTTTGCACATGTGTCGTTTATATTATTGTAAATAATAGTTGCTATTGTTTTTATTTTGTTAATGCAAGCTCTATAGGCTAAGACCTATCAGGAAGTGATTTATAGATTTGCATTTAAGTTGATTTGAATAGCACTGTGTACAAAATGAGACCGAACTTACAGTAAAATGCCTGGATTTCTGATACAGAAGAGACCTGTACAGTATTCGTTGCCGTCCGGCACAAACGATTGCACACAATCTGCAATATTTGTGATTTTGAACTATTTCAATGCAAAAGGTTTTCAAAATTTTGGTCTTATTCCCTGTATATGTCATCTGGATAAGACACATCTGTAGCAAGAGGATGATGATTGAGGCCATGGATAGGCGCAATTTTCTTAGCCACAGCTCCCCTCAACCAGCAGCTCTTCTCATAGAACCAGCCTATATTTTTAAACAAAGGCTGTCTCTCATTAGGCCTCTTATTCGCCCTATGACCTACGGTAATCTACCAGTAATTGCCTGAGCTGTTAACTGCAGTAATTCCTGGTAGTCAGCCCTACTTAAATGAATATCCTATTTTGAGACCCGTGAGAAAAACCAGCAGCCAGGAAGTATTCTGAGCCTATGGTGGTCTTGGTCTGACCTCTGGTGCAGATGGCTGGGCAGTTGAGTTTGACAGTACCGGTACTTGACACCATCAGTGCATAAGGGTGGGGGGTTTACTTCACTTGATATATTGCCAATAGTGGTCTGAATGCTCACCACTGGAATATGAGTCCAAGAAATCTGACAATCTTAAGTACCAGTAGTACTACAATAGGTTTATTATATTGCATTGTGTTTGCCTAATCTGAACTCCGTTTGCCCATATGCTTATGGTTGTAGTTTATTCGTACTGGTACGTAATACATATTGAATTTTTTTGTAGATAGACTCCGTGAAATATTTTTTTGACAATTTGGACCGGATTGGTCAGGCGGTGAGTCAATTTCAGAATTGTGTTTACTAGCTTACTGCAGTTTACTACTAAATCATCATCATCATCAAGATTAACGGTTAACTGGTTAACCGGTCCTAAGAGCAAGGACCGGTCCTTTTAACCTTGACCGGTTAACTGTAATTTCAATTTCCATGAAATATGTTGAGCCATTTCAAACTACATTTTCAAAAGTTTTTCAGAAATCTATTCTCTGTCAAATGTCTACAAAGTCGATCGAGAGATAAGAGGGGTCTTAACTTCGTCGTCATTATTATCGAGCTCCATGGGTGCTGTACCCATAAGTGTCAACATCCTGATTCATAATTTGCCTCCATCTTTCCACTATTAAGTGCTTGTTCCTTAATAATTTTCTCTGTGTAGTTTGAAGAGTATTTAGGCCTGCACTGTTGTTAAATCATGCACTTTCACTCGCTCAGACCTATCTTTTCCTTACGTTGCCTGATGTGCTAGACCCCTATTAGAATCTGCATGCAATATTCAAATTTGTTTGGATCAGACAGGGTCATGGAGGGTTGGAGAGAGGACAATTTTCCCAGTACTTATGAGCATAAAAGGGCCCCTCTGCCATCACAGCTCTCAGTGGGCCAGAAATCGGTTGTCAGCCCTGTATAATGCACCAAAGCAATTAATTTGACCTAAAAGTGAAGTGAAGAAGGAGGCTTCAGTGCAAATTGGATGTTGTGGTGAATTAGTAAGGTTCTTGCCACACAAATTTAGGGTAGCAGGTTCGAATCTGACTGACCCAAACCACTGCCTGCGTAGCAACCTTGAGCAAGCGTTAGCATGCAGGGAAGGGGGCAGTGGGGGCAGTGGGGCGGTGACCCGAGGTGCCGATCAGATGGGCGTTCCAAAATTGACTTGGTGACCTTTTTTGCTCGTTGAACATTTGTTTATCGACTTGGCCCCGGGTGTCGACCACTCTCTGCATGCCACTGTAGGTAAGTCATCGTAATAAAGATTCTGTCTACATAGAAGTGTTTTTATATTTTTAGAATTATGTGCCGACCAACCAAGATATTTTGCACTCACGAAAAGCGACCAAATGCATCGTCGAGCACGAATTTGTCATTCATGGCAAGCTGTTCCTGTTCGTTGACGTCGGAGGTCAGAGGTCGCAGCGACAGAAGTGGTACCAGTGCTTTGACGGCGTCAAATCGATTCTGTTTCTCGTGTCTTCGAGCGAATTCGATCAAGCGCTCTATGAAGATCGCCAGACCAATCGTCTCGTCGAGTCGTGTGACATATTCGATGCGATCGTTAATAACAAGGCGTTCACCAAAGTGTCGATAATTCTGTTCCTAAACAAGACGGATCTGTTGGCGGAAAAAATCAAACGGGTCTGCATAAAAGAGACGTTTCCGCAGTTCACCGGCGATCCGCGTTCGCTGTCCGACGTCCAGAAGTTTATGCTGGAAATGTTCAACCAACGGAGAACTAGTCGATCGAAACCTCTTTTCCATCACTTCACGACTGCAGTCGACACGGAAAACATTAACGTCGTCTTCGAGGCAGTGAGGAACACGATTCTTCAAGAAAATCTCAACACAGTTTTTCTTCAATGATGGAGGGTTTTTTTGTACCTGTTAGACAACGTGAAGGCCACGCGATAGTTAAAGTAAATCCCTTTTCTAATTTTTTTTACATTTTGCTGTATTTCTGCTGATATCAAGCTTTTGCCAACGTTTGACTTTATCAAGATATTTTGTTCATACGCGAGATTAAAATATTGTAAATATCAGACAAGATAGTTATATTTTAGATATATTCCTGATGGTATTAGTTGTTGTGTTATTTGTCCATTATGCAGACCAAACTAATTGTGAATATAGATTTCTGTAGTCTGTTCAACTTTTGAATCTCTGCGCTATAGTTTCGTGTTTTTGGAAACAGTTGTTTTCTTCCTGATCATTTCTGATGTCTGATTATTGATATTTTTTTAATAATTGAAGCATGTCTTTACTTTCCACATTTCTGTTTTTATGAAGGATCCTGTGAACGTGTTTTCATTCTATTAGGCAGTAGGATTATTACATGGATAGCTCTGAGGCCTTTTTTTATCTCTCTCTCTCCTTGTACCTATTCATATATTAATAGTTGCAAAGAGAGGTGAAAAGAGGGAGAGCGTGAGAAAGAATATCTTTATATATTTTTTTGGATATAAGATTTCTTCAGGTATTGCAGACGGCACTGAATGCCTTGCTGGTGTCTTGATTCTATTCTGTTATTGGCAACATTGTTAAATTTAGCCATGGTACATCTGAATTTGGTACGTTGAGATACAATTTTATTTAAATACGTATAAATTTGAGAAAAGAGCGACAGCGGTTTTGTCTTGGTGTTGCCATGGTAGCTGCTTGAGTAGGAGAAGAATGCATATGTTTCATTCACGTGATTGTAGGACCAATTACTTGTACAATTCCAGGGTGGGCCAGGGTGGGCCATTTGTAGATTGTCCCAGTTTCATATCTTAAAATGAGGCCGAAATTGTGAAGCTGTATGATTTTTATTTTTTCTTTATTCTTTGATACTGTACATGGACTCATGATTGTACGCTGTACAGTGTTACGTTGGATTGCATAGAATATTATAGTTGAAGTATTTTAACTCTATGTTGTGTAATTGTTCAGCTGTCTATGATGGATCTGTTCATTTTCATTTACACTAGTGAATCAAGGGTAATTGCTATAATCACTATCTTTAGACTAACAGTCACGATACATAATTGATAGGCAAGTTAATCTGCTGGCACTTTGGGGAGGAGGTATAGGATGGTGGTTGTATGGGGTTTTCCAAGCCCTAATACTACCCTACCTCCCATGCACTACATGGTGACATGACATTCAATTTTTTGATGTTTCCCAGAAGTTTAAAATTAAGTTATATTTTAGATATTTAGCCTGTGACACTTTAATTTTCCTTACCTATTTTCTGCATCGGCTTTCTTAAATTCTACCGTTCATGGTCATCTATTCTTGACCTGACACCAGGCAGTCATTATCATACTCTTATCATATTCGTTGTGTTGATTAGTGTAATTATGGTCAGCAGGGTGCGATCTGTGACCTGGAGCAGGGGATATGTCGAGCTTGGGGGATGTAGTTGTTGGAGAAATGTAGCAGTGGGGGGAATCCCCCTCCCCCCTACAAATCGCGCCCTGGTGGTCAGAATTCCTAAGCCAGCAGTTTAAAAAGTATTTACCCATATATTGGTTCTGATTGCATGTTTTGTACATATTGGATGATTTGACCGTGTGGTGTTTTTTGATATTACTGTGTATCAGATGTATTTGGTTTTTTGAAAGAGAATCGTACCCACTTGTGGCCCGGTTTAGTTTGGTCCATAATTTTGTTTTTGCTCTGATGATCATTTCCAAATGTTATATACTGCGATTTACCGGTAATCTGCAACAAATTGACGTTCCTCTTATATTTGTTTCCCTGTTTCAAATGTTTCCTCCATCTTTGAAAATCATGAAGCAGGTTTGATTGTTGCTTAGCATGAATTCTGAAAATCTGGTGAAGACTCAGTCCATTCCATGTGTCAC
Source organism: Metaphire vulgaris (assembly GCA_018105865.1). NCBI lineage: Eukaryota > Metazoa > Annelida > Clitellata > Crassiclitellata > Megascolecidae > Metaphire > Metaphire vulgaris. Next base: position 1,964,777 of record CM030853.1, read on the forward strand.
CACTATCTCTGCTTCTGTTATCAACGATTCTGCTAATTATTTTTGCGGTTGCTTTTCTTTCTGGTTTTACTGTGGTTATAAAATACTGCTGATTAGCTCTGCTTACATGGCTGCTGCCCATTAAGATGGTTATGCTAACAAAAATGGTTATATATGGCATATATGAAAGTGAATCTACACTGTTTCTACTAATGTTTCTGCACTTATGTCTGAAGTTGCAGGAGTGCAGGTGACCTGTTTGTATGCCATCCGTTGATGGTTGCACTGTGAAATAATGGCTGTACCTGGCTAATAAAAGGTGGAGTGATTAAAGTGCTAAATTTGTGACATATTACCCTGCTATGTTCTAGCTAATTTGCATGTTCCACATGAATATGCATAATTTTGAAGCTGTAACATGTTTCCCCAGTTGATGGTTATGTGTCACTTGGTGCATGTTGATCTTGTGACCGAGGTAATATATTTTCACACTGCAAAATTCTATTAAAAAATGCGTCGATTCAATTTAAATGAAAATACTAATTTGCTTTTGTTAAGTTTATATTTAGTAACATAGGTGATAATTTTCCCATTTTCTATATTGAATTTTTCAATTTGGAAATGCTGACTGTGAAAATGCTAGCCACTTCCATGCATTTACCTGTGACTGTAGTTCAAATCTGTTACTGTCCTGTAAATAGTAAAGGTGGTAAATATTGTTACGTGTCTTATGTAACCAGTATTATATGCTCTTACAGTTTTGCCGAATTCTGTTTGTTTCATTGTAAATATTACTTTTTATGTACCGTAAGTCCCTTGCATTTTTCGTAGTCGTGTGTATTGACGGTAGGCACTGCAACTCGACTGTACATTTTGCAGATAGTATTATGTTAATATTCTTATTTCTTGCAGTGTTATACAGTATATATTAAGGATTTAAAGACTTTTGACTTATAATGAAGAATATTTGGATTATATTGAAGCAGTCAGGTTTGGATGCTTCATGTCAGCATTAAGATGTTATCTTTTCTTTTTATCTCTCTCTCTCTCTCTCTCTCTCTCTCTCTCTCTTGCCCTAGTTAATGTAATTTGTAATTGCAAATTTTTTTATCTTAATTCAATTTTACATTGAAATGTGTAAAATTGCTTTTTGTCTGCAAGTACTTTTATTTTTTATATAATATTTTCAGCATCTTTGAAGCTCTATTGGTGTTATGCTATTTGTTTTATAGGATGGTTTCTTTCATAATGAAATCTACTGTATTGTCGCAAATATTTTGGAATAAATTGAAAGTGCTTGTTTATAACCAGATGTTGATTAAAATTAGCATACATTGTGGTTGTCATCCATCTGGCAAGAATTTAAGCATGATTTGTATTCAATCATGACAATGACTCGTGTTAAATCGAGGTGTCACAGCTGCTATGTTGGATCTGAATTTTCTTGATTAGGTTTACATAGGCATAAACTTCTACAGTTCATTAGGCCTCTAGGTTCAAGCGCCCCACTTTTTGAGAGGCTACCATAGTCCATAGGGAAGGGGAAATGCTTCGGGGTTGGAGTCCCATACTTTTTCATCCAAGTTTACGCCAGTGAATGCACACAGTGTACTTGTTGCATTGGTTTAATAAATTCAAAGACTTCGTTTCATTTATGTGATTTTAAAAATCAATCAAATCAATCAAATTTAAATTTTATAGATTATAATATAATTATAGATTATAATATAATTATAATTAACATCACATCAAGAGTATACAACTTGACTATAGTATAAACCATGAATAACTGTATACCTGAACAGAAATATGTTGAATAATTTTTTCCATCAAGTTTGTGCAAATGACAATAATTATAATCCATACTGACTGTATGCAATGTAGTTGTATTTAAAAACATAGCAAGATCGCTAATTTCATCACAAACCTATGGTGTGCCAAAATAATTTCCTTCTGCGCTCAAATTGTTAGTCATCCCCAAAGACAGAGGGTTGACTGTATGTAATGTAGTTGTATTTGTATTTGATTTCCATCTCAATATTTGGCTAATGGAATGCCTCTTGAGCCGGGATATTTCTAGGATTGTGAATGGGGGGGTGTCGACCTCAATTTGGGGGTGTCGGAGCTAATTAGTATGCATTTTGTATGCATACCATTGTCACATTACCAAATTTTGGGTGTGTCGACCTCAAATGGGGAGGTATTGGAGGGGGTGTAAAAATATCCCTGCTCTTGAGCATGGCTTGAATGGATGTGTAGCATCATGTGTTGGCAGTTAACTGGTTCAAAATCTCTAGAAATGAAGAATTTTTAGTTCTATCTGGGAGGATAAACAGTGAAACTATGGGTGCTTTCCACGCTTTACTAGTAGTGGGGCGTTTGTACTTGTCGCACTAGTAATATCGTAATGGTGAGGAATTTTGGTAGTCAAACTGAAAGCCGATTGGTCAGCCACCAAAGCTCTGATTACAGTTCAAGCAACATACATGTTTCTTCAAGTACACTTAAGAAATTTGGCTTAATGAGTTTACTATAATAATTTTTAAAATGAGTCTTTATGCCAACATTAAATTAACACAAATTGACTCAGTGTTTTATACGGAATAATTTTGTTAGGAGGGGACCCCCCCCTCTATTACCCTCCCCAAATCCCAGCACTTACACAATTTTTGCAATTTTGCAACTGTCAACAACTATCAACTTTCAGTTGTCTTTTCCCCCCTCAATGACAGGTCCAACCAAGTCAATTATTTTTTTTGACCATTTTCCCATGTTTTGCTCATCGAGTGTCAAAAGCCTCAATGGCCCCCCAGGCCTCCAGTCTGGATAAGACTGAAATTAAATTTTTGATTCTAACGATTACTGCATTGTGTCATGGTTATAATAACTGGAATTTTTCAAACCCCCAACCTAATTTGTTGGCTAATTAAGGGTAGGGTAGTAAGCTTATTATGAAATTGAGAATGCGCACTTTGGAGGATGAGGACGTTTTTCTTTTTGCTCGTCATCGTTTTAACCCGAAAATGTCGATCCCACCCCACCCCATTCTGAATTCCGGGCTCCTGGCTACGCCAGTATATTATATATATATATATATATATAAAGTTATCTTCTGAATACAAACGGGATAGCGGCCAAGAATACATCGGTTATCTTTGGATCTTCTGGATATCCGCTCGGATCTACTTTTGGTCTGGATCTTTACGTGGTTGTTCAACGTTGATTGCCGCCACAAACAGGTTGACCACATCTTGAAATGAAACGATAGGTTCTTCGCCATCTTTGATCCAGACGACAGGCTGCTGTTCCGCGTGTTTTGCCATTGTCTCGTGGACCAGTTTCATCACCTTCGTTAGTTCCATTTTCTTGCCGTTTTGTACGATTTCGAAGCAGCCCAAGCCGAACTTCGGATTGATGAACCAGAACTTGGCGCTGATGGAGATGCAAGCGTATATCTTGCCTTCGGCAATTCGCAGGTTGTCCAGGTGGAGGCACACCTTTGCGTTTGGTATATAGGCCGTAGATAAACAGAATGGCGGATGATCTTTCACTAACATACAAAGTATCAGACCACTTTAGAATTCAACTCAGACAGTTTTGCGATCATTGGTAATTGATCGCCCACCCACCACCCCACCCCCATATTCTGGCTGGGACCGATATCGTGGGCTCTGCGCAAATCTTTAGAATTTTTTTTGCGGGTGGGACGTGTAGATAGCATGACGAAGTACAATATGCAAAGAACTTCTTGTCCGTTCTTTTGTCTCGCTTGCTACGCCTGAAAATTGTCGATGCCCCCCACCATTCTCCCGGCTTCCAAGTGGTGGGGCCGTTGGGGTGGCAAACCTAATCATGGGGCCAACCATTTGTTGCGTCAGTAAGTCCCAGTTCAGGGGCAGGCATTAGGCACCGCCCCCGGCCTCCCCTGTGGAGCCGCCACTGATTCAGGGACCCTGGCTATGTCACTGAACATTTCGTAATAAAGACAGTTCTGCGATTACACCGATGTTTAACTTGCAATAACGATAAGAAAAAGCAGGATCGAATGCAAATCAACACGGCTCACCCAATGGCGTCGCGAGGGAGCTGCGGGGGTTGCGGACCGCACCGGGTGACACCATACAGAGGGGTGACACCAAACAAGGATGGCCTTTTTAACGGCATTGAGAAGGAACAAATAAGGAAGATGTAGAAGAGGTCCCCAGTCTAAATGGGTGACGCCACGATTTTACCGCCCTGGGCGACACCAACCCTAGCGACGCCACTGGGGTCACCATCACACGTACCAGAAAAGGTATGTGAGATTATCTGTTTATTGTTGCATCTGAGGGAAAGCTCAAGCGTGTCGCTGTGGCTGGCATGTTCCAGAACAACACAAACTGCAACAAAATGGATTATAGACTATGTATACATGTTAATTAAGCCTCATTCCTTTCTCCTTCTTTCTATTGAAACGTATTTTATTAATTTACCTCCCTCCCTCTCTAGTCTATCTTACCGTAATCCACAACATCAAGTAGGGGCCTAAAATACTAGTGACTTTCACACAGACAGTAGGCCTAATGCCTCCTAAGCCACTCTAAATCACGCTATAGTAGTTTACTAAGTAGATAATAATGATGATGATGATGATGATGCTGTTGTTGAATGACGATGATGATGTCGATCCCCGACCCCACTTACCCACCCTATTACGGAACCCTGGCTACGCCACTGGCATCAGCAAAGTCAATTCGTGGTTCTCAAAACCCATTTTCACCTCTGTCAAGAATTGAAAGTTACAGTACGTGTGAAAAGAACCACACGGTCGTAGGCAGGGTTCGGTCAGTTACCTCAGCATTGGGTGGGGATCCTAGCCCCTTGACATAGGGGTTGGGAAATGTAGCAGGGGGACAAGGTTTGAGTGGGGACACGTTTTGGGGATTTCCATTCCCTCAGCCAACATCTTTAAAAAAATCCCTCTTCCCTTCTACAAACTTTGCGCCCCTCCTAAGAAGGCCTAGACGGTCGGACAACTCACATTCCTTCCAGAAGAAGCGTTCACAGCATCTGCAGTGTGTGCCTTCGCAAGTACAGTATCCGTTTGCGCCTGGAAATCTGGTCTTGTTCTTCGTCGGATCGAACAAAGACTCAACCGTTTCCAGGAACTGTCCGATTTCTCTCGCCATCTCTTCGTCCGTCGCTGCACAAAAAAAACATTTGAATTTCGAAACAGATGACGTCACGCACTATGGTGGCGGGAAGCATTTCGAAAACAGCGTCAGAAATTTTTGTACTTGACCCCCTCCTCAGGGTTAATTTTGGGATTATCAATTTGGGGGTGTCCGTAAATTCTGGGGGTCCCCTGCAAAGGCGTCGATCCATTTAGAATATTGGAGGGCCAAACCTCCAAAGTTAGGCACATGAAAAGTTGAGGCTGTCATTCTCGTTGTCCTGGTCAGTGGTCACTCTTTATATATATATATATATATATATATATATATATATATATATATATATATATATATACTATATATATATATATATATATATATATATATATATATATATATATATATATATATATATATATATATATGTTCTGTCTCCAACGTTCTTGTGTTCTTGTGGAATGGCTAGTAGGGCGATCGAGGGAAGAGCCGCGTATTAAGATATCTGGTTAATTATACAACAGGTTTTATAGACATCAAAAACAAGTTTTATAATTAATTCGTTGCGTGAGAGAAGCCAAGAAGCCAATTGAAGACCTGTTGAATAGAGGGTGTATAGGACCTAGATATGCAAATATCCAATCAATTTAAAGAAATTCTTCCGTAAAATCCACATTTTCCTCTTGTTCCAATCTTCATTGCTTTAAACTTTGCAAGAATAATCAATAATATATTTCTCAATTTCGATCTACATGGTTCGAAATAGAGCACTTCCAGCCATTTCATACTACACACTAACGCCATGCATTGACTGTACGAGAACGAGGGTCATAAACTAAATGAAAGTCCTGCCGAATATCGGGGTGGGGTTGGCTAGTAGGGTGATCGAAGGAAGAGCCGCGTATTAAGATATCTGGTTCGTTATACAAAAGGTCTAGTAGACATCAAAATCAAGTTTTATAATGAAATCGCTGTTTGTGAGAAGCCAGTTGAAGGCCTGTTCAATAGAGGGTTTATTGGGCCTTGATATAGAAAAATCTAATCGATTTGAAGAAATTATCCGACAAAATCCACACTTTCCTCTTGACCCATCTTTACTACTTTAATATTGACAAGAATGATTAATAATATCATTCTCAATTTCGATCTACAGACAGTGGCAGCTTCACAGCGGGGTCCGGGGGGCCCCTACCCCCCTATTGAGTGCCTGGCCTTGCCAGTGGCCCCTCTGTTGGGACCCTATGCTTAATACTACACACCTAACAACAAATGGTTGTCCCCCATGATTAGAAGTTGCCACCCCAACGGCCCCCCACTTGCCAAGTCCTGAAGCCGCCACTGGGGCCACATGCCGAACAGCACCGAATTAATCGCATAAGGCGTTTGCCTGCAATGCATCACGCAATCGTCTGTAGTTTCGGCAACAGTTTCATTGAATTTTCTCGTGCATTCCTTAGCTTAGCAATATTCATCGCGTGTAGACTACTAACGTTCGAACGTCTGCTTAAATTCCGTTCCAATCACAGCTGCTTCCATCGCGCCGAGAACGAAGACCGTTGCCACCGCCACTTCGAAGATTTTAAAGGCAGCCATTTCTTCGAATTAGTCGCTAAATAAGCTAAAAAATTAATGATAAGAATTTCAACTCAATGCAGACAGACACACAGCGCGTCAAATTGTTAAAGATTTATTGCGAAAATATTGCTAAATGGCTAATATACTGTAGAACAGTGGTTCTCAACCCGTGGTCCGCGGACCGAAAGTGGTCCGCGAGAGAGGGTCTAGTGGTCGGCGGCAAATTCTGTAAAAAGTTAATAAAACGACATATATATTTTCCACGTCAGTGGCTTAGCCAAGGGGGTTTGGGATTAACCCACCCCTTTGGGTGCCCGAACCCAACATTTTTTAGAGCAAGCATCCCAATTAAGTAAGATGACGACCTTTTTTGCTTGTTATGATTTTTTCTCAATTTTCAGATGGTCCGCGAGAAATTGTTGACCTTCAAAAGTGGTCTGCGAGGCAAAGGGGTGTGAGAACCACTGCCGTAGCTAAGGCAATATGAAATTCTCAACGGGTGCATGGGCCAGTTGCTGGTCGGACGCAGTGAGGGCATTCTCTCAATGCTAAAGTAAGATTGTCGGAGGAAAAGGACGAGTTCATCTTACCCAAGGTCTGTAGTCTTCTGTTCGTGTAGAGTCTATAACGCAAACTACTAAACTTGACTGCAGCTATAGTGAACCTGTAAATGAGAGACATTTAAGAGTCTGTCTGTATTAATGAATGTATTTATGATTTTGAGGGCGTTGGCGTAGCCACGTCGGGGTGGGAGGGGAGCGGTCCTCTATTCGGACCGGAGGGTTAGGGGTAGAGTAGTAGTATGGGATCAGGAGACATCAAAGCGCCTGAGATGGCGCTGTTGTTTGCTCGTCAAGGCTTTTGGCCTGGAAATATCGCCGTGACGCCCCTATTCTGAAATCCTGGCTACGCCACTGGTTGAGGGTAATTCAAGTTCGCTCCGAAACACCAATCAACTAAATAATTTGTCTCGATTGAGGTGTTCGAATGCTGGTAGGACATGTAGTCGGAGATGAGGGCGATTGCGTTTCTGCTTTGCAGTTTTTAAAAGTTAGCCATTAATAGGCCTACACCTGTATATCCTGCAGAAGTTACTCAAGTTCCTAAACCTTGACTTAGGTGAGTCTTGTCAGCGGTAAAACTGCGGGTAGGCTGCGTGAGGTTGTCTACAATTTGGAGTTATTGCTAAGAGCAACGCGTCTTAATAATAGCAAAACATCGAGTAGGCCCCTATGCGTGCAAATTTTGTCTTGAATTACTTTAAAATTTCTTATATAGGCCTATATATATATATATATATATATATATATATATATATATATATATATATATATATATATATATATATATTTATTAGGTGGTCCTCAAAAGCAAAGTTATACTTTTTCAAAGTGCTTTTGCATTTTCCTGTTCCATTTGGAATAAAAACAATTTGGGAAAAATTCTAATCGAAGCTAAACATATTTAGTACTGTCACACGACCCCTATATTTACAGTGTGTGAAAAAATCTTGCATCGGCATTTGAAACCGAAATATTTTAATAATTTTTTGATATTATTATCAGATTTTCTTGTAGAATTGGTGGTTATTATATATTGTTTTGTATCAATTTTAATTCTCTTCATTTCTGTATGTGATGTTGATTATGCACTTTTCCCAGACTTTGAAGGAAATATGGCCACTGTGTGATTTCTCGAATCTTTACTAAAAGGGGCGGAGTTCGCATGATATGGTGCGCGTTCTAACTACTTTAGCGCAATAATTGCTTTTGAATTTTATAAGGTAGCCTTGAAAGGGCCTTTTTATTTATTGTTGTCATTAGTACTCTATGGGCCAGCCATTGTTCTTTCTGACTAAATGACATCTGTGTTGGAATGGACCAATTTGACAAGGTGCTCATGTGTTATGATGTGATTCCAGGCTGCAATTAGAGACTCAACGTTCTGCGGCTGATTCTTTGGTAATCTCGGCTGACTACTACTATGTACATTGTACAGTATGTACACTAGTACTACAAGTTCTCAATAGTGTCAAGATCAGGTGACTGAGCCGGCAAATCAATGGATGATTCTTCTTCCTACAAGCAACAGTTTTCGCTCTAAGACAGGGTGCATTGCAGTCCTGAAACAAATACTTGCTAGGAAACAGCTGTTTAGCTGATGGCAGCATACATTTCTCTAGAATATCTCTAGATATGATATTTATCTGCATTCACCATCCAGTCAACAATATGAAGTCTTCCAAACCCACTGGCTGCCATGCATCCCCACACCATAAATGTCGTTAACACTGACATGTTTAGGCACTCCGGCTTCTATTCTTCATGTGGAAACCTTACAAAAATCTTGCCATGGCTCCATAGACTGCAAAATGTGCTTTCATCACTGAAGAAACCTTTCTCTCATGACTGACACAACACAGTATTCTAGACGAGGCCTTACTAATGACTTATATAGATTTCTCTCAGAAGAAGTTCAGGAAACGTTAGCTTCCGGTTATCAGGAGATGTTCTGATCAGGACTTTATTGCCTCTGGTGGCTGACTTCCTGGGCCGACCGCAATGGGGTCGATCTGTCGTACTTTTGGTATCCTTGTTCTTCAGTAAAATGCGCACAACCGTGCTTTGATTACAGCCGACCTTTGCTGCAATGTTTCGACTGGAATAGCCTTTTCCGCTCAGAACCACAACAAGGACTCGGTCTTCACTAGATAGAAACTGCCTCAACAACGACAACACCAATACTTGCTACAAGTTGTTGAGTGGCATCCATCTCAAGCAGTTTCCCAACGCTCAGAAGAGCCACAGCATCTAGTCGATGACACCGATTCGTATGCCAGTGACACGTCACAGAACTCATTGATTATTATGATTACTTTGCAATAGTCTTGATTACAGTGGCATAAAGTTCAACAGTTTTTGGTTCAATGCCTTTTTGGTACTAAATAATTGGACTACTTTTAAAGGACATTTGTTATTAGTGTCGCAACTAAATATTGGTATGAACATAGTGGGTACAAGGTCTCATCATTGACAGAAATCCTGTCTGCAGCTGATGAGTACATATATGTAGTTACATAAAGACACAACAAACCTAGTCTAACGTTTTGCTGATTCATGGTAACCGGTGAAAACTGGCTGCTATGGGATGTTTGGACATATGTAGAGCATGCTGTGTAGCGCCTATGATAAAGATTAATACACCAGTCAACTCAGCTTAAAGTGTATGCACAGTGCAAATTTCAGCCTGATATCTGCTGTTTTTCCCAAGATATTAAACTTCAAAAAGCGTAAAACTAACACGTAGCGTCGACTCGCGATTAGCCTCGATTCAAAATATCATATCTCTGAGTTTTTTGACAAAACTAGCTGATAATTTCAAGATTTACTCAACTTGAGCTGTACTTCAAGCCCTGCAAATTTCTTGCAGATCTGAGATGGTGTGGTGAACAATTGTCTAAATACTGGCTGCGTTGTCATGGAATGACCCTGTTTGTAATTTTCAATGTAAGTGTGACAGTGGTTAATGAGGGTCTATGAAAGCCAAACTTGGTAACAATGTTTTTTATTAGAAATGAACAGTTTAAACAAAAAGCACTTCAATAAAATCTACTTTTAAAATTTTTTGTGCATTTGAGGACCACTAATATATATATATATATATATATATATATATATATATATATATATATAAGCATTTAATTAAAAGTAGAGTCAAACCAGACACTCGAAAGCAATTATGTGAAGAAATTTGAACCACATTTGCAATATAAACAGTCTCTACCCTCCAAATCTTCGAAGTTGAAATGAAAGAACCCGCATGCAGCACCTCCATAATACCAGCACATCGAGTCCCTACGTAAAATCGATTTTAATAAGCAGACGTTGATTTATTAAAATTTAATCCATTTAAAGTTCCTTGACAAACAAACCATAAATACTTGGTCCTGCCTACGCCGATTTCTACAGGACAACAGTGGTCAGAGATTGCAGATTTCAGATTCACCAGAAGTTTCGATAACGCTTATCCATTTCTCAGTGTAAATTGTTATCAAAGTTTGGCCTAAATTATTAGGGCATTTATAGTCTTGGGTTTCCTTGATTTCGTCTTCGATAGAGACTCGAGATCGTTAACTGATAAGAATGGTTTCCTATCGAATCGTCCTGTCTGCAGTGGGAATGACATTCGTCCTAATTGGCCTGACCAGCGCCTCATCAATTCTCATTGAAATGACGAAGACGTCTGACCGTAAGTGCGATTACATTCATTTAATTAACTAAATTTCGATCATCAGGAGTAAATACAACGTTTCCAGGCGTTCAGGAGAAGACTATTACCGGTATTGCCTGATCCGATCAACTTGCCGCGCTGTTTTCCCGTACAATTTAAATATGTCTCTGTGCAGTGGCGTAGCCAGGATTTTCTCAAAAAGGGGGCTACGACGACAGTGTTGAAGTTGTGAACTTTGAGCTGGGAAGGGGAGGGAGGTTGAAAACTGAAATTCGATGAATGACAGAAACTGCATGTACCTGATATGCGATTTTTTGGAGGGTTGCAAAGTTAGCGGGGGGGGGGGGGGGTTCAACCTTCCCAACACCCCTCCTCCGGCAACTCCAACACTGGGTTACGAACGACGTCCCAACTTCGAAAAATCCTGGCAAGTAGAAAACGGTCGCAGCTATAGAAGCGAACAGCGCCTATACGCCTATACGACTATATTGGTATTTTTTCTTTGCTTATTTATTTTCTTTTTGCTACCTTAAACCCGATTTTGGCGCCCCTCCACCCACGAAATAATAATGCGCAATAAAAAATTTTGGTCTGGCCAACCAATGGGGGTCGGAGTTTAACCCCACCCACCACCCACCCCTCCCTTGGCCACGTCCCTGCCTTTGCGTGGATTCGCGAATTTGTTCAGTTATTTTAACCCCTTAACTGGGGATCCCGGATATATCCGTCCATTTTACATTGAGTTACAATTAAATACACGGTTAAGGGGTTAATATACGTTCTTCATGCAGAAGTCGACGGTGGCAGCATTGAGGAGAGCGTCAAAGACCAACAGCAGGGAGATGTCTGGATGGTGTCGACCGATTCGCTGGAGGCGAACTTCGACTGTAGATGCTGTGGATCCCACTGTACCTGTTGCCGGACCATCAGAGTGCCTCTGTATCCAAGTTACTGTAAGTAGTCTGAGACCAGATAATAATTAAATAGCACATTGACGCGCTACAAAAGTCGCGTATAGTATCGTAGCAACGTCTACAGAAATATCTACATAACCGTCTCCAGTCCGTCCTGAACGCTGCTGCGCGAGTGATATGCCAGGCCTCATTAGGCGATCACATTACTCCGCTGCTACGCGATCTGCACTGGTTGTCTGTGCCAGAGCGGATCCATTTCAAGCTGGCAACATTGACCTTCCGTTGCCTGAATGGAGCCGGTCCAGAATACCTTGCGTCCGAACTATCACGAGTGGCTGACCACGCAAGCCGGCAGAGATTGAGATCGGCTGGATCCGCCTTATTGGTGGTCCCGAGGATGCGCCTCCGAACCGTCGGGGATCGAGCATTTTCCTCGGCCGCGGCTCGGGCATGGAATTGTCTACCGCCTTCAATACGGCTCTCTACGACCTTGAATACTTTTAAAGAGAGACTTAAAACCTGGTTATATCGCACGAGTTATCTGTAACTTTGTAATGTGTTCACGCAGTTCGTTCGGACGAGTTACCACATAAATCAGTACGTTAATAATAATAATAATAATAATAATAATAATAACGTCTGCTAATTCTGTCTGCCAGTGACGACGACGGCGGCGGCTCCAAGAATTCTTGGTGGGAGGATGCCAGGGATATTTCTAGGATTGTGAATTTTTTTTTCGGGGAGGGGGTGTCGACCTCAAATTGGGGGATGTCCGGAGCTAATTAGTATGCATTTTGTCTGCAT
>CM030853.1:1982428-1989928 GCA_018105865.1 Metaphire vulgaris
AATACACAAAAACACACAGACACACAATCAGGTCAATCGTATTATTTGCATGTTTCCAGGCGTAAGATCTGTGTTTAATCTAGACTCCTGCCATGGACTGCTGGAGGAACTCAAAAAGCTTAAACACAAACACACGGGGAACACACAAAGGGGCTGCACACACAATCAGTTCCATGCAGTATTCCAAAATTTCACAAGGGGGAGGGAAAGGGACGTTTCTGGAAAGGAAGGGCAGGCCATATCCAGTGGAAACGGTCTAGGGCAGCAGGGCCGTAGAGGAATTGAACGTTTCCCCCGTGCCCCCTCTCCAGTTGGGCCATATCCACAGAACATTATTACAACACAGGCTGACTGAAATTTCGCCAACAGCTAATTAGGAACAACATCAGAAGCGTTGAATTCGATGCTGACATTTTGCCAGAAAACAATAAAACAACACAGGCTGACTGAAATTCGCCAAAATTTCGACAGCGATCGTCTGACGTTAAGTGTTTAACGATGCTGGTATTTTGCCAGTAACTCAATGCTGTACGAGAAAATAGATTCGGTAAAATGCCGACAGCGATCGTCTGACGTTAATTGCTTACTGTATTGATAATAGTAGGCCCTCGAGACGTAGATCCAGGCACAACAGGTGCAGTATCTACTGTAGTAATTACAACTACAGGCTGCGTTTCCATCCTTCGGCTCCTTCGAGTAGAGCTCGCTCTTAGATGGATCGAACACGGATTGATCGGCTGTCAGAGGATCATGATCATCAGGGATCATCGGCTGATCTAAATGCCAGAAATCTAAGACACTTGCGTCCTCCCTCCTCCGAAAAATGTTTCTCAATACGTACAATAACAATAACAACAACAACAACAACAACTACTACTACTACTACTACTACTACTACTACTACTACTACTACTACTACTACTACTACTACTACTACGGAAATTTCCCATTTATGCGCCGCATATTTGCGAAAGTTACTGTTTTTCGGTGAAAAAGTCGACGGGCAAAAAAGGTCACTCATACAGGCGGTGATCTCCTGTAAATCCTAGTAAATCCATGCCTATATTAGGAAAATATAAAAAGTGCTATACTGTATATGTGTCTAGAATATCTAAAAATGGGGATAAAATTACCGCATATTTGTACAGAAATCGCATATGCGGAGAAAATGGCTGAAAAGGGGCGTATTAAAAAAATTCGTTAGATACTGCGATTGCATATTATATATATATTATATTCCTATTTTCTCATTGTATATCTCACTGCTTATTCTGAATCTGAATTCCGATAAGGTTAAATGCCTAATAATAGAATGATAACACAGGCATGCAGCAGTGGCGGCTCCACATGAAGGCAGGGGGGGCCGTGCCCCCTATTGAGTGCCTGGCCCCCAAGTGGCCCCCAGTTTGGACCCTATACTTAATGCTACATACATTAAACAACAAATGGTTGGCCCCCCATGATTAGAAGTTGCCACCCCAACGGCCCCCGCTCCCCACTTGCCAAATCCCAGAGCCGCCACTGGCATGCAGGCATGACGCCTGATTGTTTGCAACGAATGCGACACTTACGAGACCCTGAGTCGTCGAAGTTGAATTCGTCTTGACCCGCTGACGCGCCGATCAGACAGAGAATGAAGACAACTCCATAGTAGACGTTCATGGTCGACGAAGACTTTTACGGAAATTGTCGATTCTGGCAGAAAGAAACCTCACAGCTGGAGAAGCGCTGAACGACCAAATCTGTTTGATCAAGACAAAGAAGAAGAAGTTTGATTCCAACTCAAGACATCATATAGAACATAAAACTTCATGTATAGAAAAATAGATTAAATAACACAAGCCCTTAATTTATATCGCGGCGAAAGATGGCAGAGTGGGTTACGCGCTGGAGCGTCAGGCTGACGGAGCGGGTTCAAGCCCCGTTAGTGCCTCTATAGTGGCTTTCATACAGGCAGTAATGCTTCCTAAGCCACTTTAAATCATGCTAAGTAAGTTTTACTGTTTAAATTTCTGAATGGTGATATCTGCAGTAGCTCTTTCGAGGGCGCTATATAAATTCACGAGATTTTACTTTGCTTAGGCCTACCTGGAAACTTTAAATGATTAATTGCATCAATATGTTCAAAATCAACGTTTGAACAACGAACCCCACTCCAGATCTAAACTGCATAGGAAATGGGGGAGGGATGGAGGGGCAGAAGTGGGAAATTATTGTTGAAAAGTTTGCAAAGACACTTTTGCCGCCTCTGGCTCATGGATAATCCGCCCTCCCCCAAATTAATTCATAATTCAGAGGCGGATCCAGGGTGTTTGGCGTCAGAGGCGTAGCCTGGTGCACTTATGCCGCGTCCGTGGCTCAGGTCGTCGCTTCCAAAATGTTTAAAATTTAAAATTTGCCGCCCCTTCTAAAACGTCTCGCCCTCACTGAAAATCTCCGGACGAGCGAAAGAAAGGTCGTCGCTTCCAAAATTTGCCGCCCCCTCCCCGTCATGTGTGCCGCCCATGATGGCTAAAGCCACAATAGTCATTTGGCACGCTACGCCTCTGGATGGGGAGCTGTGAGATGAAAACTGGCGAAAAAGATGCGAGAATAGCGAGGATAACGGGGAAATAGTGGAAAGAAGAAAGACTAATAAAATATGCCTCCTCAAAATACTGTATCTGATAGCTTCACAGTCCCAAACAGGCAGGCCCTCCGAGAGGGGGGGCAGGGGGGGCAACTGCACAGGGGCCCGGCGGTCTGGAGGGGGCCCGGGCCGATGATGAATATGTATAATTTAAAATGAATAATAACACTAAAGAAAGGTTAAAATGCCAGTTCAGCAGAAGAGGGGGCCTGGGACACAGTGCTAAACGGCTGACGAGCAAAAAAAAAAAGGTCGCCAAGAAATTATTACGAAAAGGGCCCGTCGGCCATTCTGCACAGGGGCCCGGAATTTCTCTCGGAGGGCCTGCAAACAGGGCAGACCCTACTGAGCCACTCTAAAGCCTTGTTATAATAATAATTAATATTAATCTTGTGGCAGAATAGCACAGATGTCCACGAGACCTCAACTGCGAGACTTCTTCCTCGTGCGTTATCGTGGGGGCCGAGTATTTATGGATGATTTTCAGACGCGGTTTTAGGACGATCATGGTGGCGGTGGTGGCCTCTGCTTACCATAGACCCAGTTTCGAATCCGACTCCCTGTTACTGGTAGTGAGATGGGTGATGAATACAGTATGCGGGCGATGATTGCATACCCTTCTTAGGATCGGGGACCTTACATCCAAAGTATCACACCAATTGTTTATACCACTGATCTGATCTCAGACAAGACTCTCTCCCTCTCCCTCTCTCTCTCTCTCTCTCTCTCTCTCTCTCATGGTGGTAGAAAAATAAGCTAGATGAGGGCGATTGTATTTCTATTTCGAAGGAAGTAGCTGGAGGAGTGTTGACCAAATGTTTCATGCATCGAATTTCTGGGAGTCGTGTCCCCATTTTGA
The DNA here is from genome assembly GCA_018105865.1 of Metaphire vulgaris. NCBI lineage: Eukaryota > Metazoa > Annelida > Clitellata > Crassiclitellata > Megascolecidae > Metaphire > Metaphire vulgaris. The sequence goes on from CM030853.1 coordinate 1,985,917, forward strand.
AAGATTTCACGCTAGGCTACTGTGTAATTAATTAACGGTCTTCTGAACTTGACGCTAAATTGTAAAAAAAAACTGCTCAAGACTTACATTTGTAATAAATTGTAGCAGCTAAATTGGGACGAGGCAAAATTTTCCTGCCATGCAGCCGGAGGGTAGCGGGTTCGTATCTCACCATAATCAGTGCCTCGCGACCCTTAACAAACTGCTCACCCCTCAATTCTTTGCGAGGGAGGTGAAAGACAGTAAACATTGCATCTGTTCCATTGCTAATTGGATGACATGACACCAAATGTACATGTCGGAGAATACAGAAACATCATCATCATCATCATCATCCTCATCCATCATCATCATCATCACCATCATCGTCATCTTATATTCCTGAATCATTAATTAATAGCATGACAGATATTTTGTCTATCGTTTCTCGACGGAGTTTGATAGGAAGTTAACCGAAATGTCCCCAGTGTGCGACCTAAATACAGTGTGCACAAAACAAGAGAATGTGACCCTATTTAATTTGCTAGAAACGCAAATTCAAAACAATAATTTTCGAATAAACAATTTTATGTTTGGGATCGTTTGACCATCATTTCGAAAGACGATCCTGACCATAGACAGACGCGCCTTTTAGAGACATGCCCAGTTTGCACCATGGCGGTTTGGTGGACGTTGCCAGACAGGCAGACACAAAGGAAACTTTCAATTTTTGATTTTTTGCTAAGTCTTAATCTAGGGTCCAGGGCAGGGTTATTTCTAGCTTATCAATTTGGGGCGGGGGTGTCGGTAAATTCTGGGGGTCCCCTGCCAAAAATGTCTGACAAGCAAAAAGCCATCACTAGCTCAGATTGGGGTGTTTGAAGGGGTGTCGGTCTCAGATGGGGGGAGTGTTGGGGGTGTCAAAGGTGTAAATATATCCGTGGCCCAAAGGCGGGCAACCTGCGACCCGCGGCGACCTTTTGTGTGGCCCTTCAGATTTTAAAAAAATTATTCACGAAATATAATTATTTTAAACAATTTAATTTGAAGTTACTATAGTGTAGGGCGTATTTACGTGGGGACCATTTGCAGATTTCGAGTTTTTTCATGTGTAGCTCCGGTTTTTTAACTAGGTCTACTCAAATTGTTTTAGAATTTTCTCTTAAAGAAAAGATAAAGATAAGATTGTCTATTTTGCAGTCTCAGATCAGAGCATCTAGTGTTGATGAAAAGCTTCGAACAGGAATATTAATTGATTGACAGGCATCTTTATTGACATGTCACGTCGTGCTGAGAGAGTTAACTTAGAGAACAAAACACGCTTTAAGACGCGGAATAAGTTTATTTATTAAAATTTTCTTATCTAATAAAGTCAGATTATATCTAATTCTCTTCAGCATTGGTCTGTCGAGGACTGATTTTGGACACTATCAATCGTTACAAGTTGAATGTTAGAACTGGCGCTATAAAACTATATTATTGATGATGATGATGATGATGATGATGATGATGATGATGATGATGCTGATGATGCTGATGATGCTGATGATGCTGATGATATTGTTGTTGTTGATTATACTAGTTAGGAATACATTTAGATTTAGATGTAATTATTTTGCGGATTTCACACATTTTCGAAATCCTTAGAGTTGATTTTCGCCGAGGTTGTTAATCGGCAGCTCAATGTTTTCCATAAACACCACCTGGTCATCGTCATCAGGCGACAAGGGTGGATCCTCTTTCTGCCCACCTGTCAGTTCTACCCAGTCGAATGCGGCGGCCGGTTCTAGGTCATCTTCCACTGCATCATAGTCGTCGTCACCACCGTCAGAAGAGACCGGCAGTTCCAGCTTGTCCACGGACTCAACCGCATCATCGTTGCTGCCCTTGATGCGGAAACAGCCCATCCCGTACTTGGCCACAGCGCGAGAGTACAGCTTGAAATCGATTCGAACGCAGGCGGAGACGCTGGCGCCTCGAATTCTGACGTCGTACAGATCGAGGCAAACGGCCGCTCCACGCTTCAGGACCAGCGAAGCGTCAACGCACACGGGCCTCGGCTCTGTCGCTGAAGAAGACGACAAAGAGAAACACACAGCAATACTACTACTACTACTACAACTACAAAACAACAACTACTACTACTATTACTACTACTACAACAACAACTACTACTATTATACTATTACTACTACTACTACTACTACTACTACTACTACTACTACTACTACTACTACTACTACTACTACTATTATTATTATTATTATTATACTTTTACTACTACTGCTATTACTATTACCACTACTACTACTACAATTACTATTACCATTACCACCACTACTTCTTCTTCTTCTTCTTCTTCTACTACTACTACTACTACTACTACTACTACTACTACTAATACTAATACTAATACTACTACTACCACTACTACTACTACTACCACTACCAGTGTTAGGAAAGATCACTTGTAAAATGATCTTGATCAAAGATCAAGATCACTAGAGAGAAATTGATCTAAGATCAAGATCAAAGATCACTAGAGTATAAATGATCTAAGATCAAGATCACTTTAAAAGTGATCTAAGATCAAAGATCATACAAATATAGTTATTATATCATGTATGACATGTCACGTATGATAACGATACAAATGTCCACTCTACGATGCATGTAAACTTTTTAATACTACCTCATCATCTGCACCGGCTGCACTAACATGATCATTGAGGTCCGAATGCTTGATTTGTCCGCCATTTTACTCAATACACATAGAAGTTCGTTGATTGATTGACTTAGTTGGGAGAATACGTATAATTTGATCTTTGATCTTCTGTTGATAATAAAGATCAAAATCACCGAAAAAGTGATTTAAAGTCAGAGTCAAAGATCACTAGTAAAAAGTGATCTAGATCAAAGATCAAAGATCATGAATTGTGATCTTAGATCGTGATCTTTGATCTTTTGATCTAAGATCACTCCTAACACTGACCACTACTACTACTACTACTACTAATACTACTATTATCACTACTACTAATACTACTACTATTACTACTACTATTGCAACAACAACAACTACTACTACTACTATTCTTAATAATAATAATAATGATGATAATGACAATAATAATAATAATAATAATAATAATAATAATAATAATAATAATAATAATAATACCAGGGTTCAGAGTGGTTGAGTAGGATCTGCCCTGTGTGAGAACCACTATGTTTCACCCATCCATTCATTCACATTATGGTCTTTTTTGCGGAATCTCATTCTTTGCCCTCTTTTGTCCTCTGGAAGGTTCATTCCTGTTTTCTCCTTCTTTGTCTTCTTATCTTTGCATCTACAAATTACAACGGAACTATGGTATAAAATGCCCCACTCTGTTAGCGTAGTCATTAATAGAATTCCTCCCAGTAAACCAGAGTATGCGGATTATGATGATTTTTACCAGCAGAAATGTTAGGCGGATTGTAATATACAGATAAAAAGTCTGTTTTTTGTGACTTCTTACCAGAAATTGTTCGCTTGAAAATGGTTGTACTTCCTAGTGTGACGTCTATCTCAAGCTCGTTAGTCCCTGCTAACAAGTTCACCTTCACGCAACCTACAACGAACGCCAAGTATGAATATGCAGGCACCTGTAGGTGGTCAGAAGTGACTGATGCCCTGCTTAACCAATCACAATGATTTCCTTTGAAAACAGTTGGGAAGATAGAGAGAGAGAGAGACAGACAGACAGACAGAAACAGAGAGACTGAGACAGAGAGACAGAGCAGATTCGAATCTCGTTTCGATCTGCCATCATTCCACGTTTACCATAGCCTAACCAGTGGCGTAGCCAGAGTTTAGGAATCGGGGGGAGGGGCACATAGACATCTTCGGGCTAAAAGGCCTGCGACCAGTAAAAAGCTTGCACATTAATGAATAATTTGCCTGATCATGACGCGGATTGCCGCCTATCTCCGCCCTCGCAAACAATTTCTGCGATTTTGCGCGAATTACACGACTTTGCAGTCTATAGCC
>CM030853.1:1994928-2039928 GCA_018105865.1 Metaphire vulgaris
AGTAGAAAAAGGCTCTAGACAAAATTATCTCAAATATTACATTACATCGCATAGGCTAAATGGAGAAGATGCAGTGATGCTCAAGCAACACAGATCCTACTTAACCACTACTATTAAAACATTTACTACTACTCGACCTCCTCCTCCTCCATCTCTTACTCCTACTCCTACTACTACTACTACTACTGCTAAGTCCACTATTAGGCCTACTACTACTACTACTACTACTACTACTACTACTACTACTACTACTACTACTACTACTACTACTACTACTACTACTACTACTACTACTACTATTACTACTACTACTACTACTACTACTACTACTATTACTACTACTATTATTATTATTATTATTATTACTACTACTACTACTGCTACTACTGCTGCTGCTGCTGCTGCTGCTACTACTACTACTACTACTACTACTACTACTACTGTAACGAAACCCCTAATGCTGGGATTCCATCTGTTACAATCCGGCGACTGGCCTGTTCTTGCCAAAGTTCCACTCTCAACCAGCCTACCGGTCTTATAATAATAATAGTGCTTATTGGACCTTTCTCCAGGATGCCACGTCCAAACACTATCGGGGTATCCTTGGCACGTATTGGGTCCCCAGCTTTTTGGCCAGGTCTTTCTGAATTAGCTAACTCCTCACACCCTTCACTATACTGCTAGCACCCTTCCTGTATCTCTTTTCTAGTATCAGTGCACCCTTCCTGTATCTTCTTTCTAGTGTCAGTGCACCCTTTCTAGTGCTGCTCGTTCCTTTCTCACACCCTCCTAAAGTGTCTATCCTCCATACTCAACATGGAACGCGCCGCGGAGATTTATCTTTGGATGGGGCACAACCCTGCCCCTTGGGTCCTGCTTTCGCAGTAAATCAGCTATCCCGTATAAAGGAATCGCTTATTCTACCACATAGTCCAATCAAGGCTTACCCTGATGACTATCCACCACTGCTCTCTAGAACTCACTCTTATGTGTGCTCACTTTTACGTGTGCTCACTCTGTTCCCTTCCTTTTTCTAATCAACTAAGGCCTTACTTAACCTCCTTGGACCCTCCTTAACGGTGGTGTGCTTAAGTCATATCTTAACCTTACTGGGAAACCTACATTATTTGTGCTATCTATCAAATAACCTTATGCCTCTATTTAGAATAATTACCCTTCTTTTACTGATATTCATTAATCCTTATTTACTCTAGGAATATTACTTATTTAAGTATACTAATGTTTTACTTATAATTCTCTACTGACATAAGCGCCTCTAGTGAACGATTCGAAACTATTTACATTACATGAGGTGCCCATAAAATTCGCTACATTACCCCGGACTTTACCTATGAATGGTCCCCATTCATTCTTATGGACCCATCCTGAGTGTGGGGTAACAAATCTGTGTACTTATCTAACAACATTATGCACATAATTATCAGTCTTATACAAGCAATCAATGAAACATTATGTACAACATTAACATTCGTATACAATACAATTATACAGTCATCACAACATAATTACATACAAGAACATTCGTAATAACATTTTAACATCAGCAATAACTTTTACAATGACGAATGTCCTTTCAATCGTCGTATCTTGCAGGTCTTCTTATATTTCCTCTTGGTCGTAAACGTGGAATTCCGAAAACGTTGTTTCCACGTGGCTCTTCTGGAACTTCCGTGAACGTCTCTTCAAGTTCTTCGGCGACAATGTTCCTTTCTGGGTCGTCGACATTCACTTCTTCCTCTGCTTCTCCAAACGGTGGTCCCTGTTCTTCGCAGACGAATGTTCTTCCTGTCGATTTCTTTTGTACTCGATGATCGAGAAGTTCATTCTGATTCAAACCAATGAAGGGTCTTTCGTGGAACTTCTGCCATTCCGGGTAACGATTTCTTCGTCTTCTGGGTGTGAACACCCGTACTTCATCTTTCCTTTGAAATTCTTTCTGATGTATCCCCAAGTCGTATTCATCTGTACGCCTCTTTGTGTCTTCATTTCTTTGAGACTTCTGGTCCGTCGCGACCGGTTGTACTTCACCAAGTCCGTCATTCCGACATAAGACTGCAGATGTCTTGTTCTTGTTTGACCTCCTTACTTGAACTCCTCTGGCTGTTCCAAAACAACCTGTGCCGCATGCACCCCGGACTTAGCTTTTGCTTTGTCCTTTCTAACTTCCTTACTCTGACTCGGGTTTTGCTTCTTCAAACACATGCGTCTACATTGTGATGTACGACTCTGGATTGTCGATGAAACTTTCCTGCGTCCTATGCGTACTTCCCCAGTAACGAAATTCACTTGACAATCGTTATCAACTAGAAATTCTATTCCAAGCATGATCTCCTTTACGTCTTTAGACACTAAAAATGTTACTTGCTGTCTGCAACCCCAACTAAATCTCACATCTACATTCACTTCACCAATCAGCCCAATTTCGCTTCCATTGGCTGCTAACAACTTCTCGGTCGTGGGTTCTATGACCATGTCTTTAGCCATGCTTTCAGGTATCAAATTCACTTCTGATCCCGTATCAACTAAAAACTGACACTCACGTCCTTCTATCACACCAGTTATATATACTGATCTCTTCTTATTTTTCTCTCCTGCGGTTGTCAGCACATTATGACTTATCGACTCTCTAGGAGATTCCGTTCTTCTATCACACCGACAATGTTTCGCTAAGTGTCCTAACCGTTGACACTTAAAACATCTTACTTTACCTCTTCTTTCTGTGTTAGAGTGAAATGTCTTTTGTTGGTCCTCACTGTCTTGGGTTCCGTTTCATCGTTGTCTTCAGATGCAGACATTCTTTCTTCAGTTCTACGTGGTTTAATGTTTCGTTTCCATGTCCTGGGTCTAGTTGCTGTATTGCTGCTAATTGATGGTATCCTTTCTTCTGTCTCGTCGAGTATGCGTGTTGTACTCTTTAACAATTTCCTCTCTAAGTCGGCTTGCCACTTTTCTTGTTTTATTCTCTGTTCTTCAAATAAACCCTTCATCTGACTCATAATCCTTTCTACTACGTCCTCTTCACTGATATTCCGTACTTGTCTATAGTTCCTGCCCTGTCTCTGATGGTCCATATATTCATCCTCCGTGGCTCGTTTATAGCTATCCAATCTTAAGGTAATTCTGTAGGCTTCGTCAAGAGAACGTGGCTCCCTTTCTCTGACCTTTAAAGATAACTCTCTGTCGGACAATGCTTCTAAGAATGCATCTCTTGCTAAGATCTCCGTAGTGTCGTTGTTTGGTCCTGGGAATGCTAAGGTGACCAATTTTCTAATATCATGGAGAAGATCCCCAAAACTCTCCTTCTCTCTCTGCTTCCGACATCGTAATTGGGTGCGAAAGGTTTCCTGTTGGGCCTCTAACCCATATCTCTGTTGTAGCCTTTCCACCAATTCATCATATGCGACTTCTTTCTTAGCTCCAAAATCCCATAGAAGTTGAGCTGGTCCTTTTCTAAGGAACACTGCAGAAATGCACCCTTCTCTCTTTCCGTCCATCCATTGTATTCTGCACAAACCTCAAACTGCCTCAGAAATGTTTCTAATGGTATCAATCCATCAAACTTGTTTGGTTTCATCGGTGACCACTTAGATGTATTTCGAGCTCTTCCTTCTCGACGAGCTGGTCTCATAAATTCTCGCATATCTGAATCAGACCACTCTTCTTTCACTTTAGTGAACCTTTGCTGTTTCTGTCTTATGGGTGTCTCTTGGTCCATGCCTCCTACAATTCCGTGGCCCTTATGAGTTTTGAGTCCAATATCCAATCCTCCATATCTAGCAGTACTTTTTTTCCTTGCTCCGAGCACCCATTTCCAATCTCTGTGCTCGTCCGAACTCACAAATCCTTTCTTTGCTGGGTATATGATCAATGGCTCGTCTTCGGTGCTTATCAACAGACAGTTCCTCTTCTATCATTGACTCAATAATTCATCTTCCTCAATGAGTTGTGTACTTTCCGTGTCATAATCTGCACGATTCTTAGTATCGCACAGCTCGTCCTGCTTAGGTTCAGCCATGCTTATTGCTCTAAGCTCTTCCTGAGTGCTGAGCCGTCTGAGTGCAACACACTTCCGTAAAGTGGACCTTCAATGAGCTTATACAGTGCTTACACTGCTATCTCTGGTCTCAACTACGTATCGTACCAGTGAGTCTTATAGCCGTTATACAAGGTAGCACACACCCACTCTTGCCAGTGCCTACTCTTGTGGCTTATCAGTGGCTCAATTCCTTCTCTGTGCTAATCCAGCGCCAAACCCCACTTCTCTGGTGCCAGTTATGTAACGAAACCCCTAATGCTGGGATTCCATCTGTTACAATCCGGCGACTGGCCTGTTCTTGCCAAAGTTCCACTCTCAACCAGCCTACCGGTCTTATAATAATAATAGTGCTTATTGACCTTTCTCCAGGATGCCACGTCCAAACACTATCGGGGTATCCTTGGCACGTATTGGGTCCCCAGCTTTTTGGCCAGGTCTTTCTGAATTAGCTAACCTCACACCCTTCACTATACTGCTAGCACCCTTCCTGTATCTCTTTTCTAGTATCAGTGCACCCTTCCTGTATCTTCTTTCTAGTGTCAGTGCACCCTTTCTAGTGCTGCTCGTTCCTTTCTCACACCCTCCTAAAGTGTCTATCCTCCATACTCAACATGGAACGCGCCATGGAGATTTATCTTTGGATGGGGCACAACCCTGCCCCTTGGGTCCTGCTTTGCAGTAAATCAGCTATCCCGTATAAAGGAATCGCTTATTCTACCACATAGTCCAATCAAGGCTTACCCTGATGACTATCCACCACTGCTCTCTAGAACTCACTCTTATGTGTGCTCACTTTTACGTGTGCTCACTCTGTTCCCTTCCTTTTCTAATCAACTAAGGCCTTACTTAACCTCCTTGGACCCTCCTTAACGGTGGTGTGTTAAGTCATATCTTAACCTTACTGGGAAACCTACATTATTTGTGCTATCTATCAAATAACCTTATGCCTCTATTTAGAATAATTACCCTTCTTTTACTGATATTCATTAATCCTTATTTACTCTAGGAATATTACTTATTTAAGTATACTAATGTTTTACTTATAATTCTCTACTGACATAAGCGCCTCTAGTGAACGATTCGAAACTATTTACATTACATGAGGTGCCCATAAAATTCGCTACACTACTACTACTGTCATGCTTAAGCTTGACTTCATCTGAGTGTATTTAGTGGTGATAGATTAGACAGGATGTTAGTGCATAATGGGTATAATGGAGACCCGAAGTAGATGTGCGAAACATCAGAGAGCAGCTATTCAACATCAGTTCAGACTACGTAACCGTTTTCGTTGAGCCCGATCGCTTTGACGGTAATGCGCTGACAGCAGGAACACGTGTCTCCCCCGCAACGACAGGCGGCGTTCACACTCGGCGCTTCGCTCTTCTCGCCGCCGCCGCCGCCGTCGTCGTCGTCGTCGACGTCACTGTCGCTCTCCAGCATTAACGCGTCGACGGTTCGCAGGACTCCCTGGATGTCCTCGAGCGCAGCACCTTGGTCTCGATCATCGTCAACTGTAAAGAAATCGACTTAGTCGGACAGAGGGAGGGAGAGAGAGACAGAGAGACAGACAGACAGACAGGGACTGGATGAAGCACGCCGCTAAAATCAAGCCCTATACCCAGTGGCGGCTCTAGGATTTGGCAAGTGGGGGTCGCTGGGGTGGCAACTTCTAATCATGTTGGGCCAACCATTTGTTGTTTGATCATATGTAGCATTAAGTATAGGGTCCCAACATGGGAGGCCACTGGGGGGCCAGGCACTCAATAGGGGGGGCACGGGCCCCCCCGCGTCCCCCGGTGGAGCCGCCACTGCCTATACCGTAAGCGAATTAACGGTATTCCTCAGCATGACCGACATATATGAACTCATTGCAATAAGATAATTCTAATGATAATTATTTCAACCATAATTATCTTATAATTATCATCAGTGTTTATTCTAGGCCTTCTTTGGGGGGGGGGAAATTCCCCCCCTTCGCCAAGTTTTAAAATTCCCCCCTAAATTTTTATATGTGTTGCATGGTTGGATGGCAATTTCCCCCCAAAAGTGTGACGACTCAAACCTTGTCCCCTCAAACATTTCAAAATCCCCCCAATGTCAAGGTGGCTAGAATAAACACTGATTATCATATACTAACACAACTGTGCTGCTGAAATTCCGGTCAGACACAGAATAATCAGAATTTCGCAGGAAACCGTCTCCGAGGAAAGCATAATAATAATTATTATTATTATCTCTAAAATAAAACAAATAAACATAAAACTCATGACAAGTTAACGAATAACCGTTCTAGAATATTGGATTTGAATCATTCAACATTCGAATGAACAGCCCGCTGAAAACAGAATGATTTCATTTGTAAAATTTATCAAACTTATGTTCAATATATGTTGAATATTCTATACGCTTTAATTAAAGTGATAGATATCCAAAATGCGGGTCCAGATTCTTTTTAGACATCGACGGGGCTTCAATCGGTGCAAATATGATAACCCTACGACACCACAAATTTTCGCTCAAATTTCGAAAAAATACCCCTGGAAGTCCATGAAAAATTTTCGGGCGACCCAAAAATTCATGTCGATATTTCACCCAATTTTCTCTTTAGAACCCTCAAACGCCTCGCAGTGATGTCAGTGGACTAGAAAAATCCGTCACTTTCCACCCTATTAATGTGTCTATATTGCAATATATAATAATGGTGGCTATACATTGTATAGATTTTTAACCCTTTAAAAAAGTCAGACACCTGATAGATATCCCAAATGCGGGTCCAGATTCCTTGTAGGCATCGACGGGGCTTCAATCGGTGCAAATATGAAATCTCTACGACACCACAAATTTTCGCTCAAATTTCGAAAAAATACCCTGGACTATATATAATCCATGAAAAATTTTCGGGTGACCCAAAAATTCATGTCGATATATTGCTCACATTTCGCTTTAGAACCCTCAAGCGCCCCCCACTGATGTCAGAGGACTAGAAAAATCCGTCACTTTCCACCCTATTAATGTGTCTATATTGGCAATTATAATAATGGTGGCTATACATTGTATAGAGTTAAAACCCTTTAAACGTGTTACTCTCGACTTCGAAAACAAATTAAAACTATTCTTTTCAAGAAATCCTACGGCTAAATCCTTACTATGAGCCTGCATTCTATCCACCGCAAATCTTGTTATCATCCTCCATAAAAAATACTTTGCTGCGACAGCCTACCTGGATCTACAACCTTCACCCCCCCCCCACGGACTACTACTACTACTACTACTACTACTACTACTACTACTACTACTACTACCCAGATTGAGCGCTCGCGAATAAGCTGGCGCACTGCGCCGAGCTTACGGGCATGCAGCGCTATAGAAATTTCGTGTTTGCTTACTAACTCAAACGACGTTTTCACCACGCATTATAATCCCATTAAGACCATGGATGTAATAATGTTTTTAGTAGTTCTATATAATAGGAGAATGACTTGCCCGGAGTTCACAGTAGTAGTGATGATGATGATGATGATGATGATGATGATGATGATGATGATGATGATGATGATGATGATGATGATGATGATGATGATGATGATGATGATGATGATGATGATGATGATGATGATGATCTTTCGCAGCAGGAGTTGAACAAGAGTGTCTGCTCTTCTCTTGACCCAGGAGTTGATCTTGTCTCCAGACCTGTCCTTCGTCTCCCTGTAGCGAATTCGAGTGTTTTATAGGAGTTGGTTAAGTTGATGATCGCCTGTATTCGTATTATTAGTCACCTCAATTGCTTCTAGCAATTGTTTTGTCAACAGTAATTGATCATTTGTTTAAATAAAAGAAAAGTTCCAAGTATATAGGTCATTAGGTTCGTCGATGTATACCAGTTTTTTGTCCATTTGGTCGACCATTATCCAGCTGCTGGTCTGCCGATTAACTGACAGGGAAGTGAGAAGATAGAGAAAACGGTAGTTGTTGTAGACTTGTAGGGCGGCGTGATCTAAGATAAACCGGACATGAGAAAAGACCCTAATTTTGGCTGTCGACTCAGAAGCAAGATTCAAAGTTTCCTCTTGATATAAAGCAGTGGCGTAGCCAGGGTTCAGGAATAGGGGCCATATCCACATCTTCGAGTCAAAATAAGTCGATAAGCAGAAAAAATTTTTGTCATCCACTTCTTGGCCCATTCACGCATTCTCTTCCGATCACCCCACCTACCTAACCCCCCCCCGTGTTCTTCCCCGTGGCTATGCCAAATTGATATGGAGGCAACATTTTAGTCTGCGATTCTCTCACAAAGACTCAATTCACTGGCCTCATAAATTGATCCTCTTAGAAATAAAGCAAACTGATATTTCATAGTATATATAAGCTTATTTAAGCTTATATATGCAATTTATTTGTATATATAAGCTTATTTAAGCTTATATATATGCAATTTATTTGTATATATAAGCTTATTTAAGCTTATATATATGCAATTTATTTGTATATATAAGCTTATTTAAGCTTATACAGTGGATCCCACTTAATCGCATACCGCTTAATTGCATAACCCGCATAATCGCATAACAACATAAAACCCAATCCAGTGTTTTGTGCGTACAATTAATTAACAGACGTCCTGGCTATTCGCATAGCCCAGTTAATCGCATAAGCAAGGCTTGCACGGCACCTATGCAATTAAGCGGGTTTCACTGTATACACACATATGCAATTTATTTGGAAATTGATAATAAGAGTCAGCATTTCTTAAAATTAGTCTTAATTTGATTAGATTAATCTGCGTAGAAAAACTGGCGCTGCATAAATATAGCCTCCATTACATAATTACGGAAAGACACTAAACAGAACAAAACTCTGAAGCAGATGCTAATTGGCTGTCTGTGATCGTTTTTCGTAACTCCTGCGACATTGAAAATGTCACAGTAGCTTTCCATATATTTCCTGTTTACGCGTATAGGGTAATTAATTAACCGAAAAACGGTCGTTTCCTTATTGTCTGCAAAACGAAAACCGCCAATGCCGAGTGTGAAACTACTTGCATTGTCAGTCCAAAAACTACTGCTTTACAAGGAAATGATTAGCCTACTTTATATAAGAACTTGATATTAGGCATGATTACTGAGTGGTGTTGTTCCGCTATTGAAAGCACTCAGAGAACTCCATGGGTTGGCTTAACCCATGGGTTGGGTTGAGTTCAATGTTTATTCTAGACCTTCTCTGGGAGGGGGGAGAATTCCCCTCCTCAAAGTTTGAAATTTCGCCCCAAAAATTTTGACATTTTGGCAAGTAGTATGACTTCTCCAATATCTACCCCCCCCCCCAAAAAAAAAAGAGTTAAACTCTCCTCTAATGTCTAGGTGGCTAGAGTAAACACTGATTGGATTAGGTAAGTCAGGTATTGTGCAAATTGTTTAAGCAGAGGGTTGGTCCAATAAAGTTATCTATGTTTCTATGTCAGTTGACCGGATTGCTATCTAGAGGTTATTGAATGCAATGGTTACATCAACTCAGGGTCGAGGTAAACCACTTAAAATCACATTATTATTATTATTATTATTATTATTATTATTATTATTATTATTATTATTATTATTATTATTATTATTATTATTATTATTATTATTCTTGTATTATTATAAAAGAATGTGTTCCTTTGGCCTGAAACTACAACCCAGGTTTTGGAATGGGGAGTAGTCTAAGAATCACAGGTATTCTGGCTTGGGTCGGTCGTGGAATTTGCGCAGAATCATTGACAGAATTTGTGGGCGGGATTGGGGGTGGGTGGGGTGGTGGGTGGGTATGTAGCATGTTTAAAACAGAATGCGTGAATGCGCCAAGAACTCATCGGTTATCTTTCTCTTGCTCGTTTTCTTTTATCTCGAAAATGTCAATGTGCCCCCCCCTCCCCTATTCCGAGACCCTGGCTGCGCCACTGACTGGAAAATCAGCATAAAGCGCCGTGTTATTGTAAGCGTGTAGACGATGGAGATAGTAAATGAGTAAATAACAGAGATATAATTATAATCTGAGACGCTAAGATATAATTGAAGCAAGAACAAGAGTAAAGAATGCGCGCATGAATTTGACAATCAGCAAGTGAAATATTTCTACTTTCGAGCAATCGATATTTAAAAAAATAAAAATATAGAGTTTTTAGTGGATTAACCCCTTAACTGGGGATCCCGGATATATCCGTCCATTTTACATTGAGTTACAGTTAAATACACGGTTAGGGGGTTAAACGTATTTCTTTCGCCGAACGTGCTAAGCAGTTTTCCTTCGTATCACTGCATTGGTAATGCGAAATTCTTATAATAATTTAGAGAGAGATTTGCAAATTGTTCTGCATCTCAGCGACAAAGCGCTGTACAGCCTTCGTCATCTCGACATCTTCTCGTTCTTCCTCTTCCATCTTCATCGCTCTCACCAGGGGCGGCGGAAGGATCGCTGGTTCCTGGTCCGCCACGGATTCGCCGAATCTGATGCGGAAGCAGCCCAACTTGATCTTGATTCTCACCAAACCGCTGACCGTCAGTTCAACGCAGCCGCTCAGCACCTTATTTTCGACACGGACATTCGCGAAGGCCAGACAGACCTTGAAAACCTTCAGTCTGATGCAGGGGGACGGAAGACGTCGCACTAAAGACGCAAAATCAGCGAGTAGTTAACCAGGGGCGTAGCCAGGAATTTGATTTGGGAGGGTATAAATGTTTGGTGGGTATAAACCATATATGAACTACATATAGCCACACAGTATAACCACATATAAATCACATAAAAACTTTAAGGTAGACTGATTTTGGGGGTGTATATATACCGATATATCCCCCGTCGCTACGCCCCTGAAGTTAAAGGTCAATGCATACATTATCAGGAATTTTCGCCAGAAAAACCTGGCTTTCAAAAAACATCCGACTGGTGTGATCCACCCTACTAAAGTCTAAATATGCCACGGTGTACCATTTGAATTCACGCTCTAAGCCCACCCACCCCGGGCAGCAAGGTTATTTCTAGGATTATATATCAATTTGGGGGGCGGGGGTGTCGGTAATTATGGGGGTCCCTGCCAAAAAAGTCTGAGAAGCAAAAAGGTCATCCCATAGCTGAGATTGGGGATGACGGGGGTGTCGGTCTCAAATTGGGGGGGGGGGGTGTTGGAGGGTGTTAGGGGTGTAAAAATAACCTTGTGCTGGGCAGACACCTTCGTTTTAATAATAAGCGACACCAGTGTTATGTTAATGGACCACTCACTGGGTCCACCCATATTGGTTGGGTCAGGCATTTCCATGTTTATGGTTGGTTGGGTCAGAAAATAAGTCACGGTTTAAGAACCTGTAATGTATTACGGTGGGTTGGGTTGGGTCAAGTAACCCTAATGCTTTCGTGGGCTGGATTGGGTTTGGTTGAGTCTGATACGTGATGGGTTGGATGGGGGGAGGAGGGTTGGATGGGTCTTATAACAAATGTACTCGTGTCCATGACTGTGTTAAGTACTAACCAGGAAACTCGGCTTTCCAGATACATCGTCTACCAATCTTCAATGCGGCCACAAGAGATTCAGTTGATGGTTTGTACGTCAGCGCTATGCAAACTTTAAGAGAAAAACAACACGCAGAAGAACATAAAGGGTTAATACGCCACGGCTAATAATACGACTTTCGAGAAAAAGCAAAATGGTTTTCATAAACCGAGAAATGACGTCATCCGATTCAATCAATCGACCAATCAAAACTCGCAAAACTTCTTCCTAGTTGAAAGCTAAGAGGTCAATACATAATTCTTGGTTTATAGGTAACGAAGGTAATGCAATCAGAAATAAACGAGTCGTCAGCGTTGAAGGTGTTTTACTGTATAGATTAATTAATTATATTATTCCTGAATTACGTCTGATAATGGCTACGTCTAAATCTCACATATTCTGTCGGCTAAACTCTATAGAAAGCGCCATAGAAATTTGGTTTGACCTGCTTACTTGCTTACATCTCGGTTCTATTGCGCTATGGAAGGCTTCGATTGTGAGCGCCTATATACTGTAGATGGATCGTATCGATGGAGGTGAGAGTGATTCTTAACCCCTTAACTGGGTGCCCCGAGTAACACTCGTCCATTTTACGTTGAGTTACAAATAGTTGCCCAGTTAAGGGGTTAAGACCGACTCACACTTTGCCTTCAACTTTTTAATTTTGATCTTATGACAGCATTCGCAAGTAAGATCTTTGCAACTGCAGCCGGAATTTTCTTCTCCAAATTCTTCCAACACAGACTGGAAACTCTCCAGATCCTCCAAGCCGTTCTCTACTTCGACATCTTCCAGGTTTCCATCTAGGACATCAAAATGTTTAGAGCTAAAATGTTTAGACAGAAAGAGAATTATAATTATAATTCTGGGCTATTATCTACGAATCAGAGTTGTACTTTAGTTTAGTTTGATGAAAGCAAGATCTGGTTTTTAATCAGGGCTTCCTAGTTGGTGACAACAGAGAGCGCTAGGTTTTATAATTATAAAACAGAAGTTCTTTCTGTCTTAATATCTCGTTTACTACAATTATCACCCTATCTTAGCTATATAGAAAAAGTCGAATGTGCTACAGTAGAACTTCGTTAAAACGTGCAATGCCGTTCGTGTACTTCGCGGGTCTGTAATATTTAGTACGTTATATCCGAGGTACACGCTATAGATCCAATGCCATCCAATTCTGATTCTGTATACGTTGCTAATCAAAATTTTAATGCGTTTTGCCGAGTGTCTCACCTGGTGAGAAATTCAGGATAGTTCGAGCACTTGCAACATTTGCACAGACGCCCAGAAGAACCAAAGCTGCCACAGTCGCTGCGAGACTCATTGTACCCGGTGCAGTTTGTCTTCTTCTACCGTAGAACTGGGAAACCTACACAGCAACCATTAACGCATCGAATGATACTGTATACTGCATGCTTAGCAGAATCGCCGGCAAAAAGCGTTTTTCTATTGTAAAACCGCATCCAACTTAATTCAGTAAGCGTGTATATACAGTGTGCATTTGGAAATAAACTGGATGAAATTAAAGAGTCAATGCAAAATATATGAAATTTTCAGTCGAGAAAATTGTCCAACCGGATCGAAAGTTCACACTGTCCACAGTATAAGCCTAAAGACTTATTTGAAGACTTCTTTCTTTCAATAGTTGGCGTCACACTGAGTGTGCTATGCGGATGTGACTCTGTCTATATATATTATAGTTGCACTCCCCCTACCCCCGAACTGCATTGCAATTTAAACAATTAATGAATTCGGGTGACACCCAGACTTTGCATGCATTTTAGTAATCGAGCGGCTGAAGAACGACGCGAAGAAATGCAGAAATCAACATTTCAGATTAAGGAACTTTGCTACTTACCTTACTCGTCAGACCCTACGCGGCGGAGGCCTATAGACCACGGTTCGACACTGAGAGGTCGAAAATTTTATTTCTCGGACCGTCACAGAATGATCCGTGCCAGGTGCGTGGCCAGGAATTTAATGGGAATATACATTTGAGGGGGAGTATATATTGCTATATATATTGTATATTATATATATATTATATATTATATATTTTTTATATTTTATATCATATATATATATGTTATATATAATATATATGTTATATATATATATGCTATATATACTGTATTATATACTGATTTTGGGGGTATATATACCGATATAACCCCTATCGCTACGCCCTGAGGCTGATCCGTAGGCTACAATGTGTCGAATTTCTCTGTGCTTCGATATATGAGAGGCGATAGACAGCGAAGTTTATTTATTATTATTTATTCTAGCCTGATAAAAAAAAGGGCCGATATAAGGTATCCCTGACAGAGCAGCCGCACACAATAATCAGAACGCACAGTAACTGGCCTGGCCAAAGGAACACGGGACAGGACGGAAAGGACTCGAGCGAGAGGAAAAAGCGATAGAGAAAAGACTGAATTGTACTTAGGCCTATACACGAGCGCTAGAGAAATTGACAAACCATTAAATTACATTCTATAGATATTCCACTCAGTACCAGTGTTTAATCTAGACTCCTGGACTCCGGGGTGGGGAGGAAACTGAAAAAGCCGGAGGGTGAATTGCCAAAGCCGGGGGGGAATTCTGCTAGGGAGCTGCTGTTAGTCCATGTAGTATGCCAAAATTTCCGGGGGAGAATTTGAAATTTCCGGGGGAAGGGAAATTTCCCCGAAAACGGCCTAGATTAAACACTGCTCAGTACACCGGACGTATTAGGCTTATAATTGCCCTTTGGGTAATTTGAATTTACCCCGCATGACGGACAGATCACCCTTCTTCGTTCACGAGTTCTGAAATTCCCCCAATTATTAGGCCCTATATCGGGTTATTCCGCGGACCAGAATAGTCTCAGAATATAGACCAGTTCAGCATAGAAATAGATCCCCAATGCGGAAGCGACAGCGCAAATTAATCGAGCGTCTCATCAGCGAGAACCATAGACGATAAACATGACCGTGGTTATAAGGTGGTTTTATACTAACTATTCGGCAGTGGCATAGATACGGAGATGCAGGGGGGGGGGTCCATGCAGTGTTTAATCTAGGCCGTTTCCGGGGAGAAAAATTGCCCTTCCCTCCCGGAAATTTCAAATTCCCCCCGGAAATTTTGGAATACTACATGGACTAACAGCAGGTCCCTAGCAGAATTCCCCCCCGGCTTTATCAGTTGACTCAGTTCTCCCCGGCGCTTTTCAGTTTCCCCCCAGAGTCCAGGAGTCTAGATTAAACACTGGGTCCATGTTCTGGCGCTGGGATATCTCGTGGGATTTGCGCAAAACCGTTGCGAAATTGGGGGTGGGGGCAGGTAGCACGATCAACCATTGGCGGATCCAGGATTTGGCAAGTGGGGGGACCGTTGGGGTGGCAACTTCTAAGCATGGGGTCCAACCATTTGTCGATAGGTATGTAGTGTATATATATACTAATAAATGGGACCCTATATATATATATATATATATATATATATATAGAGAGAGAGAGAGAGAGAGAGAGAGAGAGAGAGAGAGAGAGAGAGTCCCAACAGAGGGGCCACTGGGGGCCAGACATTCAATAGGGGGTGCACTTGGAGCCGCCACTGTTGTCAACCCGTGATTACAATAAAGGTCCTCTATTAAAACAACCGTATGCGTTTTATCGCTTAAAATCCCCCCCCCATTAATCTACTCAGTACGACATCTGTTGGCCAAATGGACTAACTGCGTGTACCAAAGCGAGTAAGTTTCCTTTTAAGTCGCCAGGGTACGTAAGGCTGAATTACAGCTGTAAAGAAATCATTACAAAAATACTGGGGATCATTGTTAGACGAAGACAAACTATTTCAAATGGTTCTAGGAATGTATCATCATCATCAGCATCATCATCATCACCACCACCATCATCATCATCATCATCACCAGCGTAAAGTAAATTCAATTGAATAAAGATTAGCCTACGGAGGATGTTCTACAAAACTGACCTTGACATAATGTTCTATTTTAGAATGACACTTGGTCATCGACTGGCAAATTCAATACACGAAATTTATTATCTCTTAATTTTAGATAAAATTGACAAGAACAAGAGAAGAGAGTGTCTTCAGGCCATGGAAAAATTCTAAAAAATGTGAAAATGTTCAATTCTATTTATTTTATCGCTATTCTAAATTTAAAAATAGCAGGCGCTTAGAATAGAAAAAGATAGTTGTTTTCATCAAACGGATTCAACAGTTTTCCGTTGCGTTTAGCTTATCAAAATATAAAAGTTGCGTAATGCAAAATTATTCGCATTTATAGAATATCTTTGGTTTCTTCAGATTTCTTCATCTCGACATCTTCAGATCCTCTTCCAACCATCGTCTTCGCTCTGATCAGCGGGATGAACTCCTGGCGAGGCTTCTTGGACTGAGTCCACGAATTTGAGGTGGAAACATCCCAAGTTGACGTCTATGGACCCTTTGGGAAAAGTGACTTTCAGTTTGACGCAACCGTTTAGTTCGTGAGAGTCGACGTGCAAGTCGAAGGTGACGCAGATCTCCACTTTAAAACCGAATATACTCACTTTGATGCAGGGCGAGGGAGCCTTCCCCACTGCAGAAAAGAAACGCGAACAGAAATCTCAAGAAATCTTGAGAAACCCCCAGTTTTCAATAACATTCAAACTTCAGAAATGAAATTAGCCCCGTGAGTGAATCACTGCGCTAAAAATCATGTGTAGACCATTTGATTTTCACCTCTCCTCACCAATTAAAATGAAAAGTTATCAGCAAGCCAATTTCTAAAAAATACAGGTGACATAGGGGTATCCAGTGTTTACCAACAAAGTCCGGTTGCTCCGCCCACTGGTGGGCAGAAACCATAGAAACCATTGTCGTCTATTAATAGACGCCAATGGCAGAAGCAGGTTTCTTGCTGGTGGGCATAGATCAGTGACCATAGAGATTGTTCTGGATACTTCTATACAGGAGACCGCTTAATCTGGAATCATGTAACTAATTAATTTTATTTTGTGTACAGTGATAGGAATGCAGTATATTGGCCATCTACAGTTCGTGCAATCAGGGAAGTATAATATATAATTCGTAGTGCTTATTTACTCGACAGATGGCCGAAGAAAACGATGACTAGAAAACGATGTTAGACTAGAAACGATGACTAGAAAACGATGTTAGATGATGAAGAAGAGGAGGAAGACAATACATCATGATGATACATACGCTTTGGCGCACCAAGGATTCCAGAATGGGGGGGGGTCATCAAATAAGACACAGATCTTCTGGTTTTAATATATTCGGGGACAGGATTTTGGTTCGTCGCTAAATACTCACCTGGAAATTCAAGTTTCCAGACGGTTTTCCCCGCAACCGTTAACTCTGCCGTGATGTTCCCAGTCGACGGTTTGTACGTCACCTTCACGCAAACTTGGAGGCAAAAAACAGACATACATCTATCATGCAGTGTTTAATCTAGACTCCTGGACTCCGGGGGGGGGGAACTGACAAAGCCGGGGGGAAACTGACAAAGCCGGGGGGAAGTGAGCTAGGGGGCTGCTGTTAGTTGATGTAGTATGCCAAAATTTCCGGGTGGAATTTGAAATTTCCGAGGGGGAAGGGCAATTCCCCCCAGGAAACGGCCTAGATTAAACCCTGCATCTATATAGTATTAATCTACGGATATCTGTGAAATCATCCAGTTCTCTGTCATCATTCAAGAGAAATCTAAATATATATATATATATATATATATATATATATATATATATATGCTCAGAAAATCATTCTTTTCTGCCTTGGATTGTTTTCAATTCAGTTTTTGTTTGTTTGTATGTTATTGCTGTTATTTAATATGCTTTTATAGATGGATTCTGTAAGGTTTTCCTGGTAATTCAAGAAATTTTTTTGTTTTAATATTAATAAACAACAACAACAACAACAATAATAATAATAATAATAATAATAATAATAATAATAATAATAATAATAATAATAATAATAATAATAATAATAATAATAATAATACATTAATACTGTCAAGCCACTCTAGCAACCGGTTTATAACGGGATATATATATATATAAGTTATATATAAGTTAAATGGGTTTTGCTATAGGCCTACTTTGATTATTGTATTCTTAATACGTTTCATAAGGTGAGAAAATTGTTCCTAACATCTGAAGGCGTACTTACTTTTTAACACTGAACTTTGAGACTTTGAACTTTTTGCAACTCTCACAGGTAAGACCTTTGCAGTTGAAGCCGTCGTTTTCTTCTCCAAATTCACCCAAAACAGACTGAACGTTCTCCAGGTTCTCCACGGCGTTCTGCAGTACTTCGATGCTTTCCAGGTTGCCATCTAAAACACCCCGTCCACAAGAACCTAGCGAAACGCGTGCATGACTGTGTATGCGCGGGTGCGTGTGGAGGGGTGGGGTGGGATTTGCAACCCAACCACCCCCTGTATTCGCGTTTGCTATAACTGAAGGCGCTAATGTAACTCATCTTACAAAACCATTGGCGTATATATATATAGATAAAGCAAATGGTTTTGTGAGATGAGTTACATTCATTCACATTCACTGTCTTCTAATTTTTATGCAGATATAATATTGAAATGGTACTGAGTGATAAGTTGGATTAACCCCTTAACTGGGCATTTAACTGTAACTCAATGTAAAATGGACGGATATATCCGGGGTTCCCAGTTAAGGGGTTAACGTAACACGTGTCGTGGCGCAAAGTTAAACTATAGGTGCTAAATAGACGGATATAGGCCGTAACTAATTTCAAAATTGCTGTTTCTATTCAATTTTACAGACCCTATAAGCATGCAGTGGCGGTTCCATCATGTCGATGACTGGGGATGCATCCCCCACCGGGGTTCCGGATGACCTTTTTTGTTTGTCAACCTATTTGTCCGTGAGTTTAAAAAAATAGCGAAAAATACTGCGAATGACCTTCTTTTTTGCTTGTCAGCCTTTTTAAAGCAAGGTTTATTAACATTTAGTGGGCAAAACACTAACAATGACCTTTATCTCTCTTTTCTTTTCTTTTTTCTTCTTCGCTTTGCATCCCCCCACCGGCTTCCCATAAATTTTTTTCATCCCCTCACCAAGAATTCCTGGAACCGTCACTGCCTTTAAAAGTGCGTTGTAATCAAGTTCTGCTGCAATTGGGGTTACCTACACTGCCACTTTGCCCCGCTATACCCTACTTCCCGTTGGATACGTTGCTAATCAAATGCGTTTTGCTGAGTTGTCTCACCTGGTGAGAAATTCAGGAGAGTTCGAGCACTTGCAACATTTGCACAGACGCCCAACAGAACCAAAACTGCCATAGTCGCTGCGAGACTCATTGTACCCGGTGCAGTTTGTCTTCTTCTACCGTAGAACTGGGAGAACTGTACAGCAACGAATAAGGTATCGAATAATAATAATAATAATAATAATAATAATAATAATAATAATAATAATAATAATAATAATAATAATAATAATAATAATAATAATAATAATACAAGAACAACAGAGTCGTCTGCACAACGTTATTCTAAATTTTCTGAGAATGTCACAATAGTTTATTGCATCAAATGACTTCTGTCTGCAATTAGGCTAATCCAGGGGTCTCCAAAGTATGGCCCGCGGGCCGGATACGTCCCGCCAAGGTCTTTAATCCGGCCCGCGGCAACATGCGCAAATCTATTATAGGAATATATAGTGTAGGCCTATTTTACTAGATTTAATTTCTTGTGCATGTGGCCCGCCTAGCCCCTCAGAAGTCAGCGACGACGTGGCCCGCGGCTGAAAAACTTTGGAGACCACTCTAATCTACTGCATGAAATTCGCTTGAGTCAAATAATAATTTAGATTTTCGCGTAATTTTGAGCCTTATTCTTGGGGTGGAATTAGCAAATATTTGAAACTGAATTGTGAATGGAATAATTGAAAAAAGTGCATTATGGGAAATAATCGGAAAAGGTTCACGGTGCTTTTTAAGGAAAAATCACTAGGGGGCCGATGAAAAGTTTTTAAAATTCCGGATGGGAACTAATTTGTTTGGCACTTCCCGATTTCAGTTTCCGCCATAATTACTGAGGGGGCTAGGAAAACTACTGGGGGGGGTGCGGCCCCTCCGTAGTTTGTATGTTAAAAGCACCATGATACGACTATGCAGTTATGGTAAGATAGATGAATTTTTTTCAACGGCGAAAATTTTCCAACCTGTCTGTAAGTTACCTCACTGTCCACAGTATCAAGACACTTGCTGCTTCACCAGATATCAGTGAACTCTGATGGCCCAAGATGTCGCTTTATATGTTACGCTGTGCCTTTTCTGGCCATTAGACGAGTATGCCTATCTGGAGGGGAAAACCAGCTTAATGGGTCGTCAAAATTTAGCGTCCAATTCCCGAAAAGCGAAATTGCTGCGTCGCCGTCCTCAGCATATAGGAGTCGGGGGATACTGATACGATTGTTGAGATGCTCCGCCCCAAGATGGAGGAGTTTTTGCTCCGCCCCAAGATGGTGGGGTTTTCACCCCCTACCGGTTCGGGTACGGGTAGGGTAATAATTTTACGGGTACGGGTCGGGTTTGACTGAACGGGTACGGGCAAAACGGCTACGGGTACGGGTAACCCGTTTTACCCGGTTATATTTTCATTTCTCACTACTATAGCAAATTACAATGCAATAATAGAAAAATAATATTGAGTAAACTGATTAAATAACTTGACAGTTCAGTTTGTCAGACAGCATGCATTTTACTTACTGAAAACATAAAGGAAATACAGATGACGTAATCTGACATCATCAGTAATAAATCTATAATGGCGTCCTCTGACTCCTCCAAGGACTCTTTGACCGAGGCAGTTCTTCTGGTAAAGTTTTGTTGTTTAACTTGAGCTCTAATGCCTGCTCATAGATAAATGATATCTACTAAATAACAAACAAGCCCAGAGGCTAGCTGACTGATTATCCTGATTCCAAAAGTACTAGATCTGTCCTAATCTAAACATGCGTGCTATTTACAATGAATAGTTATCCCAGGCCCGGATTTCACTGTTGCCTCTCTGTAGTCTCTAAGCAGAACGGCTGACAGGAGAAACGGGCCCATGTACAGGTCCTTGTAGTACTTGTGCCTGTAAACACACGCGGGTACGGGTCCAAAATTCCAAACAAAAACTCCAAATTCCAACCAAAGTCGGTTACGGGTACGGGTAATGATTAACGGGTACGGGTGTACAAGGCAGACGGGTCGGGTAGGGTACATTTTCTTATAGGTCGAGTAAAAAAGTTTTTCCACGGGTGGGGCATGAATAAAAGGTTTATGCACATCTCAAGTTTTTCGGTTTGATTTAAATAACAGCTGTTTGGCTGAATAAAAATCAAGTCGGACAAGCAGACTGATAAACAGACAGACAGAGCGACAGACAGGCACCAGACAGACAGACAGACCGGCAGGCAGGCAGGCAGACTGACAGACAGACAGGCAGGCAGGCAAACTGACAAAACATACAGCAGACTAATGACTGAAATAGTGCAAAAGACATGCAGACAGACAGACAGACAGACAGACAGACGGAACAGGTGAATGACAATAAGACATAAGACGTGCAAATGAGAAACATCGTAAAACTATTTAGAAGGTGCATCACTAATCGTCTTCAGTTTGCGCTTTCGACATGGACCAGCTATAATTATTTAGTAAAACATCTGCAAAAAACATAAATTAAGTAGGTCTCGATAGAGTACCAGCTCTACCCTGCGGCGACCTTACTGTCTCGGGTTCGATACACTCGGAGTCAGGATATTTTATTTATTTGTCTGGCAGTCACGTGTCCGTCGGCACAGCGTGGATGTTAAAACGGTCTGTGTAATGCGTCGAGCTTCGCTGTGCTTCGATATGCCGGCGACGAAAGAGACCGTGAGGCTGAAACATGGGCGCCCGCACATTGGGGCAAGAGGGGGCACTTGCCCCCTCCCCCACTGGAAAATGCAAATACCAATATATTTTACATTGAAATCTGAAAAGCCTTTGCTAAAATATTAACCGTGTCCATTGTGTTAATTAAAATGTGTTTAGCCCCTCCTGGATAAATTTCTGTGGGCGCCCATTGGGCTGAAATGACAGCTGTAACCAAGTGCCCGACAAACCAGTCGCACACAATAATATCAAAACACGCGCAACAACCGGTTGATGGCAGGAGCACAGGACAGGACAGGACAGGACAGGACAGGACAGAAATGGACTGGGCACGAGGAAAAGGTAATAAAGAAACAGCCGCGGCAACAACAACAGTACGCATTCAACTCTCACGAGCGCTAAATAAATTGACCAAATGATACATCATTATGGTTATGTACTCAGTATAAGCAGGTTTAAATTGTCGTTGTCATTCAGGCAATTGGAATTTACCCTGCACGAAATACCCCTCCCCCACCCTCACCCCACGCCAAGTGTTCTAATGTGCTGCATTATCTGCTGGCATCAGGATGTAAAGATGTTATTAGGACAGGACATTCTCCGATCGGAGAATACAGGCTGGGAAAAAAACTAAAAACCATTACACATAATGCAATGATCACCTGACACTCCTTAATGAATATATAGAATTGTGATGTAATCGCGTAGGAAACAGTATAGGGACGTAATTTACGCTTTGCAAAGTTTACGTCAAATAATTGAAACGACAGATTAATAATTGCAGACAGGTCGGTCGGTGGTTGTGGCGGGATATTAAGATCGCTTGACAGGTGGTTTTGTGTAATTGTAATGCACAGTTTTGACTATTCCTTCCAATGAGTGCTATATTCGGAAACATATATTAGCGTAGATACCTGAGCGCAAACTTGGTCAGAAAAACGGTCGTGTCCTAATTCTGACCTGGTCAGAAAAATGGACGTGTCCTAATTCTGACCTGGTCAGAAAAATGGACGTGTCCTAATTCTGACCTGGTCAGAAAAACGATCGTGTGCTAATGTTTTCTCAGGTGATGACATTTTTGGCTTTTTTACTTAGAATTGCTTAAAGCAGTCAGACATCTGATAGATATCCAAAATGCGGGTCCAGATTCCTTGTAGGCATCGACTGGGCTACAATCGGTGCAAATATGAAAGCCCTACGAAACCACAAATTTTCGCTCAAATTTCGACAAAAAACCCTGGTCCATGAAAAATTTTCGGGCGACCCAAAAATTCATGTCGATATTTCACCCAAATTTCTCTTTAGAACCCTCAAACGCCTTCCAGTGATGTCAGTGGGCTAGAAAAATCCGTCACTTTCCACCCTATTAATGTGTCTATATTGCAAAATATAATAATGGTGGCTGTACATTGTATAGATTTTAACCCCTTAAGAGTAGTGATGACCTTTTTGACTTTTGACAACAAAATAAGTCATGGTCTTTGTTATTTCACAGCCAAAAACACCCGTGTCCACGCCCATGGGACACGATCTTCCCAAGAAACACCCGTGCCAGTACACGAGGGACAAAGGCATGTTTGCGCCCCTGTGCAGATAACTTCAGACAACGATGTCACAGTTTTAATAGTTTATCAAAGAATAATTAATAACGGCCAAATGCATTTTTTTAAAAACGCACACTTGGTATGATTTGACAAGCCAAGCGTATATAGTGTAGCTACTGCTGTTTAGTCAAAGCCAGAAGCGACTCGAGAGCCTGAATTGAACGCCTGGGGTCCCCAGTGGCCCCCCCCCCTATACATTAGTGTACTCATTTTAAGCAACTGGACTATAGTCCATTTTAATGAAAAATTAGTTTGCCCCACGTTTAGAAGTTGCCACCCCAACGTCCCACTCCCCGCCCCCACTGGCCAAATCCTGGAGCCGCCACTGGTCAAAGCCGGTGCAAACATTCTGCAGTCAACCTATATTAAAAGTATATATTCTAAAACTTAAAAAATGTAAAACTATATAATTCTACAGTTAACCTATACTAAAACTATAATATATTTTAATTTAAAAATTTAGTCTTTCTTCTCTTCCGAATATCGCTGGAGGTGGTGACGTCATCATCTTTGAATCGTTGAGCATTCCATCAAGTACGCATTCGGTAATTATTCCAGAATCCATTTCGGAACGAAGAGTAAATATGACGACAGAGTCTTCTCACAGCCCGTGACGTCATCGGAGCTCTGGCGTTCGACTTCGACTCTACGGCCTCACAAAATGCTACTTGTTCGTATCTGGCAACGTGCAGACTGCCTTCCTACTTACTCACCTACCGAATTGCCTCTACCAAAAAATCTCCGCACCATAGAGCTATATAAACCATCACGCTGAAGATGCGCCATAACCACATACTCATATCCACCCAAAGACCTTTTGGACTCACGCCAAAAACAAAAGTATGTCAAAAACGAAAGTTGAAAGTGAAAGTGAAAGTGAAACTTTCTTTCTCGGACATTCATGATGACCTTAGACAGCCATATTTCTACGGCGAAAGGAATTTCTCAATCTTCCTCTGTCTCGGAAAAAACTCCTGAAAACAATACATATTCGACGAGGTCATCAAATTCTTCTTTCAATTAAAAAGAGCAGTGAAACATTGCTCACTCATTCACTCATAATAATCAACTTTAGACAGGGTATGTGTGCAAAAAATGTCGTGATAAATCAAATATATTTAGTTAAGAGACATTCAAAAACTCTGACTCTCTTGGAATTTTTCTACGTGATCTTAAGACTCACCTATTCA
Organism: Metaphire vulgaris; assembly: GCA_018105865.1. Lineage (NCBI taxonomy): Eukaryota > Metazoa > Annelida > Clitellata > Crassiclitellata > Megascolecidae > Metaphire > Metaphire vulgaris. The sequence goes on from CM030853.1 coordinate 2,019,211, forward strand.
CCATCGGGTATATTGTAAAGCGCTCTTGTCTTTGGTCATTTTTGCCATGCTTATTGCGCTATAGAAATCGTCTAGCTTATAATAATAATAATAATAATAATAATAATAATAATAATAATAATAATAATAATAATAATAATAATAATAATAATAATAATAATAATAATAATAATAACATCCTCACTTTACACTAAGCAAAGTGCTTTTTATGGGGGAATTCTAGACCATTGACAGCCGAAATTGTGGAATATATTCTCACTTATTCGGACTGATTGTATGTTCGACTTTGTGGTCAGTTACTGTTAAAAAGGCGTCCATGTTTGAGATATGACTTTGTATTACTGGATTCCATGGTTTCTCTCATCATTCTTCTAACACAAAAAGCAATTCAGATTACGGCCTCTAAAGTGCGCGCGCACTTCAAATACGATCATCGAACGCTGACAAAAAAAACCCCTTGCTGCTGTTTATACTCGTCAAGTTTCTGTTCATGGGCTGGACGTAAACCGTAGCTAGATCTTTTTTGGGCCACCCCAGCAACAGAGAAACCGTTTCGATGGGAAACAAACACTCTTATGCAATAATCGTGATGGTCTGACAGGTTTACAGAGAAGAGATTAAACGTGCGGCTAAGTACGTGGGCCGTGAAACTTTGCAGACATCTCGACTCTTATAAACTATCGGTAAATAATGCAAAGACGCGATTTATTAGAAACAATCCTCATTAGAAAGGGTGTTCAACCGAATAGAAGTTACTCATGCAGATAACGCTGGTAACAAATGACTTTAGGGTGAGATTAATAGCAGGTTTTTATGAATAATTATATGAGGATGCTTTTGAATGTCTGTATCAGAGAGAAGTTTTACGGAACCTTGCAGTTGCACATAACAGATAATTTCACGATAAGTAATTACACAAAAAGATATTATAGAAGATAAATTACACGAGACATTTTACACAAAAACTATTCTACATTCGCTCATTCTTTGGAATTGCATGGTCTTACATGTATATGGCATGGTCTTATGGTCGTTTGGTGTTTGGAGTACATCAATGTACCATCAATGATATATAGCCCTGAGTATTTAAACTGGTGCTATAAAAGTGTTTTTTATTATTATTATTATTTATTAGTAGTAGTAGTAGTAGTAGTAGTAGTAGTAGTAGTAGTAGTGGTGGTAGTAGCAGTAGCAGTAGTAGTAGCAGCAGTAGCAGCAGCAGCAGCAGTAGCAGCAGCAGCAGCAGCAGCAGCAGCAGCAGCAGCAGCAGCAGCAGCAGCAGCAGTAGCAGCAGCAGCAGTAGCAGCAGCAGCAGCAGCAGCAGCAGCAGCAGCAGCAGCAGCAGCAGCAGCAGCAGCAGCAGCAGCAGCAGCAGTAGCAGCAGTAGTAGCAGCAGCAGCAGCAGCAGTAGTAGTAGTAGTAGTAGTAGTAGCCAGTAGTAGTAGGTCTAAATACGATGACTTACATCTTGTCACTTCGATTGCCTTGCCATTGACTGCCAGGATTGACCGTCGTACGACGGGAGCAGTGATGCGTACGACGATGTCGTGACATTTGACGTGACGAAACAGCTGAAACGACAGCAGTCGACGTCACGTCACGGTGACGCAGGCATGACGCAGCTGAAATCGCTTTGTTTTCTTAAGAATTTTGTTTTTCAGCGCAAAGAGAGATTTTCAGGCGAAAGCGACTTCAACATTGCAGATTTTTAAAATCAAAGCAATTAATTTCCCCATTCAATTTGTTTTTATTTAATCGAATCATTTTAAAATTATCTCTATAATCTGGTTATTACAAGGATCTAAAACCCTTAACCCCTTAACTGGAGAATAAATCTGTAACTCAATGTAAACTGGACGGCTCTGAGCCGTCGCGCCCGGTTAAGGGGTTAAAGTCACGTATTGCACTGTGTCGCCTCGAGACCTTGTAGCACGGGGCCGACAGGAGCCAGCAGGGTCCGAACAGCAGGCACCACAGCGGATTGCACTCGAGACAGCGCTTCGGCTTTCCATAGTTGGTGACGTAGAGTCGGGCGCAGTGACCTCTGACCCGGAACGTAGAACAGCAGCCGCGATGGTAGGCGGACTGGAGCCAGGCGTCGATCGCCCTTCCGAAGTCAATCTGTACAGTGCAACTTCGTTATATAGCGGACTCTCGGTTACAGCGCATACTCGGTACTTATATTAACGTACCGCAGTGTACAGTGCGGTACCGTGTGTGATGCGCTACCGTATCGGATGGTATTGGATATAACGTGTATCTCGGATATAACCAGGGCGCGATTTGCGGGTGGGAAGGGGTAATATTCCCCCCCACTGCCCAACTGCATCCCCCCTACTGCTACATCCCCACCACTACATCCCCCCACTGCTACAGTTTCCAACAACTACATCCCCCAAGCTCGACATACCCCCCCCACTGCTCCAGGTCACAAATAGCACCCTGGACATAACGTACTCAATTCTAGTCCTGCCAAGTAGAAGTATAGCAAAGTTCTACTGTAAGTAGCGCTATAGACGAGGCGCTAAAGAAGTTATATAGCGGTCGTCGCTAATTTTCTCAGAATTGGATCTTTATCCATAAGTTACCTGTACGCGGAATTACCTGTACGCAGAATTGACTCTGTACTTGAAGAATTCTTCTCGCCTCGTCCAGCGCTTGTTCGAGTTGAGGTCTGATCATGGGATGAGAGGTGTCGACCAGCAGCGCTAGGTCACCTGAAATTCACAAAAACTCGAGAAATATACATGTGTTGTGCCTAAAACATACAACTGGCTCCATTTTCCAACAAAGGCGGCGTTTTAAAAGCACGCGAGTGCCTAAATGTAAATGTTGGAGTTTTGAAAAGAGAGGAATTTCTATTAAAAAATCGCCAGCAAACAGACTTTCCATTGAGAAATTCATTGCTCCTGTGAACGCTATAAAAATCCATTCGAGTTATTTATAGACTATAGAAAAATTAATAAAATAAGTTCTGTGGTCAACTCAACCCAACCCAACCTACCATGAACATGAGATTTCTGACCTACCCAATCCAAACCCTTTGGTGGACCGAACCCGTGTTAATGTCTGACCAGTGGTATTTAAGAGAGTCAGTAAACAGTGAAAGTAGTATTCCCCACCATGAGCGTCCATAGAAATTTTTCCAGGAGGGGGCAGCGGTCAAAACACAATGGTCATGGAAATGTTTCCAGCAAAACACAATGGCTACCGATAATATTTTAGGCATGGTTTTCAAATTTCACTGTGAAAATATTGGTATTTGCATTTTCCAGGGCGGGGCGGGCAAGTGCCCCCTCTTGCCCCAAAGTGCGGGCGCCCATGTTTCCCACCTAATCTCCCTGCAAATATCAAACTGATTGCTATACACAGGTGGGACGAAAAGCGTTGACTCTTGGGGAGGTGGGGGGTTCTCTTACCTTCCACCCGCGATTGGTTGGGCTGTGCCGCCCCCACGTAATCATTCCTCGTTGGCGCTACCCAGATGCGCAAAAGAACTGGAACTCCGATTATCTGCTCGTGAAACGATTCGAGGTCTTCGACTCCGCTTATGTTTATCTGACTGAAACCGTAGAAAATAAACACGTTACAGGAAGTAAAGACATGTGTTGCGTTCCGGGGGGGGGGGAGAAATTCCGAACGCATTTTGCGACAAAAAAATCCGAACCATATACTGTAATCGTTTGAATGAAGACATTGTAGTAGTAGTAGTTGTTGTTGTTGATGATGATGACGACGACGACGATGATAACGATGATGATCATGGGCGTCCGCAGAAATTTTTCCAGAGGGTGCAAAACAGGGTCTTGTGAAGAAAGAAACGAAAAAAATGATCCAGGGGGTGCGCAAAAACTGGGTCTCCTGTGACGAAAGAAATAAGTAATTTTACTCTTTCATAACATCACAATTTTTCCAGGAGGGGGTGCAATCGCACCCCATTTCACCTTCCTCCGGACGCCCATGATGATTACGATGACGACGACGACGACGATGATGACGACGACGATGATGATGAGTATTATGATGATGATGATGATGATGATGATGAGTATGAGTATGAGTATGATGATGATGATGATGATGATGATGATGATGATGATGATGATGATGATGATGATGATGATGATGATGATGATGATGATGATGATGATGATGATGTGTTTGTGTCTGTGTGTGTGTCTGCGTGTATCTTGTCGGTAAGATCCATTCATTTCTCCTATGGCGTATGGCGTATGGGGGGGGGGGGGGTCGGCGGGAGACAAAGAAATAAGTAAGTAGATCTCGCGGAGGGCGTAAGGGAAGGAATATAAATATCATATTTGTTTCATCGCTCGTATGAAAGACAATGAAAGCCAGCGTAGGTACGTGGTACGAAAACAGGTAATTCGATGCATACCAGCGAATTATCCGCGGATCGCAGACTTCCTTGCAAGCCCGGATAAGTTTCTTTTCCGACTCTCGATGGATGGATGTATGTACAGTATGTATGTATGTATGGATGGATGGATGTATGGTACGGATGGATGGATGGTTGGATGGATTTAGTTTGACTATGGATATTTACCGTGTCGATTTTTCTTTGATTTCCAGATATTGTAGCGATAGGATTTAGGTTAGCATACAGTATAGGTTCTACCTGATGTTATCAGTGATTCGTCCAGCGAGTTGAGTACCTTAGATTCTTAGAACAGAGTTCAACAGACGACGCTATGCTACATACGTAGCGTTAGGCTAGGGGTCGGTAATCTACGGTCCGCGGGCCACATTCGGCCCGCCAGTGAGTTTGTAGAAAAAGAAGTCATCACTCTTTTCTTAAGTCAGACAAACGAACAAAAGGTAATCACTAATTTTTACACTTGATGTGTGTATTTTTGAAAACTTTTAAACTTTTTCCAGCACAAACTTTCTTTTAAAAAACGTAAACTTTACGACTTTTTGGGGGGGTCCGTCGAAAATGTATATAATTACACGGTTCGGACAGAAGATTACTTTTAATTACATTGTCCTCGGACAGAAAATTACTTAATTAGCCTACATGACCCTCGGACAGACTGCCATAGCATAAGCAGTGTGGCGTTTTTAGTATCGAATGCTACGCTTAGGCCTATGTTTAGGCTTGCTTACGACCGAGCAGTTTCAAAATGATAGTCTCTCTCCTCTCTCTCTCTCTCTCTCTCTCTCTCTCTCTCTCTCTCTCTCTCTCTCTCTCTTGTCACAGTTCTACTAAATTCTACCGAACCTTTTACCAGACGGCTTCTGGTTTTCTACGTTTCCATTCTCTGTTGGCGCGTGTCTGGACTCCACGCGGAGCGAATTGTATTTTGGTAAATGAAGACATAGTTTTTTTTTACATCGGACAGAGTAAATACGCGTATAGTTGTATACGGAACGGAGAGACCGATGCACTTCTAAACATATCGACATCCGAGTTAGTATACAAGCTGTGACTAATTCTGCCTTACTATACAACATCCATCTGGTGTATCTTCGGAATACTTATGGGTGGATCTCGAGGAAGTTGAGGGACACAGGGAGAGTGTGCGATTATAAATACGAAATAAAAGCGATAGAAATGTTAAGGAAGAGCATTCCAGCCTAATTTCCCCATGTAATGCTAATGGTCGACGTACAGTATATTGATAATTTATTAGCGCCACGGCGGCGTACCTTACTTACTGAACGAAAGAACTCGGCAAAGAATGGAATTCCGCAACTTCCGGAATCCGAATATAGCACGTGACATACGAGAAAATAACGCGTTTACGACTGGCGGTGCGTGGAGGAAAAGGAGCTAGATAAAGTTTCGACTTCCAAATTTAGAACACAAAGTATTCTGTTCGAAAGTGAACCTAAGTATCCGATTAGGGCACGAATTCTTCAAAGAGGATGAGTTATAATAATAATAATAATAATAATAATAATAATAATAATAATAATAATAATAATAATAATATTAATAATGGTGATGATGATGATGATGATAATAATAATAATAATAATAATAATAATAATAATAATTCTTTAATCTTCCATGCTCCGAGAGTTGGTCACACTCCGTTGCTGCTTATTGTTAGTTGCTCTTATGGCTTGGTATGTTGCAAGTAATAATAATAATAATAATAATTATAATTATAATAATGATGATGATGATGATGATGATGATGATGATGATGATGATGTTATTATTTTTTTATTAACGTCATTACAATGGTTTAGAAGGCTGTCAATGTAAACACGTAGGCCCCTATGCAGACGATTTTAATGGTGACTATCAGTTGATAATTAATAGACGCGACGCTTACTTGATCATTCCGTCCTTGGTTCCCATGACCTTCACCCTGTCCGGGTCGTAGCTGAGCTTTCGCGGGTCGGGAGCGAAGAGGCCGTACATGAGCGACGGGTTGGCGGTGAATTCCGACCACAGGGCCACGGTCAGGGGTTTGACCTCCGCCTGCTCCGTCGACGCCGTGGACGATGAATCTTTGGCGTGACGTAGCAGGTCACGTGTCAGAGACAGCATTCTATTTTTTTAGTTCTTTTTGCACGAAGAATTGAAGGTTAAGGTTTCAGAGTTCCAGAAAAGATTTGGCGACGAAGTCTGGAAATTCAAAAAAACACATGTGACCCAAGGCTATTTGAATGAGGCGCTATAGAAGTGACTGCGCTGTAGAAGTCGACGAGATGCAGGGCTGGGTTTGGCGACGAAATTAATCAGAGTTTTTTCGCAAGTTCGCGTTCTAGTAAGTAAGAAAATTTTAAGTTAATCGCTCCAGATTTCACTGGAACTCACTTCTCCGTCAGATTTCAGTTTATCTGATTTAGACCCTGTGGAAACTGGACAGTCAGTCAAGGCAGACAGAAAGAAAGACGGACAGACACACACACAGACAAACAGACAAGCAGGCAGACAGTCCGAGGATGAAACTATATAGATAAAAAGTCATTTTCTTCTGCTAGCTTTTCTTCCATTTTCTGTCTTACTATTTCGGATTCTGGAAGATCTGGAAGATCTGACATTGACGATGGACTTGGAGATAATGCACTTATGTTGCGTGCAGAACCTGTGAAGTGCATAATTGCGAGAATTAAGTGCAGAACGACTACGACGACGACGACTACGATGATGATGATGATGAGGAGGAGGAGGCGGAGGAGGAGGAGGAGGAAAAGGTTGAAGAAGTGTGGAAGGGCCAGTTAGGGCGTGTCAGGTGCTAACTCCGAAGTGGAAGCACCCTATAGGCTCCATTTGAGCACAGGTGCAGGGTGCAGAGTGCGGGAGCCAGGGGGGGAGGCACACCTTGTGTTTGTACTCCGGCGATTCTTTTACTCTTCTGACTTTTTTCTGTTCCTTTGTATTTTTTTCTCTTTCTCCGTTTCGCTCCTCGGTTTACACTCGGCGTCCTTTTTCGCGGCCATTTCCTCTGGTTATCTCGTATCGCACAGTGGCGCTATAGAAGCAGTTCAATCGAATCCATTGGATTATTAGTAAATGCTTCTCAATCTTTTTCTATATCTATCCATCTATCCATCTATCCATCTATCCATCAATCTATCCATCTATATATCTATCTATCCATCTATCCATCTATCCATCTATCCATCTATGCATCTATCCATCTATCCATCTATCCATCTTTCCATCTATCCATCTTTCCATCTATCGATCTATCTATCTAGCTATCGAGTGATAACGACGGTTTCTAATGTTAACGCTTCGTGCCAAGAAAAGTTTTCTTTACAAAAGGCTGACTGAAATAGTCAGCGTATTACGACTTTATACAGTTTTTTTACCTCAATCTGTGCTGATAGCGTAGACAGTAATCCATCAATGCTATCGACCAGCTGTGTGTCTCAATGCTTGCTTATTCGATCGTTTTATATTTAATTTAAGTAGCGCTCCAATGCTGCTGAATTAGAACGAATTCTATAGACTACGGTCTGTTTCACAGTCGAGTTAAAACTACGATTCTTTCCACCGAAATTCAGTAGATAACTGAACGAAAACAACCTGCTTTCAAGGAACACAAGCAGAACTCACGTGACTGCGGAGTTCTGCACGGTGCTTTCGCAAACGCGTTATTATTTTATAACAGATAAACTTGGCTGAACCGAGACAAGGCGTAATTCGTTCAGTTGTTGTGAGCCTCGCTCTGATCTCGACTGCGCCCCTCTTCCAAAACGTAGAGCCTCGATTTGAGTTCTTCTATTCTTGGCAGATTTCCCGAAATCATTGACTCTGATAAGCATCACATACACACACACACACACACACACACACACACACACACACACACACACACGGTGCGATTGTCTCGTATCTTATTTCCGGACGGACTTCAAGACCGAAAAGTTGTGGAAAAGACAAAGGGATTTTTGCATTGTGTGCCTGACGCAGACGACCATATAATTTACGCGGGCGCCGAGAAAATAACGGAATCTGGCTCTTTTGCACGGGTTGCAGACCGTGTAGGCAGACACCTGTGTCCCGGTGGTGTTCCGATACGGGGCGACGTAAACAACGTGAGTGCCGACAAGGGTAAATCACACGCCGTGCTGTGCTACAATGCTGCAGGAAAAGCCGCCAGTCCATGAGATCACGCGAAAAAGATTAAAATTCTAGTTGATTCAGCAGGGAGAGAGAGAGAGAGAGAGAGAGAGAGAGAGAGAGAGAGAGAGAGAGAGAGACAGAGAGAAACAGGCTTACATAGAGATGAGCACAAACAACAAAGGTTAGCTGATTAAAGCGAAGCGCGGAAGCAGAGGATAGGTTTATTGGGAGAGGGTAGAATGGAAGAAATAATTCACCATCAGCGTTTATAAAGGGACTCTCTCTCTCTCACACTCTCTCTCTCTCTCACTGTCTCTGTCTGTCTGTCTGTCTGTCTGTCTGCCTGTTTGTCTGTCTGTCTTTCTCACCAAGCGCTCGTGAATAAGCTGGTGCACTGCGCCAAGCATTTGGTCATGTATAGCGCTATAGAACTTCGTTTTACTTTCTTACTTACACACTCACTCCCTTTCACACTACGTCACCCACTCTCACTCTCTATCTCTATCACTCTGTGTCTGTCTTTCTGTCTCTCTCTCTCTCTCTCTCCTTTATTTATAAGAAAATTAAGAACCAAAACGCACCCCCCCCTCAGCGCTCCGCAAGGAAGCTAATGGAGCCACCGTACAGCAGTTGCCAATTACCGCCAAGTGCCGGTAGATGGAAGTGCCTTTGTGGTGGTAAACCAACCTGGAAAAGCTGTGTGATTCAAAGCGAAACGGAAAGCTAAGACTTTGATGGTAAGTCCTTTGAAATAAACGCCAGCGCTATAAAAAAAGGAACAAAATCACTTACAGAAATGCATTAGGGCCGTACCGACCGTGAAGATGCGCTATAAAAACGTGTTGTCTAATGCAAAATTTAGCACTGGTCGGGTTATATTGTTAAGACAGATTTCAGTTTTCGAGCAATTAACGGAAACTAGGGAACCATTTACATTTTGCTCACCTTTCTAATTCGTGCATGCTCTGGACATTATGATAGTGGCGTTATAGAAGTTGATTTATTTATTTATTTATTTATTTATTTATTTATTTATTTATTTATTTATTTATTTATTTATTTATTTATTTATTTATTATCCATGGCCATGTATTTTGTCGTGATAGCATACATCAGTGAAATCGATAATGGCCCAACACCGCCCAAAATCATGCACATCAAAGATTCAAAACACAAGGATGCCTTTTAGAAATGTTCCGGTGGGAGGGGGACTGCTTGGCAAAATACTACGGCGAATTCGGCATCGATGCTACACACATTGGCACAAACGTGGATGAAAATGGGGTGGTGGTGGGGCGGTTCGACCACTATACCTTCCCCGCCCTAGCCTAACCTCTCATAATAATAATAATAATAATAATAATAATAATAATAATAATAATAATAATAATAATAATAATAATAATAATAATAATAATAATAATGTCCTTCTGTAACACCATTTATAATACCCAAGGGTATCAATCGATAGTACTTCAAACCCATTCGCAAAAGACCAGGTCATTCCAGAGGCCAGTGTGTGTGTTGGAGGGGGGAGGGTCGAGCCTAGCAGCCTAAAATAAGTTTGCACCTATGGCTACGCAAAAGTTCCTAGTTTTCATTTTTGCCAATTCTCAAATGAATTCGATGCGATGACGTCACGGAATGTCAAAGTCATTTAAATCGACCTTGAAGATGACCTTGATCCCGCCCGACACTGAACGCGGCATCACGTCCACGTGACCGGAAGTCGAGGCGATGACGTTGCCATAGCGACCGCCGACAATGGCGCTTAGGTTGGGTTAGGAGATAAGCGGGAATGTTTGAGCCAGTGAAAGTGGGAGGAGCCATATCGTGGAAAATACTTCTATAGCGCCATTTATTTAAGTTAATGAGTTAACTTAAAATCTAAAAAACGGTTCATGCCTTGAGCAAATTTCGACGAATTGTCTGAAAAAAACAAATTAAAAAAATCCAATCAAACAAACGTACAGCGACGGATCTACCGGCATCTCAAATATCCTACCGGAAACAACGTAGATCCTACTGGAAACAACTTAGATCCTACTGGAAATATTCTGCAGTTCCGTTGAAGCGGTAGTGTCTATTGGAGCCTAGCCCAGTCTACTGGAAATCCAGTTTGTGCTGTTATAGACATCGTAGAAACGGATGCATCCTACTAGATATCCGGTAGATTCGTGTATAGGAAAAAACCATGGATCTAAGAGGAAACCCGTGGATCTACCGGAAACACAGTAGGCAATGACCGATGTCGGGTCCTAATGACCGGACACAATGCCTAGCTTTGTTCGCAGTCTTCTTGGCCACTGCATGGTCGCTGCCGAAGAGGCCGTGGGTCTGGCTAGACGCAGGAGCTGGGCCGAGAGACGGAAAGAGGAGGCAGGACGGAGGGTAGCGGTAGCCGTGGTGCTTCGGTATCGTTGACCCCGGCCGAGGAGCGGCCGATGGAGAGGAGTTCCCGCGGGCTGCCTGTCGATGCCGGCCGGAGAGGGGGAAGGAAGGCCCCCGCGACGAGATGACGCTGTATAATAAAATTTTGCGTATGATTAACATCGATATGGCGGAGACAGAACGAGGGCGAAGCGAGCAACTGGCTACAGCATTTAGATTTTAGAGATAGATAGATAGATAGATGGATAGACAGAGAGAGAGAGAGAGAGAGAGAGACAGAGAGACAGACAGACAGAGAGAGAGAGAGAGAGAGAGAGAGAGAGAGAGAGAGAGAGAGAGAGAGAGAGAGGCAGACTCTGTCTGGATTCTGAAATGACTATTAATCGATATTCGTCTTTCCCAGTGCTTGCTCGATCGGGCGTCGTGTGGTCGTGTGGAGGAGGCTGCTGCGCTCTGTTCCGCTGAAACCACGTTCACAGCCATCTATCTAGCTGGCCGTGAACCGATCCAGTCGCCCCCTTATTCTACAACGCTGTCTGTCGATCGATAGCCGTGCGCGTGTGCGTGCGTGTGTGTTCGGATGTGATATTCATAAGTAAGCGGCGAACGAATCTTTTACAGACGAAATAAAATAAGAAGAAGAAGAAGAAGATGATGATGATGAGGAGGAGGGAGGAAGAAGAATCGTAGGATGTTCCCCAAATATTCCGCCAATCGAAACCGATAATAAACTCTGGCGAGAAAATGGCGAGAGACGTGTCTCGACGGCACCAGGACCCGTAGCGCCAATCCGCGGGGACAAAAGTAGTCCGTCGTTCGCGGTTTCCAGCGGCCATGAGGGTAGTAGTCCTCCTCGGTCGTCTGGGACTGGTGTTGTGGGGGGTCTTTGTGACGGCGGCGGGGCGGCGGGAGGGCGAGAGCCTCGCGGAGAAGCTGAACGGGGAGGAGAACGGGGCGGCCACGGATGGGGCGAAGGGCTACGTCGGTTGGGGCCTGCTGGACACAACTGCCACCGCGGGAAAACTCTTCGAGTACCTTCTGCCTTGGACGACGTTTGGAAGCGGAGTCACGCAGTACAACGTTAGTACTACTGTATATCGCTCGTTCTTTACCAAGTACTCGGTATATTATATGCACAAGCGCACACACTGAGACAGACAGACAGACAGACAGACAGACAGACAGACAGACAGACAGACAGACAGAATATTAACATTATTTGAATTTGAGCGCCTAAGAATAAGCAGCTATTGTTGTGCTGTTTTCTCGAGGGCGCTATAGAAACCATCCAATGTTACTTACTTACTTACTTACTTAATAAGTCAGAGATATATGGAGATATAATTATCTGTTCTGTGACTGAGCAATAAAGATGATGACGACAGCAATAATGATGACGACTACGATGGTGATGATAATAAATGATGATATTGATTAGTCTGGTTTTATAGAATATTATAAAAATTTGCGGTTGTGTCGAATGAACCCGAATCTGAGATATTAGCTATCCCCACCTTACTCCCCTCTGTCTTTGTCTGTCTTTTTTTTCTCTCTTTGTCTGTCTTTTTTCCCTCTCTTTCTCTCTCTCTCTGTCTGTCTGTCTGTCTGTCTGCCTAGTTCTCGTTCTTTCTCTCTGTCTCTACTGGCGCAAACTTATTTGAATAATTGAAAGAGTGGGGACCCATCCCTATGGCCTATACTCTATAGTCTATACCTTCCCCTTCCCTCTGGTAACCTCTCAAAAAGTGGGCTCGAACTTAGAGGCCTAACAGAATTTTGCACAGCCGACAGTCTGTCTGCCTCTGTCTGGCTGTCTGTCTGTCTGTCTGTATCTCTCTCTGCATCCTCTTGTTTTCATGCTTTCATTATCCTGCTTGCCTACGATTCCTTTGATTCGCGCATGTTGCATCGTATCCTATACTGTATTATAATAATTATTGACTGAATTTTCTTCTCAGTTTCGTTTTTCGTGTATAGACGTTCTTCGAATCCTTCGTCTCTGCGTCTCTCTCTCTCTCTCTCTCTCTCTCTCTCTCTCTCTCTCTCTCTCTCTCTCTCTCTTTCCTCTTTTCTAATCTCAGCGTTCTGTGGCTTTGTGTACGATTCGAAAGTGCGAATATCAAAGCAGAATGACGTAGCTTCGTGACGTCACAGCCCTCATCCGTTGACGTCACACGCCGCTGAGTGGCCGCGGCCATTAATTGCCCGTTAAATGTTAGCGCGGATTCTCTGCTCCCTGTCTGCGATGGTTTTATATGGCAAAGTGACGTACATACTTACTTGACGGAGTGCCTGTTGGATTCTGGAAGCGACGAGGAAGAAAAGCAGGAGGAGGAGGAGGAGGAGGAGCCAGCCTGACTCTTCGTGTTAGAGTCCTGACATGGAGTCGGAGACTGCGAAGTGGACATTGATATGGCCTGCCTTGTGCTTGCTTGAGGCTATCAGACGGTGGCGGCTCTAGGACTTGGCAAGTGGGGGGGGCGTTGGGGTGGCAACTTCTAATCATGGGGAGCCAACCATTTGTTGTTTAATGTATGTAGCATAAGTATAGGGTCCCAACTGGAGGGCCACTGGGGGGAGGCAGGCACTCAATAGGGGGGCACGGGCCCCTCCTGGCCCCCGGTGGAGCCGCCACTGCTATCAGAGCGCTATATCAATAGAGTTCTAAGCTCGAAACACAAAATCCGAATGCTAATTAATCAATGAAATGCGTTGACTTGGGTATATGTATGTATGCATGCATGCATGCATGTATTTATGTATATATGTATGCCTGTATGCCTGTATATATGTATGAATATATGTATGCATGTATATATGTATGCATGTATGTATGTATGTATATGTATGCATGTATGGATGTGGCAGTGTTGATTTCACCACACAAGTAATTATGGATAGGAGCAAAGTACATGCTATAAAATTGCATAGAATGTTGACGGAGAAGAACCGCAAACAAAGTCCCGTACTGCGTCCTGTGCAGTTGTCTCGTTGTTCACAGAGCAGCGGACCCGATGCAAACGGATTTCCAATTGACTGTGGTTGTCTCGTGAATAACTAATTAGCCACAGTCCGTATTTTGTCCCTGACCTGATTTAACCGAACAGGGCAAACTATTATTATTATTATTATTATTATTATTATTATTATTATTATTATTATTATTATTATAGCCGAAAATTTAATTACGTTAAATAATTTAGCGTCTGGGCGCGTTTAGCCTCAATTTTCAACAAGTCGGTTTTTGTGATTGTTTTGTCAAATTTCAATAGGCAATCTTTCTCTTTCTATAAGTGATTTTCTATCTGTCTCTGTCTCTGTCTCTCTCTGTCTCTGTCTCTCTCTCTCACACACGCTAACTCTCCCGCCGAAATCGAAGAGACAAGGTTAAGAAACAGATGCTTGTCAAATACAGTTGACGGAATTGCAAATCTGATCGTTTGCCGCGAAAGTGAAATATTTCGCTAGAAACCGAAGCGGTTGAACATCCCCTCGCCCCCATTCTTCTAATATTAGTATAAACGGAGAGCTATGGTTGTGGCTGTTGGGGGGGATGGAGGGGTGGGGAGTGGCGGGGAGGGGGGGGGGTAGAGAAGAACTGGCGGTCATGTAGCGGTTTCAGTTTCAGAATTAATGGGAGATGCCACAAAATTTTCTAAGCATTAGGCAGTGATGGATTAGACACCAACTGGTCGGTCAAAAATTTTGTGAAAAGTTTCAAACATGCATGCGATGAAGCATTTCAGCATCGGGACAATATGACACGAAGATAGATAGGAAGAAACCGAAGACTACGGTACAGTACATGAAAGGTCATCGACCTATTAAAAGGTCATGTCAAAGGTCATGCCAAGGTTTGTCAGATGATGACGACTTTCCTTGTTTGTTTATAATTCGGCGTTTTCTCGAAATTCTCATTCAAATTTGCCAGTCTTAGCATAATAATATTGGTCGTGTGGGTCCATTTTGGGCTGTTTTGAAATTAATGCGCTGCAGTGGAGACCAACGGCGCGCCATCTAGTGGTCGCCGCTATGGAGCGCCGTCGGTTTCATAAAAATCCCACGACCGCCGGAATGATGACGCCATTATAGTATATATAGTATATATATATATATATAAGACAATGGTTGTATATATATATATATATATATATATATATGTCAACGTCGATTGACTTATTCTTCGCTCGAGGCTGCGACAAACCAGAATCGATATTTCTCTAACTGCTTGCCGAGAAATTCGATTTGTTTTTTTCCTCTGCGATCGCCGGAACACTGTGATCGGTTTTGCCATTTGCCTGTGTTATTACTCTGCGGATTGCCTTTCTGTATTGACTCTGCTATCGGTTGGTCGGCAAGAGACTAATTAGAGAAATGAACACAACATGGGACAGACAGACAGACAGACAGACAGACAGACAGACAGACAGACATGCAGACATGCAGACAGACAGACAGACAGACAGCTGAAATGGCTGAAACTTCATCCATGTGTTGTGACTGCTTCTTCAGGATGGAGTAAAGTTGTCGCGCCTTTTTTTAATATTGAAAATTGTCTCGCAGATTGTATTAGAGACTTTCAGTTGTTGTAAGTAAGTAAGTAAGTAAGTAGGTAAGTAGTTAGAGTCGATGACTGATTATTGTCTTTCTCAATCAGAGCGCTTAACGACGCGGAAATGGGGAAGAGAGATACGAAAGGAAACTTGAAGACACACACACACAGAGACGTCACTACAGTGACAGACACACGTACATTTTGTTTCGGAACAGGCATGATGAAATTAGTGGGAATATTATATATATATATATATATATATATATATATATATATATATATATATGCTGTATATACGGAGGCAGGAGGGGAATAATTTTTTTTGAGAGGGGTGAGGTGGGAGGGGGATCGGGCGGGGGGGGTTTGAGAGCGATTTGTTTTAGCACGATGAGTTAATTATTTTGGTACAAATTCTGCGCAGTTTCAATCATCGGGGAAGTTAATTAATTGCGACCTTGAAGCGTCATTAGCAGCGTCGCGCGCGTCAACACCGACGTCATTCTGGCGTCACGTAATTGTCATCCTTCTATTTCAAATATTTTCCGATCATTGTCTGAGCTTTAGTTTTACTTGTATATACTGTTCGAGCAAATTATTAATGAATGCATCGCATACGCCATCATCAGTACGCCACACATATAACCGAGTACGCTATAACGAAGTCCTACTGTATTCGCTTATGTGCTGAAGGTCACCGAGGCCGGAAGTGACCGATTACCGGAGTGGCTGAGTCTGGACTCGCGACAAAATCTTCTCGAAGGAGTTCCGGGTTCAAAGGACAGAGGTCGCTTCTACTACGTCGAGGTCACGGCGTCGAACGTCCTTGACCTCAAGCGTACGCTCTCGAAAGACATATTCGTCATCGGCGTACGCAGGGAGTCGGCGGTCGTCGCCATGGCAACCGCTTCCTACTCCTCCTCCGACGCCAGACGGCTTCGAGATCACCATGGCAACGGCGGCGACAACGACGCCGCCGCCGCCGCGATCGTCTGCGCGCCGGGCAGCGCCGTCACCATGGCAACGATAATCGTCGACGCCGACTTCGACGTCATGTCCGGCGCCGTTCGGGCGAAGCTGCTGCGCGACTTTGGGCGCCATATTGAATTTCCGGTGACGTCACTGAGGATGATGTCGGCTTCCGGCGATGACGTCGACGACGACGACGATCGGCGACTGGACAGCATCGCCCTCGTTGCCGGACCCGGGAACGTGGTTCCTTCCTCTCCGGAGGGGCGCACCGCCGAGGGCGGAGTCCTCATCCAGTGGGTGGTCGGGTGCGGCAGCGTCAGCCCCCGGCACATGCGGGTCCTGCAGAGGCTCGAAACGACCGCCGTCGACGGGCGCCTGGCACGGGAGATCGGAAGGGGCATAATCGGTTGGCACGTGACCAACTCGAGAACCTCCGGGACGATGACGATGAGAAGGTACAATCTTAACCCCTTAACCGTGTATTTAACTGTAACTCAATGTAAAATGGATGGATATATCCGGGGTCCCCAGTTAAGGGGTTAATTATTTCTTTTAAAAAAATTGCATTTGTATCTCAACTATATTTGAACTTGTTTGTATTTGGTATATTGGTTGATAGGGAAATCAGGCTTTGGACAGAGAATGCTTCTCTTCTCCTGTTTCCCCCTTTTAGTATCCCAATCCTTTAACGTCAATTTTAATAACTATATCAAATATCTAACTTATCAAATATCGAAATATTATATTACCGGTAAATATTTTTACATTTGTCTTTGCAACTTTGTTTCCAGTATTGAATTGTGATATTGACGATGTTTGTTTCTGACTTCGATACTAATAAAAAGATTGATTGATTGATTGATTGATTGATTGATTGATTGATTGATTGATTGATTGATTGATTGATTGATTGATTGATTGATTGATTGATAAAGGAAGAGACTGGTTCCACACCCGACGGCCACTCCGGTGCCGACCCTGAGACCTCCCGTCGGTCACCCGTTCGCCACCATGGTGCTCCTGCCGAGCGGCGGCGGCGGTGGACCGGAAACCAGGGTCGTTCCGTCGTTCGCCTCCCCCAGCGTGTCGGTGACGTCAGAGAGACCGCCGCAGCGTTCGAAAACCAAGACGCGTCATCCTGGAAAAACAAGAACCAGCAAACAGAGTCCGACACTGTCAACCAAGGTGACAGCAGAGGAGGAGGAGGAGGAGGAGGGAGACCACAGCGAATCGCCCTTGGAAAACACCCCGGGACCGAGCCCCAGCCCCGTTACGCCGGTCCGACCGACCCGGGCCGAGGTCACCGACGACTATCCGCGGGTGCCGGCCACGCCGAAGCCCCCGGACGTCCTGGAGCCGTCCCTGGTGTTTCCGGTGGCCAGCGTCGCCGCCGCCGCTCCTACGAGACCGCTTTCCACCGCTTCCACCAAGGTATTCACTGCCACCGGAGGAGCGACTACACCGGAAACCGTGACGTCATCGGTCGGAAAGGCACCGGGGGGGGGGGGAGAAGGAGGAGGAGGAGGAGGGAAGACGCCGGCTCTTCCGACAGCCGTTCAGCCGCCCGCCGTGGTCGTCGTCGACGGGTACAACTTCCCTCCGGTCCTGAAGAACAGCATCGGACAGCTGACCGCTTCCGTCGGCGAACTGTTCGCCTATACGATTCCGAACGACACGTTCTACGACCACGAGGACGGGTCGACCCGGAACCTGGAACTGGTCTTCCAGACGGTCGACGAGCTGTCGATGGCGCCCAACTCGTGGATCCGGTTCAACGCCACCGCGCAGACCCTGTACGGACTTCCGTTGGAGGAGCATGCCGGACGTCAGGGCTACGTCCTGGCGGCGCGCGACCGCGGCGGCCGCATGGAGAAGTGCGGCTTCGAGATCGCCACCCAGCGGCGGTTCCTCGAACGAAAGGTCAACCACGAGGTCAAGGTCAGCCTCGACGCCGACTACCAGAGGTTCATGATGGACGTCGACCAGCGCATAGACGTCGCCGCCAGGATCGCGCATGCGCACGACGACGGCGGCGGTGACCATGGCAACGGCGGCGACCATGGCAACGGCGGCGGCGGCGGCGGCGTCGCCAACATGGCGGTCACGCGGATACTGGAAGGATCCGTGGAATTCTACTGGACGAACCTCAGTCTGGCCAGCTCCGATCCGTGTCCGGTGGACGCCCTGCAGCGGATCTCGGAACGCATGATCCGACCGGACGGGACCGTTGATCCGGAATTTACCGGATCGCTGGAGCCGCCGCATCGGGTGCTGTCCGTCGAGTTCCTGCCGCGCGGTCCGTGCCTGCCGCTGATGTCCGTCAGAAGCGCCCGGCGACCGGAAGTCGACGCGGCGGAAGTCCCGGACGCGGCGGGCGGCGGAGGATCGGCGTCGGAAGCGGACCCGGGAGTGGCGAAACCGACCGACGGACTCCTGACGACGACCATCGTCCCGATACTGATCCTGGCGGTCGTGCTCGCCCTGGCTCTGGTCTTGGTATGCGCCATCTGGACGCGGAAGAAGAAGGAAGACGGAGGCGGCGCCGTGGCCGGGGCCGAGGGGGCGCTGACCCGGTCGTCGCGCAAGGGCGTTCCCGTCATATTCGCCGACGAGCTGGAGGAGAAGCCCGCGGTTCCGTCGAAGCCGCTGATCCTGACCGACGAACGGCCCCCGGTCGCCCCGCCCGACTACGACCAGGCGACCGCCAGCAATTCGCCGTCGTCGTCGTCGTCGCCGCGTTCCTGCTGCAACGACCCCCTCATTCCCGGGCACGAACACGGCTCGGCGGCGACGACGGCGCTGCGCGGCTCTCTTCAGCATCATCAGCATCATCATCATCACCACCACCACCACCACCAGCATCACCAGCATTCGACGAATCACGGCCATCATCCACCAACACCGGCGACCGCAACCTACGCCCCCCAGCGGGGTAGTCACAAGCGTACCGGAAGCCTCGGTCGGGTCCAGCTTCAGCAGCAGCAGCAGCAGCAGCAGGCGTCGTCGAGAAATCCGCCTCCGTACATTTCGACTTAAGTTCCCCTCCCCTCCCCTCTCCCCCCGCGGAGAATTCAGTGCAACGTTGCACTTTTTACACTTTTTACGACGATGTATAGCTGTGTCGATTACTACGGAGGGGGAGGGGGAGGGGGCGACGCACGGCTTTTACCCCAGCAAACTCTTCGTGCGTCTTTATTCCTGCTGGTCAACCGCGTGCATCGTGTTCCTGACATTACGGCAACACTTTCAGACGAAAGCGCCAAACGTCTTCTTACGATCGCTGGTCGTCGTTCGGTAGTTCTACATGATCATAGTCTTGTCTTATTTTGAGGTCTCAAGATTTCACATGTAAAAGTTCGCCAGTGAAGATAGAGAGAGAGAGAGAGAGAGAGAGAGAGAGAGACAGACAGACAGACAGACAGACAGACAGACAGACAGACAGACAGACAGACAGACAGACAGACAGACAGACAGACAGAGACAGAGACAGAGACACAGAGACAGAGACACAGAGAGAGAGACAGAGAGAGAGAGAGAGAGAGAGAGAGACAGACAGACAGACAGACAGACAGACAGACAGACAGAGACAGAGACAGAGACACACAGAGAGAGAGACACAGAGAGAGAGACAGAGAGAGAGAGAGAGAGAGAGAGAGAGAGACAGACAGACAGAGAGAGAGAGAGAGAGACACAGAGAGAGAGACACAGAGAGAGAGACACAGAGAGAGAGAGAGAGAGAGAGAGAGAGAGAGAGAGAGAGAGAGAGAGAGAGAGAGAGAGAGAGAGAGAGAATTCATTTTGAACTGTGCTGCTGTGCGAAGTAAACCTTACTTTCCAAGTATACACTTTTGTCGGTATAGGTCTAATCGTGATCGGCGATTCCTTTATGGCGCTACAGAAGTAGCCTCGTTTGAACCAATCGCTGCTTTAAGCAGTAACATTTGACGTACATTCATTTTGTTGGTCGTCTAATTATTATTATATCGAAAGGCGCTGCTATACTTAACCCCTTAACTGGGTACTTGGTTTTGTCTCAATGTTGTTGTGCTATTTTAAAGACTAGCAGTTTAGTAGCATAGCATTTATTAGCTGTGAATCTGATACCACAACGCCGCATACTGTCTATAAGTAAATGCTAAATACAGTATACAATAATAACAAATAGTGGCAATTTTGTGTCATTTGTAGATTTTATGTCGAAAATTAATTTTTAAAAATGACTTTAAAGGATTCACAAAATTGTTATAAACATTTT
>CM030853.1:2044928-2047428 GCA_018105865.1 Metaphire vulgaris
TCTCCCTATAACCCGCATTGTTCTTCCGATTTCCCCGAGGTGAAGAAAATTATTATTATTATTATTACTATTACTACTACTACTACTACTACTACTACTACTACTACTACTACTACTACTACTACTACTACTACTACTACTACTACTACTACTACTACTACTACTACTATTATTATTATTATTATTATTATTATTATTATTACCTGGACAGTTTATATAGCACAACAAGCATGGTGGAATGGCCAAAGACAGAAGCGCTTTACAATACTGATTATTACTGAATATACCCGATCGTGAATAGGTGAGCTCTAAGATTACTAAGAAAAAGCACAGATGTAATGTTGAATGGACGGTTCAGATTTTAAACGTAAATTCCAACCAAATGTTTACGGCTGCTCAGTGCTACGCACACGACGCAATTACAGGTTTACAGTGTAATAATATGCACCTAGAAATGATATGATGATGATGATGATGATGATGATGATGATGATGATTATGATGATGATGATGATGATGATGATGATGATGATGATGATGATGATGATGATGATGATGATGATGATAAAAAGTACCTCGCCCTCATAAAAGTACCTGAACCCGGCTCTACTGGTTCCCTTAATACTGCGTTTTAGAAGTTTTGTTCATGAAAGATCAATATGGAAAGTACTGCCTTAGACGAACGATATAGCGTCACTTGTAACTTTCAATCGGTTTAACAGTTTAGCGCTACAGTTTTGGCTACGTTAGTCAATGCGATAGTTTACGCTAAGTTAGCAATCGTCTGTTTTTCTGCAACAGAGTCCATTGAAGAAAAGGAAGGAGAAGGTGGAGAAGAAGGCGTAAGTTGTTTGACTGCAGTACGATCTTCCCGCTGCATAGGATATCATTAAGATATCATCATCATCATCACAATCACAATTATTATTATCATCATCATCATCATCATCATCACCATGTGTTTACAGTTTACAGGCATGTCTTATACATTGTTAGAGGACAGCTATATAATAAAAACAATTAATTAATAGTAATAAAATAAAGAACCATATATGATAATATATATGATTTTATATAATAATAATAATAATAATAATAATAATAATAATAATAATAATAATAATAATAATAATAATAATAATAATAATAATGTTACTTCACAGGAGTCAAAGACGCCATTCAAGCAGAAATCTGTCCTCCAGGCTAAGTTGACTCGACTCACCGTGCAAATTGGCTTCTTCGGTAGGTAGGCCCGCAACACAGTATAAAACGCATCGGGTAGCAAAAGGATAGCCCCCTTCCCTCTCCCTGCCCCCGAGAGCCAGAGCGGGGAATATTTTGAACAGAAAGCGTTCTGAAATTGTTCGAGCCAGGGATATTTCTAGGATTGTGAATTTGGAGGGGGTGTCGACCTCAAATTGAGGGGGGGGGGTGTCCGGAGCTAGTTAGTATGCATTTTGTATGCATACCATTGTCACATTACCAAATTTTGGGGAGGAAGGGTGTCGACCTCAAATGGGGGTGTGTGTTGGGGGGTGTTAGGGGGTGTACAAATATCCTTTTTTCGAGCCTATCGCTCGCCAAAACTGTCAGAATTTGTCTCCACCCTTTCTAATTTGGCTCATACACACACTTACACACACACACACACATATATATATATATATATATATCCAGTGTACTAGGTCTATTATGTAGGGCGGGTTAAGAAGGGAAATTTTCGGTCATTGCCTGCTCATTTCCCCCCTACACTCCCGAAATGACGTCCCCCTTCTGTGCATGCAGGTTGTTTCGTCTGTATACTTTTGCAGGGATAGCGATAGCTGTGATAACGCTGGCCGTGCTGGTTCTGAGATTTTGCATCGAGAAGTACGCCGTGAAGAAGTTACCCTGGAACAACGCACACATCCAGCACTTCATCGCCTTCATCATCACTGCCGTCACCATTCTGGTCGTCGCCATTCCAGAGGGACTCCCTCTAGCGGTCACCATCGCTCTCGCTTACTCAGTCGTCGTGAGTGATTCCCTCTGTCTCTGTCTCTGTCTGTCTGTCTCGATATATATATATATATAACAATATATATATATATATATATATATATATATATATATATATATGCAGTATATATATATGCAGTATATGAATATATATCGTTACCTCTCTCTCTCTCCCTCTCTCTCTCTCTTTTGTCTGTCTCTCCATCCCTATCTCTTCCTCTCTTTTTCTCCAATCCTTCTTTGTCTGTCTCTCCGTGCCTCTCTCTCACTTTCTGTCTGTCTGTCTGCCTGCTCTCTCTCTCTCTCTCTCTCTCTCTCTCTCTCTCACACACACACACACACACACACGCCACACACACACACACAAGTCGTTTTTTATTGTATTCCAATCTAGTTTGAGTCGGTTTCTGTCTAAGTCGGCGCTAGTTTTTAAGTGGGATTTGCTTTCTAATCGGACGACGTCGGTCCGATCTTTGTCTGTCCCTTGAAGAAAATGATGAAC
>CM030853.1:2052428-2074928 GCA_018105865.1 Metaphire vulgaris
GTCAGAGCGCTGGGATCACGGTTCGCATGGTAACCGGCGACAACGTGGCCACCGCCCGGTCCATCGCCTACAAGTGCGGGATACTGACGCCCAGCGACAACTACCTTGTCCTCGACGGAAAGGAGTTCAACCAGAGAATACGCGACTCACCTGAGTCACCTGTACGATATCCGTCCGATCATCTGATCAGATCAATATCGATTAAGTATCGATCACTCACGCGTTCCATCCATCTGTCTGTCTGTCTGTCTGCCTGTCTGCCTGTCTGTCTGTTAATAAGGCAGTAAATAAATAAGTAAAAAAACTAATTAGTTAATTAATTAGCAAGTTCTATCTGTCTGTCTGTTAGTCAGTAAATAAATAAATTAGTAAATATATAATTCAATTAACCAGCTTTATCTGTCTGTCTGTCGGTCTGTCGGTCTGCCTCTCTGACCATCTGTTAGTCAGTCTCTCAGTAGATAGATAGATAGATAAATAAATAAATAAATTAGCAAACCAATTAAACTACTCTGTCTGTTTTTATGTCTGTCTATCTGTCTACCTGTCTGTCTGTCTGTCTGCCTCTCTGACTGTCTATCTGTCTGTCTGCCTGTCAGCCTGTCTGACCGTCTGTCTGTCTGTCTGTCTGTCTATCTGTCTGTAAATCAGTCAAGTAATACAGCTGCGTCGAAACTGAAATTTCAACAAATCAAACGGCGACGACCGTTTTTCCATTTCGGTTCCAATAATATTCTTCCTCCGTCGTAAGATTTCTTCTTTTCTCTTCTTCTTCTTCTCTCCTCGGCCGCCGCCATGCAGGTGAGTCAGGAGAAGATCGACCAGATATGGCCGCAGCTGCGCGTGCTCGCCCGCTCCTCGCCCGAGGACAAGTACGTTCTCGTCAGAGGCATGATCGACAGCAGCCTCAACAAATCGAAAGAGGTCGTGGCCGTGACGGGCGACGGAACGAACGACGGTCCGGCCCTGAAGGTGGCCGATGTCGGCTTTGCCATGGTCAGTCGTCGAGTTCCGGCCCGGTCTGGCGCTCGCTGTCCAGGAGGGGCAGCGGCGTAGTGGGTGAGGGGTGGGGTGGGGTGGGGTGGGGGGCACGGGGAAGGGGGCCGCCGCCCCCGAGGCGCAACATTTTGGGAGGCGCATAGTTATTCGAGGTGGGAAAAGTCGAGGACGATGATTTGAATATATGAGATCCTATATAGAATAGGTTGATGTCTGTCTTTCGTATATTTTAGGGGGGAATTGTAAGTAATGTGTCTGAATTTCTGAATGTGCTCGTTTATGGGAACGTGGAAGTACGATACGAGAGAAGAAGGATCTTTTCTCGCTTGTTAAGACTTTTGTTTTTTTTGGGGGGGGAGACCCACGCCATGCCTCTGTCCGTGGGGTTTTCCCTGCCAAAGGAGTACCCCCGCCAAGAGTTCTTGGAGCCGCCCTGGATGGTAGTCCAGGTTAGAAGACCAGAAATAGGGGCCGTCCATAAGTGACGTCACGCGATTTTAGCAGTTTTCGACCCGTCCCTCGTCATTATAATTATTACAGTTGAAGCAAAATTCAGAAACTTTTTCAAATTCTTTTCTTAAAATGAAGTTTAATAATTATAAGCGTAAAATACGTTCAATTTTGCGGTAACATATAGCATTGCGGTATTAAGAAAAATATTTAGTATTATGTGGCGTCACATTTCTGGAACCCCAACCCCCGCCCCGTCGTCACACACATCGTCACAGATGTTTGAACCCCTCCCCCCTAAGTGTGTGACGTCATTTATGGACGACCCCCTACACGAGGAGTGTTTCGAATTCGCTTGATTTGTCGACGGCGTTCAGGGCATAACTGGGACGGAGGTTGCCAAGGAGGCGTCTGATATCATCCTGATGGATGACAACTTCTCGAGCATCGTCAAGGCCGTCATGTGGGGCCGTAATGTCTACGACAGCATATCCAAGTTCATCCAGTTCCAGCTTACGGTCAACGTCGTTGCCGTGACAACCGCTTTCATCGGCGCATGCGTAATGGGGGTATGACATGGACTTTAATTACATATCACTAGATACAGTAGATAGAGCATCTATCTCTAGTAATGATATAATTAAAGTCTGTGAATATGGGCGCCATTCCATTGAACATCTCAACCGACAACGATATTATTCTTATATTATTATACATTATTCTTCTTCTTAATCATCATCTTCTTCTTCATCATCATCTTCTTCTTCATATTCTTCTTCTTCTTCTCCTTCTTCTTCTTCATCATCATCATCATCATCATCTTCTTCTTCTTCTTCTTCTTCTTCTTCTTCTTCTGGACCCAGCCCGCAGTGTTTATTCTAGACCTTCTCTGGGGGGAATTTTCCGCCCCCAAAGTTTGAAATTTCCCTCCAAACATTTTGACATTTTGGCAAGTAGTATGACCTCCCCAATGTAAGTTCCCCCCCCCCAAATGTTATACTCGCCAATGTCTAGGTGGCTAGAATAAACACTGCCCAACCGGTGTCCATGTCTGCCCTCCCCTTCCCGTAACATATGGATGGCCCCCTATTCGACGGCTTTCCTCTGTCCCGTATACGTGCAGAAGTCGCCGCTGGCCGCCACGCAGATGCTCTGGATCAACCTGGTCATGGACACCCTTGCGTCCCTCGCCCTGGCCACGGAGCTGCCGACCAAGGAGCTGCTGAAACGCAGGCCGTACGGGCGCGACGAGTACATCATCTCGACGACGATGCTGTGCAACATCATCTTCCACAGCATCTACCAGCTGGTGGTCCTGTTCGTCATCCTCTTTGCAGGTACTGTACACGGAACGAATCCGGCACACTACAGGGCGGCGCAAAAAAAACCGGACTAGTCACAGTGAGGCTCATGGGCGTATTTAGAAAGGCTCAAAGGGGTGTGCTAAAATTGAAGAAGTTCGAAAAATAAACGTGATGATAAGCAAAAAAAAGACCAAAGGGGTACGCTATGGCTCATTAGCGTACCCCCTAAATTCGCCACTGTTGAGGCTTGCATTTAATATAGTCCGGTTTTTTGCGCCACCCTGTACGGTTACAGTACAGTGAAACTTCGTTATGACGGACTCGGTTATAACGTATGCTCGATTATAACGTACCTCGGATATAACGTACTAGATTTTACAGACCCGTTAAATATGTTGCCCTATGGAACTACGGGGTTCTTAAAGAAGCCGTGAAATAAAGAAAAATCAATGTTAATTCCATCGAGAAACGTTATGATAGCTAGGCTGAATGAATTTTTACTAGGAATTATAGATGGTTTTAATTTTCTAGGGAATCCTTGAAATTGACGTCACCGAAAATAATTTTAACCGACCAATAACATTGTCTCGTCAGAAATACAAAAAAAATAATCGATATCTTGATTTCCTTTGACGCCGGAATTTTCCGACACTCGAGCAGTGACGTAGCGTCGTAAATTCGACCGACGTGTGACGTCATCCGTCGTCGTCGTTTACGACGATGACGTCACTTTAATTGAAATTTTGCTTTCGTTTTCGCTTGACCAATGACCGTGCACAGGCGAAAAGCTGTTCGACGTCGACCCGAATTTCGGGATCTCTTCGAAGGAGGGTCACGTCACAAACACTCACTTCACCCTCGTCTTCAACACCCTCGTCATGATGACGCTCTTCAACGAACTGAACGCCCGCCAGATCCGTCGCGTCCGTAACATCTTCACCGGACTCCTCTCGAACCAGCTCTTCATCGTCATCTGGATCGGATCGTTCATCGCCCAGGTTCTACTCCTCTTCCTCCTCCTACTCCTCCTCCTCCACTTCTTCCCCTTCCTCTCCTTCCTGTGCCCCTTTACTTATCTTTTCCTCTTCTTCCTCTTCCTCTTCTTCCTCTTCCTCTTCTTCCTCTTCCTCTTCTTCCTCTTCCTCCTCTTTCTCTTCCTCTTCTTCCTCTTCCTCTTCTTCCTCTTCCTCCTCTTCCTTTGCTCCTTACTTATCTTTTCCTCTTCTTCCTCTTTCTCTTCTTCCTCTTCCTCTTCTTCCTCTTCCTCTTCTTCCTCTTCCTCTTCCTCCTCTTCCTCTTCCTCCTCTTCCTCTTCCTCTTCCTCTTCTTCCTCTTCTTCCTCTTCCTCTTCTTCCTCTTCTTCCTCTTCCTCTTCTTCCTTTGCCTCTTCCTTCTCTCTTCCTCTTCTTCTTCGTTTCAACCCAACCCCCAAACGCCCACCTGGCTACGCCACTGTGGGTGATGGTGCAACGCGATGGCGGCAATGAGGTGGGTGGTGGTCGATGGTTGTTTTCTGTTTTCTGTCAACAGGTGATCATCGTTCAGTTCGGATCGACGGCATTCCAGGTGACTCCACTGGCCGCGGACGAGTGGGGGTGGTGTCTGTTGCTGGGAATGGGAGAGCTCATTTGGCACCAGGTGAGTGCGATCGCCGCGTCATGGGACTAGGTAGTAAGTAAGTAAGTAAATAAGTAAGCAAACAAGTAAGTAAGTAAGTAAGTAAGTAATATATAGTGCTATACAGTAGGCTATAGATATGCAAAAATTTAGATGAGTGATGAAATTAATTAAAACCACATATTCTTGTGTCCCCGTCTTTGCTGTGTCAAACCGTACTAGAATTGTCAATATATTCTGTCTCAATTTTTTTCTAGAGCTTTCGAAATGCCACGAAAAATAATTAGCCATTTGAAACGACACTATGCAAAGTCTTTCAGAAACCTATTCTCTGTCAAATGTCTAAAAAATCAATCGAGAGATAAGATGGCGCTTAAGAGAGCTGGTTTCTTCTATAACAGGTTTTATAGACCACAAAATATTATAAAATTGATACCCTGTTTGAAATTGGACAATGTTAGTGTTACAGTAGGCTATAGATATGCACAAATTCAGAAGAGTGATGAAACGAATTAAAAGTATGTATGTATGTATACTCAGTGGCGGCTCTAGGATTTGGCAAGTGGGGGGGCCGTTGGGGTGGCAACTTCTAATCATGGGGGGCCAACCATTTGTTGTTTAATGTATGTAGCATTAAGTATAGGGTCCCAACTGGGGGGCCACTGGGGGGGCCGGGCTCTCATTATGGGGGGCACGGGCCTCCTCTCTGGCCCCCCCGGTGGAGCCGCCACTGTGTATACTGGACTTTTTATATAGCGCCGTAAGCATAGCGGGGCCAAAGCCAAAGGCGCTTTACAAACGGTGTTATGACTAAACCCGGAAATTACTCAAAATATTCGTAATTAATTAATTAATTAATTAACTGCCGTTTAGCTTGATTCTAATACCAAAATTTCCTCCGATGCAATGCCGCTGGTCTAATGTGTGTCTATCTTACTGCATTCGGTGCGATTTTCTTCTGCCTGTCTTTCTCCTCCGGTGGAAAAAAAACCCCATCGCGTGACAGGTCACGCTCTTCTTTCCCGTCGATCGTCTGCATAAGGGGACGGTGTCGCCGAAGATGGTGGTCGTACCGGTGGAACAGGTGGTCGAGCAAACTGAGGAGGAGACGACAGATGTCAGAAGGAGCAAAGTCCTCAGGTTTCGAGCAGTCAAGAGGATGTCTGAACAGGTGAGATGCCTGTCACTTTGAAGGGCTGACACGCAAGCCCTATCAGAGACGTAATCCTGCCATCGCCGGTTTTTTTTTTTGGGGTGGAACTATTTTTAAAAAAGTATATCCACCTATAAAAACTAGTGAACTTTTCTTAAAAAATTGTGGTTGAAATTTAGTCAACAAGACATTGGTAATGGGGGATGAATGATACTATATACCCCTTCACTGATTATTATTGGGTGGGACAGTCCTGGGTGGGAACCGTTCCTCGCAGTCCCCCCCTCCGTGATCTACGCCTCTGGGTGGGAGCCAAGCGGGCCACTTTATATTTTTAAAAACAAAAAACGTGTTTTTATGTTTTATTTTATTTTAATATTTATGTTTTTTACATCTATACTTTGCGGTACGTTCTGACCGAGGATACGTGTTATATAAGCGCGTCCGTTTATAACGAAGTCTTCCCGCTGTATTCTTATTTAGACATGCCAATTAACCCCTTAACTGGGGATCCCGCGGATATATCTGTCCATTTTACATTGAGTTACAGTTAAATACACGGTTAGGGGGTTAATTAACGATATAGTCGGGCTGTTGTGTTCTGTTTCTTATAGATCGAAACAGTTCGTTCTTTCCAAGCGGACCCCACACACCCCACTGCCCTCGGTGACGGCGGGCGTCGTTCGACGCGGGCCGACGCCTTGAGTGCAGTGAAGGAATAAAGGCGGCGACAGCCCCCCAAAGCAGAAAAACGACGTAAGACTGACTGACTGACTGAGCACAGCTGAAAGGGAAAACCTGTTTAAGATTTATGGATTTAGAGAAGAAGAAGAAGAAGAAGAAGAAGAAGAAGCAGAAGAAGGAGAAGAAGTGGATGAGGAGGAGGAGGAGAAGAAGATGCATATTTTCTAAGCAGCGACCCTTGAGAAATGATTTGTCTCGTTTTTTTGTACTCTGTAATTAGTTTGAACGTTTTCTTGGAATTTCAGTTGCATTTTGCGAACGTTATTTGAGAATTGTCATTTTGCCGTTAAATAAAAAAATAAAAATCTATTCTGCCTAATCAATTTGATTCTGTACGAGCCATACCGCTAGACAAATACGCGAGATTCGGCGGGCTATGTGGTCCTGGATGCGCCCACGTTATTATATACTAGCTGTTAATCCGTCAAAAATGACGGGGCAGATTGGCTATTTCCATACTCGATTTATTGCAAAAGTTCAGCATCTTCTGTTCAAGGGAATTATTATTTTAGATGTGGGACCGTTAATCAAATGCAGAATGGTATTCGGGGGAGAAGTCGGTCCTAAGTGGGGAGGGGAAGAATAAGACCAGTGGGGAACGTTTCCCACTTGGTCTGGTTCTTAATTGTTTCATTATGCTAAATAAGTTAAATAAATCAATAACAGCACGAAAAAACCTCCTCCTTGCTATGATATAGGGTAGGTCAGTTGGGCGGAGGGGGTGGGGAGTCAGTAAGGAGTGACCAGAAATTTGCCCCATTCCCCCCCCCCCTATAAATACCACACTGATCACATATCGTGGACAGACCCACGTTGTGCGAGGTTTGCGGAAACTACATAAATAAGCGTTTTTCTGGTTGGGAGGAGTCGGAGTCACTCGTGTGTGACGTCATGCCATTCCCTCGTCACGCTCCGTTGATCAGAGGATCTAGGAATTCAATCCAATCGTTAAACGACGGGGATTCGCTGATCAAGTCGACTCCGTTGACGCTGTAGGAAGGTGTTCCCGCTTGAGTTCCTAGAAAAAAGGCAATTCCCGTGTCGGTCTGTGATACGGCAAGTACAGTAAGTAGAATCTTGTACATTTATATAGCGCTTTAGAAAAGGAGTATCACAGTAGCTGTTCAGGCCTATTCATAGGCCTTTCTTAAGATCTGTTAGCTATGGAAGAGGTGAATGGTCAGCCAGGCAATGGTCAATATATCCGATGGGCAGTGCGGCTAGGTTGTTAGACCCTATGGAGGAAATGATTTTAGAAAATGGAACGATTTAATTAAGCTTAGATCGGAAGACTTGAGGAGATAATGCCGGAATTATGGGAAATGAGGATTCAGTATGTATTGTGGATTTCGCAGGTAGATTATATTGTCAATGCCAGTTTATCTAATGAGAAAAAACTGCTTGGTAGGACTACTTGGCCAGTGGCGGCTCTAGGATTTGGCAAGCGGGGGGGGCGTTGGGGTGGAAACTTCTAATCATCGAGGGCCAACCATTTGTTGTTTAATGTATGTAGCATTACGTATAGGGTCCCAACTGGGGTGGGGCACTGGGGGGCCACTGGGGGGGCCAGGCACTCGATAGGAGGCACGGGCCCCCTGCCCCCCTCCCGGTGGAGCCGCCACTGTACTTGGCAATGGCGATACTTACTCGAAACCGCGTATTTCCACGTACGAGTGGTTGGACTGCGATAGGCTTTGATGTTCTCTTTGAAAAAGACTTCATCGACTCCTGTCGATGCCACCGCGATGTCGGCCAGCATGCTACAACAGAGCGGCAGACGTAACCGATGGGTGACAAGCAAAAGCAACGTCACGCCTAAAAAAATGTTGGTCATCGGCCCCCAAGGGGGGGGGGGCTTGACTCTCAAAACCGCGTCCGAAAACAGAAACGCATTTTAATCCTGAAAAGAGGAGGCAACACAGCCAGGTAACACCATAAAATCACGTTGAGAACTTAATAATCAAGGCTGTAAAAGACTAGTTATTTTAGAAGCAAAATTTAGGCTATTCAGGCTTTAGGGTTTAAAATGCCTGGCAGTTCAACACCCCTAAACTTGTCTCTATATTCGTGTCGCATGTGTGTTCGGCTGTCTGCAGAGAGAAGAAAGACGTTGGAGAACAATAAAAACGAACGTTTTTCGTTTCTTAAAACAAAACTTTAAAAACCTAGATTTTTGAATAGGTCAGGATTTTATGTGTTTTTTGATAAAACAACTTTAAAGATAATGGGTTCTAAACACCACAATTTCCAGCCCTGGCATTATTAGTTCACGGCGTTGCGTACTCGAGTACTTCTGTTTCGGTTTTGTTGACCGTATTGGCCGTGGAAAAGTCCGAAGAGCGCGCCAAGACAGCCTCCATGTACGCAAAAGTGGTCGCCGGCAGGAACTCTTCGATCAAATACAGTCCCTGAGACAAACAAGACAACGCTGCGGACCAAAGAAACACATTTAGTGCTATGGCAGTATTTATTCTATCCGCCTAGACATTGGGGAGCTTAAATTTTTTTGGGGTGGGGGCAGACATTGTAGAGGTCATACTACTTGCCAAAATGTCAAAAAAATGTTGGGGGAAATTTCAAACTGGGAGAGGGGGGCATTCCCTCACCCCGCGAGAAGGTTTAGAATAAACACTGGTGCTAGGGCAGTACATTTACGAAGAAGATTCAGCGAAAAAGGTTGTAATAGTTGAAATAATAAACCGACTCAGGAGTTATCTAGGATAACTGGGTAATTAAATGCTAAGACTACTACTACTACTATTTGTACTACTACTACTACTACTACTACTACTACTACTACTACTACTACTACTACTACTACTACTACTACTACTACTACTACTAATAATGCTACTACTACTACTACTACTACTACTACTGATAATGATGATGATGATGATGATGATAATAATAATAATAATAATAATAATAATAATAATAATAATAATAATAAAGTGCAGAAAGTCGTGCTTATTTGTACATGGCAGTGGACTTGAATTACAATTTTCCGCAGAAGTGATATCTTGGATACGTACCTGGGTGCATAGAAACGCATTGCGGTGATATGGTAATACCAGCTGCTGTACGACCAGGTCCAGTTTGCTGTTGCCATAGTGATCGGCGACCTGCTTGACAACGGGAAGTGCATCGTTGCTATAGGGGCAGTTCAGATCGATGAAGATCTCCAAGGTAACCTGTCGACGACGCCAAGCAGCGATAATAACGTTAGTTACGTCATCGTGACGTCATTTCAATCGCGCAATTTCTGCGATGAAATTTCCATGACGTAATCGCGACCGGCGCTTCGGTCGCGTATGAGTTATTCGCGACTTACTGTACAACAACAACAACAGCAGTATGTACAGTAATATCATCAAAGTAGGCTTAATTCTTTTGTCGAGAAATTATTTTGAGCAGGTCTACAGTTTGAATCCGACTTCTCCAGATGCGCTCTCGTTTTCGATCGTTCTTACCTCATTTCCGCTCTGACCTTGACCTACTTGACTTGACCCTTTATCTGTTTCCCTAGCAGCACACCTTATAACGTCTGACAGATAACGAATCGGACATTGCATGCATCTTTATCTCACACAAAATGTAGCGCTATAAACCAGTCTCTAGTTTAAACGGTGTTCTATTTTGAAGCATAATCATATTATTATTATTATTATTATTATTATTATTATTATTATTATTATTATTATTATTATTATTATTTGTCATAGAATAATGAAATTAGTACAGTAGAACTTCGTTATAACGTACATAGTGGGTTTGTAAAATTTAGAACGTTATATCCAAGCTACGTTATATTATAATATCCAATACCATCCAACATCGCGGAAATTTATAACCGAGTATAGGCCTACGTTATAACCGAGTTCGTTATAACGAAGCTGCACTGTAGTTCGTCTGTCTGACCTTTGGTTTGACGGTTGCAGGGTTGTACCTGATGCCCGGTTCGGTTTCATCGACTGGGATTGGGGGCGAAATGTCGTCCCCCACGGAACACCCAATCACCACCACCACCACCACCACCACAAGCCATAGAGTCAAAGCAGACATAATTTCCAGCTAAAACGATCACCGAATCTCTGACAAATCACAAACGACTTTCTCTCGCATCGGCGTAGCCACGGGGAGGGGGACAAGGGGTTATCAGCCCCTATTCTGGTTGGGACCCGTCTTGGGGGTTTGCGCAAAACCGTTGAGAAATGTGCGGAGGGAGGAAGGGAGGGAGGTGGCGTGATCGAAGAGAATAGACCTACGCAAATTTTGGAAGAATTACTTGTCGAAAACTTTTTACCGGGAAATGTCGGTGTGCCACCCCCACCTCCACCCCAGATTCCGGAACCCTGGGCACGCCGTTGAATACGTTTATTTTCAATAAACGCTTCCAAAAGACTCAACGAAGTTCTTCGGAGACCATGGGCGTAGCCAGGAATTTGATTTTGGAGGGTATAAATATTGGGGTGGGGAGTATAAACCTTAACTATAAACCACATAAACTGCATACAGTATAAACACATATAAACCACATAAAAGACTTTAAGGTAGACTGAATATGGGGAGGGTATATATACCGATATACCCCCCGTCGCTACGCCCCTGTCGGAGACCTAAGCAACTCACCACCAACACCAATCGCAGCTCGCGGCAGCAACCGTAGAGCGTCTAATGCAACACCGCTCAAAACATATTAGGGAATTTACATACAGTAATTATAATATGACCTTTTTTACAAATCAAATCAAATCAAATTTGTCAATTGTCAATTGTCAATTGTTATTTGTCAATCAAACCTTGTCAATTGAAGCAGTCCAATGCTTACCTGGTGACGCGAGACCGTTCTTCTGTTAGCTTGTAATGTGTCTTGGTGTTTTATATGTCTTTTGGTCATCAGTGATTGGAGAAAAGCGCTATAGATGCCTGCGGTGACGATATAACGGTCGTAAACTAGTTTCTTGCTTTGGAGCAGTTGGCGTGTTGCTATTTCTGATTAGAACCTTATCTACCATTGATATGGCGATGCAGGTGGACTCGGTCCAATCTTGATTCGCTCTGTTTTAAGGTTGGATTGTCTTAACAAAAATATGATTGATGCCTGTGGCGTAGCCGTGACCGGGCAGGTGTGTCCAGGTGAAAGTTAATCAGCCGCAAAAATTCAACACAGCACACAGCACAGCGGGGAAATTCCTTCTATACGAAATTCGACAACGTAAGAGTTTCATTATTACAAAAAGCCATTACAGGCAGATATAATAAAAATCCCTAATGCACTGTAACGTAATTTTGCAATTGCTTGCTTCCGATCTATTGCAAGAAAATACAGAAGAACTTCGCTACAACGGTCTCGGTTATAGCGCATACTCGATTATAACGCGCTGCAATATGCGGCCCCATGTGTCAAGCGCTACCATACTGGATGACATTGGATATAACGCAGGCCTACCGTCAGACATAACGTACTGTATTTTACAAACGTGCTAAGTAAATTATAACGAGGTTTTACTGTATTTTCATTGGTAGACTTGAATTGACTGTCTTACACCACCCTGTAGATATGACTTTCCTAGCCGCTAGATAACTTGTACAATGTACATAGGCTTGTACAGTATAATGCGGCTCTAAAAATTGTCTCAGATGCGCTGTAAAATTAAATTGATGACGTAATAGAGAAATGTCCTGACGAATATCTGTCGTCATTTAAAACAGGTCATTGTCCTGGGAATCGAACAGGTGGACCTCAAGCTTTTCGATATTGATAACCTAATCGCAAGTGAGACGGTAAAAGTTAACAGTTGTCAAATCATCCTTGTTTTGTGCTCTAACCTACTTACGGCGCTATAGGAAATTGTTTGACAATAATAATAATAATAATAATAATAATAATAATAATAATAATAATAATAATAATAATAATAATAATAATAATAATAATAATAATAATAATAATAATAATAATAATAATAATAATAATAATAATAATAATAATAATAATAATAATAATAATAGTAAACCTGCTTATAATAAGCTTGCGGTCAGTATTAATTCTAGCAGGATCCATCTAATGAGTGGCGTAGCCAGGGTTCTGGAATGGGAGAACACCATAGCTTGTACAGACGAGACTAGGAGACTTGAGGGGGCGCGGTGGGTTCTCTGAACAAGACCTGGGACAGAGCAA
This sequence comes from Metaphire vulgaris, assembly GCA_018105865.1. Taxonomy (NCBI): domain Eukaryota; kingdom Metazoa; phylum Annelida; class Clitellata; order Crassiclitellata; family Megascolecidae; genus Metaphire; species Metaphire vulgaris. Next base: position 2,064,880 of record CM030853.1, read on the forward strand.
TGGCAATTTCTGGGATTAGTATTAGGTTACAATCTGAAGACTTGATCCTATTTTTAGACTCTGACATCATAATTATTGGCACCCCTGAACTGTAAAATTGTTTTCAAGTTTATTAGTTCTCCAAGCGGAGCAGCCAAGGACAGGGCCCCAGCCGCCCCGATTTAGGGAAATACTAGATTAAAATTTTGAATTTTTGAGCAAATTTGCAGTCGATATGACAACAATTCGGTAATCACTCTACCCCCCCCCATTAGATAAAATTTTCTTATCAATGTTTCTGCAAGAACCTCCTCACAGAGCCCCTCCCTCCTTAACCCACCCAGAGCGCTGCCTCCCTTGATGATGGCGACGACGATTATGACGATAAATAAAGACTTGAGTCTATATAAGATAGACCACGTTCAGAGGTCACGGCTTTGTGTTTCACGATATTATTGCGACTTGTGAGCGCACCAAAGTGGCGGCTCCAGGATTTGGCAAGTGGGGGGCCGTTGGGGTGGCAACTTCTAATCATAGGGGGCCAACCATTTGTTGCTATGTACAGTATGTAGCATTAAGTTTAGGGTCCCAACAGGGGGGCCAGACGCTCAATGATGGCACGGGCCCACCCCCGGAGCACTCCTGTGGAGCCGCCACTGGAGCGCACCACGTCATTTACGTCATGACAAAATATGCTTCAACTTCCTGAATGCATTATTATTATTATTGTTATTATTGTTGTTATTATTATTGTTATTATTGTTACTATTGTTGTTATTGTTGTTATTATTATTATTACAATCGTCAAAGAGAGAGAGAGAGAGAGAGAGAGAGAGAGAGAGAGAGAGAGAGAGAGAAAGACAAACAGACAGACAGACAGGCAGACAGAGGAACTGAGAGCGAGGCATTGAAGCAGTGTTTTATCCAGGCCTGTTAGGGGGAGATCCTCCAAAACCAACCAACCCCCCCTCCAACAAAAAAAGAATCCCCGTACTGACACGAATTTTTGCAATGAACTGTGTCTCTTCCAGTGGCGGCTCCACCGGGGGGGCCAGGGGGGTCCCGTGCCCCCATTGGGAGCCTGGCCCCCAGTGCCCCCAGTTGGGACCCTATACTTAATGCTACATACATTAAACAACAAATGGTTGGCCCCCATGATTAGAAGTCGCCCCCAACGGCCCCCACTTGCCAAATCCTAGAGCCGCCACTGGTCTCTTCCTCCAACCAAGTCATCCACCCCCCCCCCAACCAAGGCCTCCTTGAGTCTGGATGTATAGGAGGACACTGAATTGAATCTTCTAAGGCAGTCCGTAGGCTTCGTTGACGAGAGGATCCAGGAAGGTGATCCATTCATCGAACGACGGAGCGTCAGCATCGGCGATCATCAGATCCACTCCGTTGACACTGTACGATGGAGTGGCTGCCTGAAGCCCTACCACACAATACACCATCAAACATTAATAAGAATAATAGTAATAGTAATAGTAGTAGTAGTAGTAGTAGTAGTAGTAGTAGTAGTAGTAGTAGTAGTAGTAGTAGTAGTAGTAGTAGTAGTAGTAGTAGTAGTAGTAGTAGTAGTAGTAGTAGTAGTAGTAGTAGTAGTAGTAGTAGTAGTAGTAATAATAATAATAATAATAATAATAATAATAATAATAATAATAATAATAATAATAATAATAATGATAGTTGGATTTTTAATAGGATCTTTTCTGTGGTGAACAGTGTGCTCCAACCCCATTCATTGAGCCTTTCCCCAGTGGCCCCAGTTGGGACCCTGTACTTAATGCTTACATTAAACAACAAATGGTTGGCCCCCATGATTATTCAACGGCCCCTCCACTTGCCAAATCCTAGAGCCGCCACTGGTGGTGAACCCCATTCACTTGAATTTCCTGTCTGTCTAAGCTGTTTATTTAATCAGTGTTTATTCTAGGCCTTCTCTGGGAATCCCCCAAGTTTGAATTTCCCCTAATTTTTTGACATTTTGGCAAGTAGTATGACCTCCCAAATGCCTGCCCCACCCCAAATTTTTTTAAACTCCACCCCGCCCCCCTCATGTCTAGGTGGCTAGAATAGCCACTGTATTGAATACGTTTTTCATTTTCACCGGTCCTAGAAAAGTCATTGTTCTTCCTGACGTCTGCCTGTAATGTAATTATTTAACGCAGCAGACCATTTGTATAGCGCCTCTTCTCGGCGAGCACCGAGAAGCACTTGGACACTCAAACGTTGACAGGTATGCAAAAGCTTTGAGTATTTTTAGGAGCAACGGAAGCTATTTACCAAAATTCGTCACTATTTAACCCCTTAACGAGACGCGAAAGTTTTCTTCGTTTAGGGTTCGACCCGCCACCCTCTCCCCCCACCCACCATCACTGGTCAAAACTTATCCGCTGCACTGGAGGTCGAAGATTTCCAGGGTGAGGGTGAGGGTGTGGGTGAGGGTGTGGGTGAGGTGAGGGTGAGGGCTTGAGTTTCACGGTTTTCTTGAGGAACTTTAGCAATAAAAAAATTTTCTTTTAAACAGATTTTCTTGTTTTGGCCGTGTGTTGCTGCAAGAGATGTTTCAAAAAGCATTAACTGCTTTGAACAGCCGCAAATTTTCTTATCTGGCAAAACCGTCCCGGAGCGATGCTTGGAGACTCGGAGACTGATGAATGCCAAACCGGTACTCGAGCGCCGAGTGCCGTCTAGACGCCCGGTACTTACGGGAGACAGCGTATTTCCATGCCGCGGTCGTTGGACTTCGATAGTTTCTTATGTTTGTCTTGAAGAAATCTTTATCTATTCCCGTTGCGCTGACGGCGATGTCGGCTAACATGCTGAAAAAAAGGTCAAAGACAAGATCTGTCCAAAGTCAAAGCACGAATTTTGTGCCTAGATTTGTGTCATTTTGTATCAGACGTCTCTTGTGCCAAGTCTCCTCGCTGCCAAATGGTGCCATTTACATTAGTTAGTCATACGTAATGTAATGTAACAGAGTGCTCGTGTACGCAGAAGTTGGCAAGTATGCACAAATCTAGTATTAGAAGGAGTAATAGGTGGCAAATTGTATTTCCAAAAATTGTAACAATCCTCTAATGTTAGATATTAAAGAAACTTTTAAACGAAAAATTCAGATAGACCATAATGAAAAGGCTCTAGAACACAACAGGCAATAAGAAATATTTTCTAAATACAATAGAATTTCGTTATAACGGACTCGGTTATGACGCATATTCGGTTATAACGTACCGCAATGTACGGTCCCGTGTGATGCGCTACCGTACTGGATGGTATTGGATATACTCGTAACAAAGTACCTCGGATTACTTAGACCTATTGCATTTTGCAGGCCGTCAAATAAGCTATAACGGAGTTCTACTGTATCGTTGTTACTGATTTTGTTGCGTACTTACTCCGGCACCTTCTTACTTACTCTAGTACTTCCGTCTCCGTCATGTTGACCGTATTGGCAGTCGTGAAGTCGTCTGCACGTGCCAAGACTGCTTCGATGTAGGCAAAGGTAGAGGCAGGTAGATTGTCTTCGATCAGGTAAAGTCCCTGTACAGGTGAAATCGAATTCAATTTTAAAATCAACATGCTAATCTACTTCCGACTAATCGAACTTCTATAGCGCCATTCTAGTGGTGATGCATTGACATCAGTCGATGGTCACTCCTTGATTTGAATGGTAATTACCCGTTGTCCAATCCAACAAGCTAAATTATTATTATTATTAGCCTATTATTATTAGCCTATTATTATTAGCCTATTATTATTAGCCTATTATTATTAGCCTATTATTATTAGCCTATTATTATTAGCCTATTAATATTAGCCTATTATTATTAGCCTATTATTATTATTATTATTAGCCTATTATTATTAGCCTATTATTATTAGCCTATTATTATTAGCCTATTATTATTAGCCTATTATTATTATTAGCCTATTATTATTAGCAGCATTATTAGCAGCCCAGCAGCAGCATTAGCAGCATTAGCATTAGCATTAGTAGTAGCAGCAGCAGTAGCAGCAGCAGTGCAGCAGCAGCAGCAGCAGCAGCAGCAGCAGCAGCAGCAGCAGCAGCAGCAGCAGCAGCAGCAGCAGTGGTGCAGCAGCAGCAGCAGCAGCAGCAGCAGCAGCAGCAGCAGCAGCAGCAGCAGCAGCAGCAGCAGCAGCAGCAGCAGCAGCAGCAGCAGCAGCAGCAGCAGCAGCAGCAGCAGCAGCAGCAGCAGCAGCAGCAGCAGCAGCAGTAGCAGTAGTAGTAGTAGTAGTAGTAGTAGTAGTAGTAGTATTGTTATCATACCGAATTCGCCACACACCATAGTCCTTCTAATAAGCTGTACTCTGAAAGACTAAAAGAAGACCTTGGAGTTCACATACTGGTTTATTAGTAGCGCTAAATAACGACGTCGTCCTTGCCTGAGTACTTAGATAGGCGTTGCGATGGTACGGTAGCGGAAGCTGTTGAATGACCAAGTCCAGTTTGTCGTTGCCATAGTAACCGGCCACCTGTTGTACGACCGGAAGACCTGCGGCGCTGATGTAACAGTTCAGGTCGAGGAACATCTCCAAGACAACCTGTCACGTGACGACACGATCTCTCTCTCCGAATGACGTCATTTTAAACGCTATTTGTTGATGACGTTTTTATGTCGAATGTTGTTATATTGCAAGAATTACCTTGCCCTGTGTGTGTGTGTGTGAGAGAGAGAGAGAGAGAGAGAGAGAGAGAGAGACAAACAGACAGACAGACAGACAGACAAACAGACAGACAGAGAGAGACAGACAGACAGACAGGCAGACAAAGAGAGAAAAGGACAAGGGCAGGGACATGGACAGAGGAATAAGCACACAGAGAGAGAGGGGAGAGAGAGACAGACAGAGACAAACAGGCAGACAGGCAGGCAGACAAACAGACAGATAGCCACTAATCATTATTGCGATGCCTATCATCATCAGCATCGTCTAACTATAGGTATTAAAGAGCATATAATGCAGATATTCAGAGGCAGTGTTTTAATCCTGAACTCGTTTCACCTTCGGTCTGATGGCTGCAGGGTTGTACCTGATGCCCGGTTCGGTGACGTCGACAGGTATTGGGGGTGAGATCTCGTCCCCCACGGCACACCCGACCATCACCACCAGAATCAGCAGAGTGAACGCCATCATGAAAAACTGAAACCGAAATTGAAAAGAAAATGACTTTCTAATCAAATGCCTGGACTATTAAAATGTTGGAGCGGTTTTTTTGCAGAAGACCTAATCTACCGATATCCATCCATCCATTTATAGATCCATTTATAGATCCAGTGTACAGTAAAATAGCGCAAGATAAACTTTTAATGTTCGATTATGTAGTCAACATGAGAGCAAGTTCCATTAACCCCTTAACTGGGGATCCCGGATATATCCGTCCATTTTACATTGAGTTACAGTAAAACACACAGTTAATGGGTTAAATTACGCGCAATGCATTCTCAGTTTTTCGAAATGTAAATCTACATTAACTGTTTGGTCTCTAAACATATCGATGGCCTTCGTTCATTGTAGTGGTCTAAGTTGAACGAGGACAAATTAGGGACAGCCTAAGGACAGATCAAAGGACAAAGGACAAAAATTCAGTGTCCAACATATTCGCCTTCTGATCTCCTTGTTATGATCATAAACAAATTAATAGTTTAGTTATTTTTAACCGAGACATACTGTACTTACAATAACGACTTCTCAATTAAGTTTCCTTGCGTCTGCAAATTCGCTGACAGGGCAATTTCATAATTATCTACCAAGCGATGGGCCAAGGCGTAATCTATCTATCTATCTCCCTCTGTCTCTATCTTTCTCTCTGTCTCTGTCTCTGTCTGTCTGTCTGTCTGTCTGTCTGTCTGTCTGTCTGTCTCTCTCTCTCTCTCTCTCTCTCTCTCTCTCTCTCTGTCTCTCTCTCTCTCTCTCTCTCTCTCTCTCTCTCCGTAATAAATAAGTAGACCCTAGGCTAAAAAACCTACATGTTTATTGTTGTACTGGTTATCTTCTTGCCATCTGCCTCTTTCCCAAATGGACTAAGCGTAACCTTGTAATAGGGCTAGGGGCCAACGCCCCCCTCCCTAAGTGCGTGACGTCATTTATGGATGGCCCCTACCGGTGAAACAGCGAGAAATTGCTTTTATTCAAGTTCAACAACGTGGATGATTGTTAATTTTTACGAAGGACCTCAACATGCTCAGCGTAAATTATTCGACATTTTAGATTTAATATAAGAAATCCTTCCAGTTCCACAAAGTCAGTAAAGCGATCATCGTTGGGTGCGATAATAGCAGAAATTTTTAATTTGCATCGGGTCTGATAAGAGGATGACGTTTGTACTTTGATCCATTCGCCGACATGGTTCTTTCAAATGTGTTTGATAGCAACCTGAAAAATAAGTAAGCAAAGGGTGGATACATTATATAGCTCGATTTCACGTCATCTGCCAACTCCGGTGCCATAAATTTAACCAGACCGCTGCATGGGTAAAGTCTAAACGTGTAAAGAAAGTTCAATGTTCGGAATCATCGGCCGATTAACCCCTTAACCGTGTATTTAACTGTAACTCAATGTAAAATGGACGGATATATCCGGGATCCCCAGTTAAGGGGTTAAATTTTCTTTAGAAAAACACGAAGACCAAACTGAAATCGAAAACCGCCTGCATGACTACTACTGTTTGTCTCTGCCTTTGTACGTGTCTGTCTGTCTGTATGACTGACTGTCCGTCTGTTTGTCTGTCTGCGAATCTGCCTGTGCTGCGGTTTTTGGGCCATATACCGTGGCCCTGATTCGTTCTCGTCCTCGTGTCTCAAACTGTGAAGGAAGGAGATTAACGCCAGGGAGGAAGGAAATAAATGCCTGTGGCTTATGCCGCGTCAAAATTCTCGAAAATTTCCTCGGATACATTCATACAAGAGATTTTCTCAACGATACGGGTACAGATGAGTAAGTAGATATCGTGAAATTATATAGCGCTTTGACTCTTCAGTCATAACACGGGCTTAACAAATGCTCACCTTTAGTCCATCTCTTTTCCTGATTCCTGCGTAGACTGTTCCACGGCCTCCCTTTCCAAGGACAGCCTCTCGAGACGGTAATCTTCTTGCGCGCTCGATGTTCCACCTACCAAAATGAATATTGAATGTACACGGAATCCTTATAAAGACACGTATAGAACAATATGCAGGTTCTTTCAAGTGCCATAGGAGGGTGCTAGGACAAAATATCCGCGGACAAAATGTCATGGGGACAAAATGTCCGCGGACAAAATGTCACATTAGTAGTAGTGCAGTATAAGTATAAAATAAAAGAAGTCTGATGGTAACTATTTAAAAAAGGCAGCCTTACTTCTTCGGACATACAATGAGGAAGGAAGGTCTGGAGCATTTGGCAATAATCGGAAAAGTGGAGGGGAAAAAGAGCCAGAGGAAGGCAGAGAAGCACCCATGTAGACTGCCTACGAGAAGGAATTGATGGAGTAAAGAATAACATCGAATTAATAAGAGGATGTCAAGATCAAACAAAGTGGAAATCCATGGTAATTAAGGCAGAAATACCGCACCACCTAAAGAAGAAGAAGAAGAAGAAGAAGAAGAAGAAGAAGAAGAAGAAGAAGAAGAAGAAGAAGAAGAAGAAGAAGAAGAAGAAGAAGAAGAAGAAGAAGAAGAAGAAGAAGAAGAAGAAGAAGAAGAAGAAGAAGAAGAAGAAGAAGAAGAAGAAGAAGAAGAAGAAGAAGAAGAAGAAGAAGAAGAAGAAGAAGAAGAAGAAGTAACAGTACACTTTGTTCTATCCTCCAGCGTATTTTCATGTCCTTACAGCTCTTCTTTGTAATTGAATTCCAATGAACCTTTTCTCCCTTTGACTTGAACCGGGCGCACTTTAGCATCATAAATCCCTCTGGAGCTAAGCATCGGAGGCATTGAATTATATATATATATAATATATATATATAAATATTATATATATATATATATATATATATATATATATATATATATATATATATATAGAGAGAGAGAGAGAGAGAGAGAGAGAGAGAGAGCTTTTTAAGGCCATGGAACGCACTGGAACAGCGTAAATTACAGTTTAAAAACAGAGAGCTACTTTTTATATTTAGTACATATTCCAAGTAATGTTATTCTACTAATATTTGTGGTATGCTTCTTACGACTATATATATATATATATATATATATATATATATATATATGATTCTTACGACTGTATATATATATATATATATATATATATATATATATCTTTAACCTTTGGAAAGTGAACTATGTATTCAAAAATAAATAACGGGTCTGGTTCTCAATGTACAGTAGGACTTCGCTATAACGTACTTTGTGGGTCTGTAAAATTGAGAACGCTATATCCGAGGTACGACGTTATATCCAATACCATCCAATACTGTAGCGCATCACACTGGACCGTATACATTGCGGTACGTTATAGCCGGTATATACGGTATATTCAAGCCCTATTTAAAGAAGTTCTACTGTACAACTGTAAAACCCCGACTACCGTATAGGCGCTGAAAACAGAGGCGTAGCGACGGGGAGTGTATCGGTATATATATACCCCCTAAAATCAGTCTACCTTAAAGTTTTTATGTGATTTATATGTGGTTATATGTGATTATATGTAATTTATATGGTTTATAGTTATGGTTTATACCCCTCCCAATATTTATACCCTCCCAAATCAAATTCCTGGCTACGCCCCTGGCTGACAAGTACGCTTCTGTTGGTCCACCCAAAAGCGGATCTTTTACACGAACGTTTCACCTTATCGGCCGTGACGTTTACACAACACGGCCGGGTTAACATGATTAATCAAGAGATGTAATTAGGTAATTTGGTAATTGTGAGTGCACGTTGCATACCGGTCCCAAGCCAGAAGGGCCCCCACTTATGTCGCGTGGCAATGGTGTGTGTGTGTGTGTGTGTGTTCGTGCTCACGCGCGCTCCTATGTCTTCTGAAAATCAATTTGCACACCGCGCGGCGGCGAACGAGGAAGTTTGCCCCGAGGAAAACACGTTGCTATGGAATTTCCCTCGACGACGTGGAGAGAAACCGTCTCGTATGCGATGTCTGTGCGTTTTAAATTCTACGCGCTGGAATTTCGATCGGTTACCGTCTAATTCTAATCGCGAGTTCGTTAAGATTAAGGTTTACTGTATACAGGTAGGTGTAGGAAAGGATGGACAACTGCTGCGTAAAGCCTGGACTCTGTCTGCCTAGATGGATCGCTGCCACAGTCGGGTCCTGGATGTTCTGGATAATAATAATAATATTAATAATAATAATCATACCTCTGGAGGGTTCATCGGCGTGTCCTGACGTGTCTGGTGTGGACATACCCTGTCCGCTGAACGAACTGGTACGTACCTCGTACCTAAAAGCGATCAAAAGTTCTCGTGAAAAATCGACGACGCCCTGCTTGGAGTAGAGTAACATGATTAATCAAGAGATGTAATTAGGCAATTTACAAGTCGTTACACAAGTCGTTACACGTTACTTTACAAGTCAAGTTACAAGTTTACAAGTCGCGTGGCATTTGACAAAAATATCATCAATTAATTATCCACGGAGGGTTTTTTCTTCTTTCTTCTAGTTGCGTCGAGTTTATCTCCAGGATTATCAATTTGCGGCGGCGGCGGGGGGAAGGGGGTATATTATGGGGGTTCACAGCAGAAAAAGTCTGACAAGCCAAAAAAAACAAAAAAGGTCATCCGGGTCTCAGGGATCTATGCAATAGATTGTCTCGAGTATACAGATAAGTAAGTAAGTAAAATCTCGTAGTAATAATAATATATTTATAAAGCACTTTCGAAAATAGTACCGTAGTAGCTGCTTATTCTGAGACGCTTAATCTATCTTTGATTGGCCATGTCCGCCTACAGTAGAACTTCGTTAAAACGCACTTAGCGGGTCGGGACGTTATAACCGAGTATACGTTATAACCGAGTCCGTTATATCGAAGTTCTACTGTAGTTCATGACTATAGTAACTGTAGACAACTCACTAACTGTCTAATTCTAACGTCATGATTA
>CM030853.1:2079928-2112428 GCA_018105865.1 Metaphire vulgaris
ATGAGGCACCAAATAGTGGGAGATCGACAAGAAGTGTCGCGAATTAGATTGAATAATTTTCTACGTTTTGTGCAATTGACGATTTCGATTCATTTTCGAATTAGCACAAAAGCAATAGGAAAATCACCGAAGGACAGGAAGGCAATGGATGCGAATAGACATTGACATTGACAAGCCGTAGTTTGAATAAGAAACCAAATGGAACGCATTGGTTCAAACACACCCCGGGGTCCTACTGAACAACTCTAAACTGAGTTATTATGGCTGTTTAATAATAATAATAATAATAATAATAATAATAATAATAATAATAATAATAACTGAATTTCAAGTGGTTTAATAGGTTTTCTCCTGTATTTAAAACAACCGTTACTCACATTACTATTATCGTTATTATTATTATTATCGTTATTAATATTATTATCGTTATTAATCTTATTATTATTATCGTTATTATTATTATTATTATTATTAGTAGTAGTAGTAGTAGTAGTAGTAGTAGTAGTAGTAGTAGTAGTAGTAGTAGTAGTAGTAGTATCGTTATTATTATTATTATCGTTATTATTATTATCGTTATTATTATTATTGTTATTATTATTATTATTATCGTTATTATTATTATTATTATTATTATCGTTGTTGTTATTATTATTATCGTTATTATTATTGCTATTAATGTCATAAAAAGTCATAATCGAAGAAGAAAGTCGTCTGGTCTGTTTCGAAGCAATTCTCTAATTGGCAGGCGATTTCTTGTCATACGTTTATTCGACATATTATTCCGTTATTCGATTCAATAGATTCTTGTGTTTTGACTAAGGCGTCTGCAAGTCACTGGCACCATCACAACCGCCCAGCACCACCTCACCGGCATCACCGTCTCCACCGAACACCACCACGCTACCACCACCACCACCACCAACAACAACAACAACAACAACAACGTCAGGGTATCCACTGTTAGCTGAAGTTGCAGCGAAAGATTCTGATCGCAAGCAAACCGTTGGCATCGTCGTCGTCGTAGTCACAGTGGCTGTAGTCGTTGTTATCACATCCGCTGTCGTCGTCGTCGTCGTCGTCGTCATCTTGGTGATTCTTCGCAGACGCCGCGAAAAAGTACCGTTTGGAAACTCGGCGGTCGTTCCGTTTTTGAGTCTGGAGAAACAGCCGTCGACCTGACTTAACCGCCGGGGAGTCGGATCCTCTTTAATTAAGTCGGAAGAAGCTATTATACCGACTTCGTCATACCCGGTGATGATATAGCGCCTATTTACTGTAGATACTCAATACAGAAGCAGCGTCGGAGGCAACGAAGATGGGGACAAGCAAAACTTGGCGTTTTTAGGAGAATTTCTTCAAATCTCTTCAATTCTTCCATCTTCACCATTATGCATTTTCCAAAAATAATAATTAATAATGGCAGACAATGAAACTGAGACACAGTCGTTGTATAGAACCACGGCTGGCGTCACACTTCTGCAGCGGGGGGGGGGAAGGAGGGTAACTGGGTCTGAAATCATCTTTACGATGGTGATCCTCCTTTGGAATAAGTCTCTAAAAGGCAGATTTAGCGCATTCCAGGCATTCAATAATTGTCATCATTATTGTCGGCGACGCAGTTGGTATGGACATCGCGACGTTATCCTAATAATTAATTAGATTAGACCTACAGAATGGCATGATATTTGCAGAGGGCGCTCTTGTACACTGTATTTTATCTTCTGCTTATCGCGTAAGGATAATTTCACAGCTGTATAGGTCGCATTTTCGATAATTGCAGGAAATAGCTATGACATGGATTCCAAGGACATGCTGAGTAACATGTCTGTCTGTCCATCGCGATATGACATAATTGACATTATATCAGCGGACGTGACTAGGGCGACATCTCCTGAACTGTTCACTAGGAACCTTAAAACATATTTATTTAACATCTCCCATTAGGGACACTTGTAAAGCGCTCTTGACTTTAGCCTTCGCTATGCGTATTGCGCTATATGAAATTGTCAGAATTAATAATAATAATAATAATAATAATAATAATAATAATAATAATAATAATAATAATAATAATAATAATAATAATAATAATCAGGTTCCCAGCTTGCCAAACTTTGCTGTAGTTGGCCTATAGCCCTATTGTTGCCATTACTTAAACTCCATGGGCGTCCGCAGAAATGTTTCCAACGGGTGCAAGACAAGGTCTTGTGGCGAAAGAAATGAAAAAAAGTTTCCAGGGGTGGTGCAAAACAAGGTTTGTGACGAAAGAAACAAGCAATTTACTTTTTTAATGACTCCACAATTTTTCCAGGGGGAGGGGTGCAATTGCACGCCCATGTTAAACTCCACATTGCAGTGTCTTTTAACATGTAAACTACTAAGTCCGCCCCCCCCATTTGTTTTCCCGGGGCCCCGCAGTGACTATGGCGGTCCGCCGTTCATGAAAGGCCCCCTATAGGTTATTCCATCCACGGGCGCATGGAAACTGTTGCGCATTGCCATTATATTATTATTATTATTATTATTATTATTATTATTATTATTATTATTATTATTATTATTATTATCATCATCATCATCATCATCATCATCATCATCATATTAACTGTCTGCACTTTTCATCCGATATTAGAACTTTTATTCTACTACCGTTATCATGGCTGATTTTTCGGTAACCGGGCAGAATAAACTAAAATCGGGAAGTGCCTAAATTAATTTTCACCGGAATTATAAAGTTTTTCATCGACCCCCTATTAATTTTCCTTAGAAAACACCTCGCCACATTTACGTAGCCACGGGAAGGGACGGGGGAGAGAGAGAGAGGCTACCCCTCTATTCTGGTTGAGACCGGTCGCGCAAAATCGTTGAGATTTTTCTATTCTGGGGGAAGGAACATATATAGGCGGGTTTTATTAAAGGCTAGGGTAGTCAAGACAGGAAATAGTATTAGTCGTCGTCGTCATCATCATCATCATCATCATCATCATCACCTCCCCACCCACCCCCACCCCACCCCCATTTTACGCCCACGCGCAGATTCTGCGAAACACAAAAGCGAGGCTTCAGTTGCGGCTTGTTGTGGCCGAGTTTTGTTTACTCTCCGTCGATACCGCTTGGCCGAAAGGAGGAGGTCTAACGGACCACATAGGCTCTTGGCCTAAACGCCTAAACGAATGCCGTCCTCTGATCCTTACGGTATTATTGCGCGTAGCAGCAGCGGGCGTCTACCGTATAACGCGAAAGCAATGCCCTGCTGACAGGCCGCTCGGCCGGGCGCCCGTTTGTTTCGCCGCAGGCCGGCCGGCAGCGTGTTTTTTGGTATATACGGCGTCGTGCATAGGCTGCGATACATGGCCTCGTAGCGTTAAGCAACGGTCGGCCAGTTTTGTTGTTCTTGGTTCGCTGCTGTAATAAAACGAGTGGTCGGTGGTCTTGAGAAATAGATTCGGGTCCTTTCTGAACGAAACGGTATCTGTTCTAGTGAGCGGTGCGTTCCGGAGATCTGATCTCCCATAGACACCCGCTGCGAAGAAGGAAGTCGAGATGATCCTATCTATCATCATGACCGCTGATTAACCGTTTCTTCTAGTTGGCGCGTGAAGGAATCTTTGTCACGCGAGTAGTAGTGGGTCACTCGGTCGTGACATTTTATGCCCGCTTCGAAGCAGAGAGAGACAGACAGACAAACAGACAGAGACAGACAGACAGAGATAGAGACCAGTTGTTATAAGAGCCATTCACCGTAACGCCACAGCGTTTCACTGTGGACACCTCTCGAGGAACAGTCGTGTAAGATGGAACTAACCGCCGGTGGAAAGACCGTCTCGGTCTGGCGGTGGACGATGGCTGCCGCTGGAATCTGGATGCTTTTACCGCTGGTGGAGTCAGCATCTTCCTGTCCCGATCCTGCCAATGTTACCATACCTTGTCCGATGAACGAAGTGGTAAGACTTGTACATGGATGTTCTTTGCAAATAGGCTGTCGGGGCGCTGTGGTTACGCACTACTAACAGCGCATGCCATTGTGTAAAAATACAGGTTTATGTGCAACGTAATTTTATAGTGGTTAATGGTTATGCAAACAGCGCTTTTAAAACTGGAATGCTACGAGTACGGATAAAGATCTTATAACAGTAAATTCCTTCTTGCTGTATTGCTATGTTTATGATTTGGCGTCGAGAGAGAGAGAGAGAGAGAGAGAGAGAGAGAGAGAGAGAGAGAGAGAGATGGAGGAAAATGACTGCCAACCCAACCCTCTGATAGAGGACGACACACAAAGAAGAAAGAAGAAATTGGCAAATTGTCGTACAGTCTACAAAATTGCTCAATATCTAAAAAATTTAATCTAATATTAATAATTTTGGGAACCCCTATAACCCTCCAGCCAGATTATATCAAGTTGGCTTGCTTTAATCATGGCGCCCCCTAATCTGGAGCCCTGACCACGCCATGCATTAATATTGCAATCGTAGGCTGAGATCGAGGGGATGTCGCGGGGGGGGGTGTCAAGACATCCCCAAGTTTGAGCCAATATGTGCCCCCCCCAAAAAAAACCGCTTCAATTTTAGCATCTATATACGAAGATTTGCGCCGTTTGTTTGGCTGCAATCTGGAAAACCTGTGGTTATACTGTGGTTATATGTCTGCCTACTTGATGGTTGTACTGGATGAACGAGTAAATGGTAGCGATTGTTACCCAACCACTGCACGCTGATGGAAAAAAGTGGATGCATTTTGGGCCAAAGTCCACAAACTTCAACCTCTGCGGCCTTCATCTGGAGACCCGGCATCTCTCCTTGCCTGAGCTATACAGTACTACATCGAATACCTTGTAGGCGGTAACCTGTTTCCTCCGTGCAGTCAGCCAGACATCTTCGCCACAGAAATTGCTACTGCTGCTAGTGCTTGACGGGAACTGCGCTCGTATTAGATTTTCATTTTTAGGCTACTCATGTTACGGAATTTTTAAGATAATGAATTCAACGCTTTTAGAAAGACATTATAATAATATACAGTCACCTATTCAATATTCATCATCCGGTATACCTAATATTGTAAAGCGCTCTTGTCTTTGGACAGTTTGACATGGCTATTGCGCTATATAAATTGTCCAGCTAATAACGATAATAATATTGCTAGACGCCTTGCAGTATATTGTCAATCTGAAAACCTGCCATAAATAACTCTGTAGCCTCCTGTCTGGCTTACCTTAGACTATAAGTAAAGGCGATTTAAACGTCATTTAAGAAAAAACTTGTGCAAAATTCTTCAGATTAATTATTAAGACTAAGAAATGGGGGTCCCGCACTAATCTAATTGTTTACTTTTCCTCAGCACTCGACCAAACGCTACCTTGTCTCACTTCCTTATTATTGTATCAGTCAGAGGAGGGAGGAGGAGCAGGCAGTGCACTTGATCCGGGGCCTCTGCCTAAAAATGGGGCGGGGGCTTCAAGATGATCGTTCCGTGTAAATAACAATTATGTTCTCAAATACCAGTAAGCTAATATTTCTAATAAGTGATGAATAATATAATCATAATTACTCTCTATTACGCATACTATCTGTTTAAACTATCCGATAGCTTCATCTTCTTCTTCTGCTGCTTCTAATTATTCTACTGTACTACTACTACTACTACTACTACTACTACTACTACTACTACTACTACACTACTACTACTACTACTACTACTACTACTACCACTACACCACTACTACTACTACTACCACTACCACTACCACCACCACCACTACTGCTACCACCACTGCTACCACTACTACTACTACTACTACTACTACTACTGCTACTACTACTACTACTACTGCTACTACTACTACTACTACTACTACTACTACTACTTTTTCACGTACCATGTATTGCTACGTCGGCGGCCATGGGTTTCCACTCTTCTCTGTTTCTGGTTTTCCTTATCATCAGTTCGATGTTGTCTTTAGTTCTTGTTGCTTTTCTTAGACTGTCTTACTTACTTTATTCTTTGTCTTCCTCTTGTTCTTGTTCTTTTAAAATTCAGTTTCATATCTTCTTATATATTACTAATTATAATTATATATAGTTATAGGGGACTAAGAGACATAGAATATGTAAGCGCCCCAGGCCCTCTCTGACCTTTAAAAGACCTGGAAAATGAGCTCACAAAGAGCCATGGTGGCTAGTCCGCTAGGAGGGATTGCTATATATTAGTTGTAATTTAGATATACTTGTAGTCAACCGAGTGTTTTATCTAAGCCTGTTAGGGGAGCTTTACCCACCAAAACCTTAAAGTCCCTCCCCTAAAAAATTTCCAGCAGTGACACAAATGTTTGCACTGAACTGTGTTCCTTCCCCTCCAGCCAACCAAGTCAATTCCCCCTCCGCCCCCAAAGAGCCTGGACAAAAAAACACTGATTCAGCTGTCTGCCTGCAGGTTCTCCGTGCGTACTTTTGCTTTGCAGTCCATTTACATGTAATCTTATCTCCACAAAAAAGATACAGCAAAACTTTCCATTGACCCAGGTTTTTTGTAACGAATTTTCGATCTTAGCCTCCTCCTCATCCTCCTCCTTCTCCTCCTCCTCCTCTCAAGTCGTTCAGTGTTTGTTCCCTCCACGCCGACAGCTAATCACGAATGGTATCCAAGATTCAGACCAGACTGCAGTGTAGGCGAGTTGGGGCAAGAACGATGCCAGTGAAAGAATTTTTAATTTTAATTTCGATAACTAAGTTAGTTAAGTAAGTTAATGACGGCATGTGACTTTCGCTCGCTATGCATATAGATTCGGCCGTTGATTGGGGGGGGGGGAGTCAGTAAGCAGTGATAAGGAATTTTTTCTCCCTGCCCCCCATTCAAATTCCTCCCCAACTATAATAAACGTATTTGACGTTTGTCAGGCCCGTAAGAAGTGGGAGGGTGCAGTTGCACCCCTGGAAAAAATCAGGGGGGGGGGCGCTGCATCCTCTGCCTGGAAGATAAGGCTGTTTTCTAATTTTTGCTTGTGAGGATTTTCAAGTAGAAGAAAGAGAGATGATGGCCTGTTTTGGGCGTCAGGGCTTTTAGGAGGATGAAATAAGGGAATAAGTTAGCGACGACCTTTTTTGCTCGTCAGTTTTTTTCAGTCACAACTTTTATCTTGAGAAAATCTGCACCACCTGCTGAAAATTCGTTCCGACGTTTGTGGAATGTAACCTTTTATTATTACCTCTCCACTTGACACTTCACAATACGCCTTAATTATATCGACGTAACTCTTATAAGCTTTTATCTTGAAATGGGGTTTATAGGCCACTGTATGGAAGTCGCTGTTTTCCCTAACAGTAGAATAGAGAATCAATCTAAACGCAAATAAATGTTGAAGGGGTCGGCGTCTCACATACCCCCGCTTCCATCCAAAGTGTGGCGCCATGTATGCTTGGAATTCTCACATGCAGTGTAGGCCCTATTACAGTCAATGTTCCAGTCTTCAAGGAAACAATGTGGGAGGGGGGAGGTCGGTCCCACTAAGCCAACCACCACAACATTTTTGACTTCTAGTCTAGTGGGTGGGTGGGGGGTCGGAATGGTAAAATCAAACTTGTCGCCCCGCCCGCTAATCGAAATTTAATTGCAGAATTTTCGTGCTCTCTGCTTTGGCTGATAATTGCTGGATATTTGGCGCGTCGTCTACGGCAGCATAGAGAATCAAGCAAGCAGTCTAGAGAGAGAGAGAGAGAGAGAGAGAGAGAGAGAGAGAGACAGAGAGAGAGAGAGACAGAGAGAGACAGAGAGAGAGAGACTGCTTTGAGTTCTAGCTTTGGCCCTTCTTGCGTTGAGGAGACTGTTTTCGGATCGACGCTACGGGTTTCTAGATTATCTTTCGTGTTCCTCATTCACAAAAACGAAACCAAACTGCCGACTGCTGTATATATGCCTACAGGTACTACTGAATAACATCTCGCACTCGCAGCTGCACCTGTCAAGTGTTGACGTCACTTAGTTAAATAAGCTAAATACGCGGACATTCGATTAATTATAATTAATTATAATTAATTATAATTACAAGTCCGATGTCTAAACAATAATTGGGGTCTTGCCTTCAGCCTTAATGATAGCAGATCATTCTATTAGTGCAATGAACAACTAGTATATCGGTCTCTATCGCTCTTGGTCTAGTGAAGATGAGTTAATAAGTGTTTGCTCACTCACTGTAGCATCATGATTTATGAAGCACTCGTTGGCAGAGGGCAGAGGGCAGAGGTCACGAGTCGCGACCTTACCGATGACGTACAAGGTCGAGCAATATAATTGTCAGAGAGAGTTATTTGGATGTTTATTTGATGGGTTAAGACTATAATGCTGGGATTAATGGACGGTTCCAACGAGAAAGTCGAAGGCCACACGGGGAATGGCGCGATGACATAATTTTGTGATTGGTGTGGAAAATGTCTGCAAGAACTATTTCATGTTGCTGCCAACAGAAAAGATTGGGACAAAACTGTAATGATTGCATCAGACACCAACGGGCGCTGAGCCCACGGTTATTGATGATGATGATGATGGTGGTGATGATGATGATGATGATGATGATGATGATGTTGATGATGGGTAAACAATGTAACTTGGTCCATAGTTTAACGCAAAACAATCATAATGATTCGGAAACGCATAAGATAGGGGCCTATATATATAATCTGACGGCTGCACTGCTTCCGTTTATAATAATAATAATAATAATAATAATAATAATAATAATAATAATAATAATAATAATAATAATAATAATAATGTTTATAGTGGTTCAGTAGGATCTGCCCTGTGTGAGAACCCGTTTGAAGGCGTCTTATTGCAGTTCTGTTGACTGCCTTCCTTTTGTTAGGGACCGATAATAATAATAATAATAATAATAATAATAATAATAATAATAATAATAATAATAATAACAGGCCTAATGAGATTTTAAGTGGTTTAGGAGGCTAAGTAAGCCTGTGTGAAAACCACTGTTATAGTAATAATTATAGGGCCTAATAATAATAATAATTATAATAATTATAATAATTATAATAATAATAATGTTTAGAGTGGTTCAGTAGGATCTACCCTGTGTGAGAACCCGTTTGAAGGCGTCTTATTGCATTTCTGTTGACTGCCTTCCTTTTGTTAGGGACCGGCGTGAGAATCTGTCGTCTGTTTTGAAAAGGGTGAGCAGGGGCTGAATTGAACGCGTGTAGACAGAATTCTTGCCACACCCGTTACAACATTCACTGCTAACTGAACTCAACTTTACGACATTGATTCAAGTCGTGACCAGGGCGCGATTTCTAAGGGGGGAAGAGGGAATCTTCCCCCCACTGCCCAACTGCATCCCCCTACTGCTGCTACATCCCCCCACAACTACATCCCCTCACTGCTACATTTCCCCCAACAACTACATCCCCCAAGCTCGACATATCCCCCCCCACTGCTCCGGGTCACAAATCGCACCCTGGTCGTGACATAGGCTTCTGCGATCGTCGTCAAAAAATTCTAGTTAACCCCCTAACTGGGGATCCCGAATATATCCGTCCATTTTACATTAAGTTACAGTTAAATACACGGTTAAGGGGTTAATTACGTATCGACGGATATGTTCTTGTAGTTTTTATTATGCGCTTTATTCGTTTACTCCCATTGTACGCGAGGAGTTATAATACGGGAATTCCGAGGGTAGGCTCTTCTCTATAGAATAGGAAGTGCATAGGCATGCTGTGTATGACAGTGACTACCTCTTGTGACGTGCATGGTGCATTGGTCGGTGAATAAATTAGTCATGCTCTTTATTCGAGAGAGAGAGAGAGAGAGAGAGAGAGAGAAAATGACTTCCTAATAAAAGTCGAGTTGATCAACACATAATATTATTGTCACAAGCCATCAGATTCGTTCAATGTCTTACTCTGTCGATAATAGTCCCATATACAACGACTGATTTTATAAAAAGAGAAGTTTGGATAGAAGAACTTGAGGAGATGTTGCAAGAAGAGTGAAGGAAGCTGTTACTGAGAAGTTGTTGTTTGACCGTGGTGTAGACAGCGGAAGGACAGGGGCGTAGCGACGGGGAGTATATCGGTATTTATACCCCCCCCAAAAAAAAAATCAGACAACCTTAACATTTTTAATGTATTTTTTAACATTTTCAAAGTGTTTTACGATTCATACCCCAGAAATCACATTATAGCCCCCCCCCAATCAAATCAAATTCCTGGCTACGCCCCTGCGGAGGGATGCTGGAATTATTGAGTTCCAAAGTAGTTCTGGGCAGCATGCGAAAAGACCAGTTGCAAATTTTCAGAGATGATTGAATCAGATGACGAGAAGAAGATCGAGTGGAATGAGGATGTTGCGAAATAAATCAGATTTCGTAGGTAGACTGATTTTGATGTAGGAAGTGAGTCACCATAAGTCATCGTTATACACTTATAGTGGCTCTCACACACAAGGCAGACTCCACTGGATCACTTTAAGCCTTGTTATATTAAATATGTTATATTATTATAATAAGCTTTCCATTGGCTTCTGTTACGCATCGAATTGATTATAGATTGTGTTTTTGGTGTACATTGTATTGTAAAACGCCAAGAATTATTCTCCGTAAGCAGGTCACTTCGGCCACTATAGCAGCCTATGTTCACATTTCGAAGATGATTTTTATCTTCGGGTCTCTGAAAATTCGCTTTGTTTACGAACTATGGAAAACTAAAGTAACTGAAATTCTCTACTCATCAGCTTTCTGATTCAACTGTCTGTGTTTCAGTTTCAGGGTTTCTGTCTGTCTGTCTGTCTGTCTGTCTTCTCTCTCTCTCTCTCTGTCTGTCTGTCTGTCTGTCTGTCTGTCTCTCTCTCAATGACAAATCAGCACAATAGACTACCGTATTTAATAAATTATCTCTGCCTTCTGGTTTTTAAATTATTTGCAATTTGCTCGCACACCATTCGGCGCACTATAATTTGGCAAATCGAATTACGGCCTAGTTAGTTATTACGCTTTGTAATTAATTAATTAGTTATTGTTCGCAAATGAAGATAAATCGCAGAACGCCATCTGCCAATTAGTCTAGACATCGATTCTGTGTAGGCTATTTATTTATCAGGTTTCGTGTATGACAATTGACACACGTTAGACGACGTTTTGATTCCTATAATGCAAAATAATTGCTCATCATTATTCTGCTACAGAATATTCCGATGACTTCCAGAATTAGTGTTCTGGCATCGCTCAAATCATTCCCTGTTACGCCCTGGCCCCTGGTCTTTGTTTTCACTCGAATAAATTATAATTGCACATGGACGTATGCTCAACTCAATATACGTATTCTCTGAATCCTGATTCTCATTAGGCTTTACACCAGGCATTAGAAACACTAGAACAAAATTACTGTGCCCGGTGAATTGGTCCCTTTCTTTTAATTTGACGTAATTTTAACGCATAGTAAAGGAATTAAAAGAGATATGGTTGAATGGGACTTATTTTGACTTATGGTCATTGATGCCGAATGGTTGTTTGCCCTTAGCAATCTATATTCGGTCTCGTTCGAACGTTCTTGGATCCAGGCCCCTAAGGAAAATGAAAATACTTACCCCCCACCCCACCCCCGTGATCTACGTCTCTGCATGGTTAGACTGCCGTGTAAGCACACACAAACTCCGCCTTTCTGTGTTACTGATTCTAATCATGAGATTGTTGTTTTTGTTACGTTACAGGGGAATCTTACCTGTACGTACATCAAAGGATTACCCAACGAACTTCCAGGTTTGACGCTCTTAAAACCGTTAAAGAATGATTTTCCTCAATAGATTTCACGCCGAATGAATTTAATGTAGAAGTAAAGTTAGTTCCCCGTACTCGAACGAGCGGTTTACATTAGTATGCGCACCAGTAGTATGCGCACCAACGTCTATAAATGACGTAACTTCGCCTAGAGGGGAGGGGGTCAGGAAATTTGTTACGAAGTGTGAGGGAAGGAGGAGGTCTCAATACCTTGTTTCCATAACCCTACCCCTAACCTTAACACCTTAACCCGATAATGAGTTATCCTGGGGGGGGAGACCGGGAGGAGGATGGGGGTGGTAGTTGCCCGTGCCTTCATTTTTTCTTGCCCTCGTCACACTTTGTAAAAAATTTCCTCTAGGCCAGAGACCAGCGGTTCGCATTGTTATTAATTAACCGTTGAAGCTAAACTTGGTGCGCATACTACTGGTGCGCAAACTTCCTGGTGCGCAAACTTCCTGGTGCGCAAACTTCCTGGTGCGCAAACTACTGGTGCGCTAATACTTTGTCAAGTTGCAATACCGAACGAGCGTACATAGTTTGCAAGCACTCATTTTTGCATGTTTAATGGGTCCGGCGCTGATCTCCGTTTTTTGGCAAACAGCGACGCAGGTGACTTACGCCATTAATCTGGAGTGGTTTGCCATCAGGTGGGATTAACCTTATGAACTGTCCAAGCTTGGCCAAAACCTCTCTCTCTCTCTCTCTCTCTCTCTCTCTCTCTCTCTCTCTCTCTCTCTCCCTCTAGACCCGCGTTTTACCTAAAGTTCTAGACCAAGAATTTCAAGTAGATACTGCTTAGCATAAAATGCTGTGTAATTGATTACCATTATAATAATTATACAGTAAACTAGAATATCATCATAACTGTCGCTGGCAGGGGATACTGGCATTTGCCGTGACATACAGGTACTTGTGCCTGAGTACCTGAGAAGTTGACTCTAATGTTAAGTTTTATGGGAGTTTTGGCCGAGAGAGGGGGTAACTCCTCTGCCCTCCCCTCACCCCCCACCCCTACCCACGCTTGTCGAGGCCGGCCGAAGTGGCCCGTTGCTGAATCGATCATTGACACTGATGTCGACTAGCTGTTTGGTCACGTGACTCAGGTGTGCCTTGTGAGGCGAATTTTTTCAGGTTTTTTTTCTCTCTCGTTGGTTATAGGCTGAGGCACTTTTATAGACCGTCGAGTTTTTAAGCTTTACGAAATAACAGACCAGTGGCTATGGGGCGCTTGGTGACTGCTGGCCCAGGCACAGTTTGGTCTTCGCAGAGGGATGGGGAGGGGGAATCCCTGCTCACTACTTACTGACCACCCCACTTCCCCACTTACCCAAAGAAAACAACCGACCGGTCCACTCTAAACATATCAATTGGGAATTTAATACGGTGGAAAGTGACGGCTTTTTCTAGTCCTCTGACATCAGTGGGGCGCTTGAGGGGTTCTAAAGCGAAATGTGAGCAATATATCGACATGAATTTTTGGGTCGCCCGAAAATTTTCATCCCTCACTATATAGTCGAGGAGGTATTTTTTCGAAATTTGAGCGAAGGTGTTTGGTCACGTGGTGTCGTAGAGGCTATCAGGTTTTTTGCACCGATTGAAGCCCCGTCGATGCCGAAAAAGAATCTGGACTATAGGACATTTTTTGATATCTATCACTTTAAAGGGTTTTTAAATCTATACAATGTATAGCCACCATTATTATAATTGCCAATATAGACACATTAACCTTCTTAATTAATGCTATCGTTAACTTATTCAGCTAACTTACTTGACATAACCAGTGGCGTCTTTTGGGGAGGGCAAGGGGGGCACGCCTCCCTAAGGAAATGAAGAAATAATGTATAATGTATTAAATAAATAAATTAATGTGAAATGTGAAATGTGCAAGAATGGCCAACAATTGCCCAAAAATGTCAAAAATTTACAAATTGGTCCAATAAAATGCCAAAAATTGCCAAATTTTGGCCGAAAGTTATCTGCCCCCCAAGAAAAGTATGAAATGACACTACTGGGCAATTAAAGAATGTTTCTACTCCCCAACTGATCTGAGTCTCAAAGCATACCTATCTGGGCATACTGTAGGCCTACGTACTGTGAACTCGTTTATGTTTAGCCGAACTGTTCCTGCTTTTTCGTATATTGACATTTTCCGTTTTCTTGTGCGTTCGAAGAATCCAAGGACGAAAATGCCATTCCTGGCAAAGCGACCAATTTAGACGCTCGACCATTTTTCAAGTACGAAAGTGCCAAGCAATGCGTCATGTACATCAACATCACATGGAAAATAGATCTATTCAGTGAGTTTATGCTGAATTCTAATGCACCTGTTAAAGTCTTCAAGAAATCGACATTACGTCTGTCTATCTGTCTGTCTATCTTTCTTCCCGACTGTCTTTCTGTCTCTATATGTCTGTCTCTATATATGTTTGTCTGTTTTGTTTATCTGTCCGTCTCTCTATCTGTCTACACGTGTGCGTGTGTCTGTGTGTGTGTCTGTGTGTGTATGTCTGTCTGCCTATAGCATCTGCAAAATGTTCATACCGAGAGTTCGTATAGTGGTTCAAGTTCATTCACCGGCTGTAGTATGCAAAATCACTTAAATACTTTTATTTATTATTACTACTACTACTACTACTACTACTACTACTACTACTACTACTACTACTACTACTACTACTACTACTACTACTACTACTACTACTACTACTACTACTACTACTACTACTACTACCACCACCACTACTACTACTGCTGCTACTACTACTACTACTACTACTACTACTACTACTACTACTACTACTACTACTATTACTACTACTACTACTACTACTACTACTACTACTACTACTACTACTACTACTACTACTACTACTACTACTACTACTGTTATTGTTATTACTGTTATTGTTATTGTTAGCCTATTTCATTTTAAGCGTGTCAGTCTCTCCAAGGATTCATTCTCAACGTTTCATTTCGGTACAACGGCAATCAGGCTAACGTTATTCGAACGTACAACGTCTCTGTTGGAAACACCAACAGGAACCTTCTCGGCGAGGTCAGAATTAATTCCGCGGCACCATAAAATGACACGACCCTCCTAATCGGCATAGTTTGCAGCAGCAGGGAAGAGGGAAGGCACAGGGGTTGGGCCCCCACTTTTTAAATTCAAGTTTACGCCAATGGTTGTGTCATTATTATTCATAGAGACAGAAAAGTAACCGACAAAGAATGTAGGAGCAATTAACCCCTTAGCTGGGGATCCCGGATATATCTGTCCATTTTACATTGAGTTACAGTTAAATACACGGTTAGGGGTTAAAGCCTCTTTTGACCTGTAAGTTGAATTTATGATATCAATGCGTTCTCTTTTTGTAGACTGTTTTAAGGCATGAATGCATCATTCCACAACCATCTACACCGTATGAAATCACAGTCCACAGTCTGCCGTTGAGTCCCTGGAACCAGCCGAACTCTGTCAACATAAGTTCAATGTTCACGATGACATCTCTGAAATCTTGTTAGTAAGAATTCCAAACACCTTTTTTTCAAGTAGCGTGCACACCCAAATTCCGTAAAAAAACTTCTGTAGTCCTGCTGAAAGAACTTTGGGGACAGTTTCACGGAGTATTGTTTCTCGTGTTTTGTCTATATTCACAGGCGCAAACTTCTTTCATGGGGCTCTACTGGGGGTGGGCAGACTCAACCGAGACTGATATTGAACCCGTCCGAAGTAAACTTGCTGAGAGGATGCAAAATGGAGGGAATTTGATTTGGGGTGTTTGTAATTTTTTTTTTGGGAGTTGGGGTTGGGGATAGAAGCTGGCTCTACTGCTTTTCATCCAAGTTCACGCCATTGGGTCCTTTAGAATTAAAAGACAATGAAAAATGTGCGTCTGTACGTAGAACCTACTGTACGATAACGTGTATAACGGCTTTCATGCTATTGTGCCTGTTATGGTAGAACATGTATCCCTACATGAGAACATGGATGCTAGTCCTTGGCCTTGGCCCTGGCTTTAAGGACCCATTAAGGATCAGTTTCAGGTTCTTGGTCCTGGTCCTGGCCTTGAGGGCTGAGTCATTGTTAACATGCCTGCGTGAGAAAAGGCCTAGAAGTTATTTAGGACGTACTGTACAGTATTTCTTGTATTGTCTTGGTATAGGCGATCACACGGACAATCCAAACGACACAGCCAGTTGGGTCGCCACCATGTGGACCAGTCAGAGTTTGTCGGAAATCACCAAGACTTCCATCCTCGAGGTCTGTTTCTTCTTTGCCCCAGTGGTGTTCGGTTTCAAGGAGTACAGGATGTCTCTAATGAACATCACGACTTCAGCTTACAGAGAAACGATACATCAGACTTCCATCTTTGACAACGGAACCCAGGTATTACCATAGCCTATACTATATAGCGTGATTTAAAGTGACTTTGGAGGCATTTTACTGTCGGTATGTGTAAGCCACTATGGGCGCTAGCGAGGATTGAACCCGCTCCGTCAGCCTACCGCTCCAGTGCGTATTATCCACTATACCCAGTCTGCCATCCATCATATTCTTCGTGTAAAGTTTTTACTAGATTTGATCGCACTTTTATGTCCCACAATAAGCATGCCCGAAAATAAGATATAAGAGTATTGTATACGTAAAAATACCTTGGCTTCTGTGGTTCTCTATTAATTAATTATTATCCATAAGCATAAACCGCAAGTTTGTCATTTCACAATCAGATAGGAAAAATTCAGCTTCTTTTACAGAAAAATTTTGGATTGACGTCACTGATTGCCAAGATATTAAGGAGCAGCCTACGTGTTGCTGCCTTGAACCCGTGAGCCTGATTCCGTTTATAATTCGGTGCCCGTTGTTGATTGAACATTGATTGATTGATTGATTTTTGCATTGATTTTGACCAGCAAAACAGACAAGCGTGCGTCACGTTTGACAGGGTCTGTCCTGCAACCTACAGAGTCGAGGTGAGTTACAGTTTTGCTTTTACATCTAATGTGTTTGTTGTCTGGCGCGCATTGCATTGATAGTATTGGTGTAGTCATGGGGGCGGGGCGGGGGCAGGGGGCGGAGGACGGGCCCCTATTGTGGCTGGGAGCGGTTGTGGGATTTGAACAATTCTGTTGAGAAATTTGAGAGAATGCGTTGAATGCGCGAAAAACTCCTTGGCTACTTTTTTCCTGCTCGTTTGAGATTCATTTTACCAGAAATTATTGTCGACGTGCCCCTCGATCCCATCCACTGATTTGCAACGTTTGACATCGATCGTGTGTCAGAATTAGAGGAAATTATGTGGAGAATTTTTGTGGAGAATTTGCCCATCTTTAAGTAGGCGATCGAGTAGGCTAATAATCAGAATGTACGTAAGTAAGTGCCTGACTGACTGAATTTCTTTCAGGTCATGCCAGTTGCGCCGTTTCGATCGTGTCTCTGTCGTGTCGGACCAAATTCCCCAAACGACTGTAGAGACAGTTGCACGGCCACGGTATTGGAACCGATTGACATGACAAACAGTAAGTATGAGAGACACGAACCGCCGAAGAACAGGAAATTACGCGAATTCTAGATTCCATATACTACAATGTCTTTAACCCCTTAACTGTGTATTTAACTGTAGCTCAATGTAAAATGGACGGATATATCCGGGATCCCCAGTTAAGGGGTTAATAGTTTCATTGACAACGAAATCTCTTTCCAAGTCAAAATCAGGGCGAAGATGTCAGTGGATTGGAAAACGTCTGGCATATTATGATCGATCGTGAGCCAATAATAATAATAGGCTAATAATAATAATAATAATAATAATAATAATAATAATAATAATAATAATAATAATAATAAAAGAATATATGATAGGCATTCCTATAGGTCCACTAGGGACCTACCTATCAAAAAGAAAGGAGAAGTTGGTTAGTTATCTTCTAGTGTGAGAAGACATAATCCTATTTCGACGTTTTAACCCCTTAACTGGGTATCCCGGATATATCGGTCCATGTATGTTTGAAATATGTTTGAAAGAAACGCGTTTCTTGAATTCTCGGCGGATAATCATAATAATAATAATAATAATAATAATAATAATAATAATAATAATAATAATAACGTGATTTTAAGTGATTTAGGAGGGTAGGTAGGTTAGCCTATGTGGAAACCCCTATAATTACTCTCAACATTTAATAACCCAGATTTCCTATAGACAACTTTGCAATCCATTTTTGTTTAAAGTTTTAAGCGGTTATTACCTTTTTGCCAAAACTGTCGATCTAGTTGCCAGCACTGTATTTCTAAATATTAACCCCTTAACTGTGTATTTAACTGTAACTCAATGTCAAATGGACGGATATATCCGGGATCCCCAGTCAAGGGGTTAAAACGTCGAAATGGGATTATGTCTTCTCACACTAGAAGATAACTAACCAACTTCTCATTTCTTTTGAAAGGTAGGTCCCTAGTGGACCTATAGGAATGCCTATCATACAGAAGTAGTCTAGCCTATGTCAGAGTTTTGAAGATTAATCATTTAATATTATGAATGCCTCTATCTTCTGTGGCTTTTCGGCGCACTGGTTGTTTAGGCTAGATTCTGCGATTTGTTATTTTATTTATTATTTCATCTGAAATTCTATGAGAGATGTAATTAATTTGAATATCTTCTATCGGAGATGGTTAGATTAAGTAAAAATTAGTGAATGGAATCTTGGTCTCAGTTTGTAACTCTCTGTCTCTATGTCTGTCTGTCTGTCTGTCTGTCTTACTGTCTGTCTGCCTGTCTCTCTCTCGCGTCTTTGTCTGTCTGTCTGTCTGTCTGTCTGTCTGTCTGTCTGTCTCTCTCTCTCTCTCTCTCTCTCTCTCTCTCCAGCTGTAGTTCTGCGTTATATTCATCTAGGTGTTTGCGTAGCTACAACAACAACAAAAACTACTACTACTGGACCAAATGTAAATTATGATAACGTCGTAACATCACCGCCTGATGGCCGTGAGACAGAACCGCCGTCAACATCATTAGAACCTGCGCCAGACAAATCAGCAATGTTCAGCGGCGGTAAAATCGGGGGGATTGTCGCCGGATTGGTCGTGGCAGTCATATTGGCAATTGCAGTCTTTTTGATCTATGCCCATTGCAGGCGTTTCAACGTGAGAAGTTGCCAGTTCTCGTCCCAGGTAGTAGTTGTTAATTGAAATATCGAGCAAAAATCATCATTTTTAATTCACGATGATCTTTCGATTTGAAAAGCGCATGAGTCTTGTTTTATGACGTTCCAGTGTTTTTTTATCCAGACTCTAGGCCTTGGGTGGGGCGGGGGGGCGGCAAATTGACTTGGCCGGAGGGGGAAAGACACAGTTCAATGCAAAATTTCTGTCATTGCTAGGGTTTTTTGGGGGGTGGATTTTTTGGAGGGAGGGGGATTTTTGTGGCTTGGGGTCTCCTCCTCTAACAGACCTGGATACAGCACTGTGACATTCTCTTTCTTCTTCGAGGTTTGAAGAAATTAGCACGGAAAGCGGTTGATCAGGAACAGGTCATATTGTATAATACTGTTGCGTGCTTTAATTTGACGTAAATTTTCGAAACTTTCCAGAGTCTCAGCCTGAGCGACCAACTTTTTGTGGTGATCATTCAGGTCTAGCCGCCCAGTGGCGTCGCTAGTTAGGGGGAGGGGGTGGTGCGATACCAAGACTTTTGGTGTTTATAAACTAAACAAGGAAAAGCTATTCCATTTGTACGAACGAGGAAGACTCAGAGGTCCATGGTGTATTTTTTGGGAGGGGAGTGATACCCAGGGGCGTAGCGACAGAGGGGGTATATCGGTATATATTTATACCCCCCCTAATCAGACTACCTTAAATTTTTAAATGTGTTTTTTAATATTTTCAAAGTTTTTAAAGATTTATACCCTCCACCAATCACACTATCCCTCCCAGTCAAATTTCTGGCGACGCCCCAGGTGATACCATGGCTTAGCTAGTGACGCCTCTAGGAGGTCCATATACGTGTATTTGTCCCCTCGTCTTTATTCACAGTTTCCTCGTGCGAGCAGATGCAGAGCTCGGTGCTGCCAAAGCAGATCTCGGCGCTGCCGAAGCGTCAACGGGTGCTGCTCGTCTATTCGACGGACAACGAAAGCCATCGCAAGGTCATCCGGAGCTTCGCCTCGTTTCTCCACGCCTGCTGCGGCTGCGATGTTCTGTACGACGAATGGAGCCAGATGGACATCGCGCAGACGAACCCGATCGACTGGCTGTCGAAGCAGATGTACGGCGTCAGACAGGTGGTCGTCGTCAACTCGCTGGGCGCCTACGAGCAGCACCGCGGCTGGATCGGACAGAAGCTGTACGTTCCCGTCACGAACCTGCTCCTGCCGGACGTCTTCGTACCGGCGATACGCCAGGTCCAGAGCAAGGTCTTCTCCGGGTGTCCGCAGTTTCGCTGCTTCCACGTCTCCTTTCCGTACACGGACCAGAGGCACGTGCTGGACCTGAGCGGCGGCAAGTGCTACCGGCTGATGGACCACATCGAAGACCTGTTCCTGCACATACACGGCCTGACGAAGTTCGGTCCGAACGGAACGACGTCGGCCGACCAGATCAACGCCGCCAGCTACTATCGGACGGCCAAGGAGGGCATATCGCTGCGCAAGGCCATCGAGGAGGCGACCGAATTCGCACGCGACAATCCGAACTGGTTCCAGGCCTACTACCGTTGTGACGACGACGATGGCGGCGATGTTGCTACCGTCACCACAGGTGTCAGCGACGGTTCGGCGGCGGCGCTGCCAAGAGACGACGTTCACCTGTACGACCGGATTGGAGCCGGATCGCCACCGGTAAACAGCACCGGAACCACCGCCGCGGCGGCAGCGGCGGATGGAAGCGATTCCAGTTCCATCGGGACCGCTTCCGACATGGAATACTTTGCCCCGTCGCCGCAGGGCAGCTGCAGCGGCGACGATGCGGTCGTCAGGTTCAGCGTCTCTCCGGACGCCGGCATCGGCGGGATGGGTCAGACGATCTCCTCCGCCTCCGGCTCGTCCTCGATCATCGCCTCGCCCGCCGAGCCGAAGTTCCTCGTCTTTGCGCCGCTGCCGCCGGAGGACCTGGACGGCGACGACGACACGTCCTCGATCGGGTCGCGTTACGTCGCCACGAAAATCAACGAACTGAACGACCAGTACGACAGCGGGTTGTCGTCGTCGACGCAAAACCTGGCAGAGATTGGCCTTTACAGGACTTAAGATATACCAAGGCCCCATAGACTGCTGCTGCTGCTGCTGCTGTAGTCTGTGAAAATTCGACGACGGGCGCAGGGACGTAATCCTGCCATCAGCATAGGGGGTGGGTGGATGGGTGGGTGGGTGGAGGGGGAGGGTTTAATGTTTTTAAAAGCATACCCACCCATAGATATGTTTAAACTGTCGAGTAATGACCTTTTTTGCGTGTTTTCAGACTTTTAGAACGTTAAGAAGCAATGCACAAAACATTTTGCTGGAGGGGGGGGGTAAATGATACTATGTACCCCTTCGCTAATTATTGAGTGGGACCTCTCCCCTCCCCGTGATCTACGCCCCTGGACGGGCGTCCACTCGATTTCTAAAATCGTGAAGCACTTGAAACTATAGAGCAAAACCAAAATGTCCTCAGACGTGGCCGAACATCAAAACGCCTCAAGGAAAGAAATACAGTATGCGAGGAACTTTACCGATAATCTCTCTCTCTCTCTCTCTCTCTCTCTCTCTCTCTCTCTCTCATCCGCATCTCCGTACGTTTGCTGAATCAAAATTATATTTTACCCCAGCTGTCTCTAGTGCGTTGACGAAGGCCTAAATCTGAATGAAAAAGTGAGGGGCCCAACCCACCCCCCGTATACTTTCCCCATCGCTATGGTGGAATCTAAAAAAGTGGGGGTGGGAGGCTCGAACACAGAGGCTTAACAGAGGTTTGCGCCTATGCTCTAGTGCAGGTTTTGCTAAAGATATAAGTTATAATGTTAAAGAGGCAACACAATTTGGCACCGCGAAATTGATCTCCGCATTAGCGCGACCAACTTTCTACGTGGGTAAATGGAAGCGTGCCCTTTTTTGGCATTTGACTATTATTTATTACAAATTTAAGTTCTGATAACAAAAAATGTGCACTGGCCTTTCTATTTGATTTGTTTGCGAGACACTTTACCTGGAGAGATGGAAACCACTGCGTTGTGTCTTAACCCCTTAACCGTGTATTTAACTGTAACTCAATGCAAAATGGATGGATATATCCGTGAACCCCAGTTAAGGGGTTAAGGATCCTATTGATATGCATGTGATCTTTGGTGGAAACTAGATACTTTCAGGGGCGTAGCGACGGTCTAAATCCAGCTCACGTTCACGTACATCGGTATACAGTATATAGTATATACCCCCAAAATCAGACTACCTTAAAATTTTTAATGTGTTTTTAAGATTTTCAAAGTTTTATAAGATTTATTACCCCTACAATCACATTATACCCCCAATCAAATTCCTGGCTACGCCCCTGGATATTTTCTCCGTCTATAATATCAACTTTTGTAGGATACTAATTACTGATTAAACAGATGAGCAACTACATGTAGCTAGCTTAGTAATCGTTTGAATCCATGCAGTATCTTTGACTGTTGGAGCAATAATAATAACCTAGGCGTTGCTGTTCAATGTTCATTCATCTTGCATAATTAAGCAATCTATGAGTCACGTAGTACATTGACCAGTGCATGCACTTTTACTGTATAGGTTAAACGAGACTACAGCGTAAACCGTAAAGACTACATTGTAAACTGTAAAGCATACGTTAATTGGATCATCCAACTTTTTGATCAACTCGTTGGCATTGGCGTAGCCAAGGGAGTGGGGTGGGTGGGTCAGGGGGGGGGGGTGCGAGCCCCCTATTCTGGCGGGGATCAGTCGTGAGATTTGCACAAAAGCATTTGAGAAATTTTAAACGGGGAGGGGTCAGGTGGACTATTAGAACATAATCGATATCAGGGTTATTTCTAGGATTATCAATTGGGTGCGGGGGTGTCGGTAAATTCTGGGGGTCTCCTGCTAAATAAGTCTGACAAGCAAAACAAGGGAAGGTCATCCCATAGCTGAAATGGGGGGGGGGGGGCGTTGGGGGTGTCGGTCTCAAATTCTGGGGTGTTAGGGAGTGTAAAAATATAAGCCTGATCGATATACACGTGGACGTGAATTTAGCAAGAACTTCTTCTTGACGACGTATCTTGCTTGTTGGCTTTTTCACGAGAAAATATCCCGATGCCCCCCTCTTTTTTCCGGAATCAAAGTTGCGCCACTGCTCTTGACCATTGGCGTAGCCAAGTGGGGCCCGGTAGACCAGACCCCCTCCACCCCCTACTCGTACCGGGACCGGTCGTGAGATTCGCCCAAAAAGGTGATTAGGGGGGGTGAGGTGGGGTAGTATTAAATCGAGGAAAGCGTACAGGGCAGCAGGCGTTAAAGCGTTTCAGACCACTCGACATTTTAATTGCTCAAGACTTTTTGGCCGTGGGGAAAACGTCGCAGTAATATCGTAGTAATGCTCCCTATTCGGAAATGCTGGCTTCGCCACTACTCGTGACCAAGCGTTTTATGAGTAACTTATATCCTATATACATTCCGATGTTTTCTGTAATTATTTGTTATCGTTTAAAGTGCAATTAATTAATCAGAGTGTGCATTTGGGTTAATTCCTGTAATTTTTTTAATAAGACTCAATGTTACGTGTTTATTCTATATTCAATGGAAACTTCTATGAACCTTGTTATTACTTGTTATACTTGTTATTACTTGTTATTACTTGTATAAACATCAGGCGATGCGAATATGTAATAAGTACTACATTACATGAAGATGCCGGTTCGGTCCGGTTTGCGCGAACCATTTGCTAAAACGATTAGCAATAATATTGTAGTTCTGCTTTTTGTCGCGAAAAATCAATGAATTGTCCCAGTGGCTGTACAAGATAAAGTTCCGCGAAATGGTCGTAAGACTTGGGCTTATAAGAGGATGGTCTCGAGAAAAGTATTTCTTCCGTGACAAAAGTAAACCAATTCTAACGTCTAGCAGGGCCGTAGCCAGGAATTTGATTTGGGAGGGTATAAATATTTTGGGCGGGTATAAATCTTAACTATAAACCACATATAACCACATGTAAATCACAAAGAACTTTAAGATAGACTTTTTTTGGGGGGGAGGTATATATACGGATATACCCCCGTCGCTACGCCCCTGACGCCTAGTACAATGTTCCCTATAACTCTTGATGTGCGTGCGTGAAATTTCTCTTGGGAAACAACTTCCCACTTGACTAACTTTTGGGTTTGGGCAATTTTAGTTAATAAATAAGTTCGCGACCATAATAAACCACGTGCCAACTGTTGAAAGGCGCTGATAACCGTTTTCTACTTGCCAGGCATTTTACGGACGACGTTATAATCTTAAAAAATAATATACAACCTCCTATAAACCACTTTAAATCACATTATTATAACTGGTGATGATAATGATGACCCTTTTAAAATCCACCTTAGGGGGAACGTTGGTCTAGTACCATCAAGTACTCAAGTACCATCAAGTACAAGTAACATCAAGCTACCGATTTCTGCTTTACATAGCCCTCTCTAAGAGAATAAATCAGAATACTGAACTCACTAATTAATAATATTGGCGATGCAAGGTATCGAGGCTCGAAGTGTGTGTGTGTGTGTGTGTGTGTGTGTGTGTGTGTGTGTTATTCGAAATCAAGTGAATTAATTCATTATTCAACTGGCAAGAATGAGATAACGCCTTGGAAATGGTCTTAGGACCCCCCCCACCCGCCCCAAAGAATGGTCGGCTATTTAGCCAGAATCAGATATTTACACAGCGTCAATTCACTGGGGGCAGGGCCGGATTAAGGTCCGAGTGGGCCGGGGGGGGGGGTGAGAAAAAAAGGCAGTCGCCTATAGGCCCTACCGAAGATCTCTGACAAGCAAAAAAGGTTTATAGGCGATACCGAAGATCTCTGACAAGCAACAAAGGTTATCTCCTTCGAAATCGTGCTGCAAATCATGCTGACAAGCAAAAAAAGGTTGTCTCGAAAATCGGTGGGCCTATTTTCATGATGGGTCGGGGGCTACAGCCCCCTCAGCCCCCGCCTTAATATGGCCCTGACTGGGGGAGAGAAGATTGGAAGAAACGCTGTGCGGTATCCTCAGTAGGCCTATATTTGTAGGAGAATGGGAAAATTCCTGATCACTTCTTCATGGCTTCACTATAGCTTATTTAACTAGCTTATTAGCGATTAAACATTTAGCATAATGAAGCAGCTAAGCTATCTTGTTCTCCACTGGCGGTATTTTATCCAGACTAAGGTCTTTACGGCATGGAGGGCGCCACAAGCTAAATATTGGGTGGGCCAACATGGCCTGTTTGAAATTGGACAAAACAAGGTCTAGTGCTACAGTAGGCTATAGATATGCAAAAATTCAGAAGAGTGATGAAATGAATTAAAACCACATATTCTTGTGTCCCCGTCTTTGCTGTGTCAAACCGTACTAGAATTGTCAATATATTCTGTCTCAATTTTTTTTCTAGAGCTTTCGAAATGCCACGAAAAATAATGAGCCATTTGAAACGACACTATACAAAGTCTTTCAGAAATATATTCTCTGTAAAATGTCTAAAAATCAATCGAGAGATAAGATGGCGCTTAACTTAAGAGAGCTGGTTTATTCTATTACAGGTTTTATAGACCACAAAAATATTAAAAAATTGCCTACAGTAGGCTATAGGCCTATATATGCAAAAATTCAGAAGTGATGAAACGAATTAAAAGTTTACGGGGCGGGGGTTGACTTGGCTGAAGGGGAACAAACGCAGTTCAACGCAAAAATTTGTGTCAGTGCTGGGATTTGAGGGGGAATT
This sequence comes from Metaphire vulgaris, assembly GCA_018105865.1. NCBI lineage: Eukaryota > Metazoa > Annelida > Clitellata > Crassiclitellata > Megascolecidae > Metaphire > Metaphire vulgaris. The sequence goes on from CM030853.1 coordinate 2,105,631, forward strand.
TTAAGGGGTTTGGGGGGGGGGGTATTCCCTCTAACAGGCCTGGTCAAAACACTGTTCCACTGGTCTGACTCGAATGTCACCCAGGAGAACAGTGACGGTTCCAGGATTTCTTGGTAGGGGGATAAAATGAATTCATAGTAAGTTGGTGGGGGGGGGGTACAAAAAGAGAATGAAAAAATCAATAAACTTTGTCGAAAAGGCTGACAAACGGGAATTGTTTCCTAATTTTACTGCAGTTTTACCCAAAAAATAGGTTGCCAAGCAAAATAAGGTCATCCGCAGTTTTCCCTATATTTTTTACTGGGCTTTTACACAGTGGCGGCTCCACCGGGGGGCAGAGGGGCCCGTGCCCCCTATTGAGTGCCTGGCCCCCCAGTGGCCCCACAGTTGGGACCCTATACTTAATGCTACATACATTAAACAACAACTAGTTGGCCCCCATGATTAAGAGTTGCCACCCCAACGGCCCCCCACTTGCCAAATTCTAGAGCTGCCACTGCTTTTACACAAAAATAAGTTTAACAAACGGAAAAAAGTCCGGAAGTCTGGTGGGGATGAATCTTCACTCATCTCCCACGTGCAGTGTTTATTCTAGGCCTTCTCTGGGGGAATTCTCCCCCCAAAGTTTTAAAATTCCCCCCCAAATTTTTACATGTTGCATGGAGGAGGGAAATTCCCCCCCAAGTGTGAGGACGGGGGGCTTTTATTATTTTGGAGAGGGGAAAATTTTAAGGATGACAATTTTCTTGGTTGCCAATGAATTCGAGAAGGATAACAAATATCAGGGAAGTTGAAAAGTCGAAGTAATAACGTGTTTTGCTTGTCACCACTCACCACATTTCAAAAGGAAGATAACCTTTTTTGCTTGTCAAGGTTGTTTTTGGAGACTCAGACCTTGTCCCCCAAACATTTTTAAATCCACCCCTCCCCCCCAATTCCCAATGTCAAGGTGGCTAGAATAAACACTGTCCCACGTGGAACCGCCACTGTTGCAGAAGAGCGACGAGTAGGTCAAAGGTCATCGTATAATATTAACCCTTATTCAGTAGTGTTAATGACTTTTGCCGGTCGGCCTCAAAAGGCAGACACGATCGCAAGGTATTGCGGCGGTCGGCACTCAGCTTCCAGCTAGGCTGCATCGAATCTTCGGTAGCCATCCGGTCTGGCAGAGGCGGCGGAAGACAATAAAAAGTACCCCGGCCCGTTTACTATATAACGGCAGCGGTCGTTGAGGGTCGAGGTGCCTAACTAACTTACAGTAGATAGCCAAAATGCATTTTCAATTGTGATTTATAACAAAAGAAACGTTTTAAGAAGGTTTTTATCGATTAGGCCCCGTATGCCCACAACTCCCTGCACGCCACTGGGACTGTAAGATGTTTATTCACAAGATGAACTGGCACGGTTTTAAACATTTGCATTCTGCAACACTTTTATTTCATCACATTTGTAAGAAGGCAGTAGTCCATGTGTAATGTAATTGTAAACAAAAATAAAATGTTTTTAATAACACAACGAAAGGGAATACAAAAATCGTGAATATTACAATGAATGGACAAAAACATGGAAAGAGTCAGGCCATTCAGATGTGTTGAAGGTGTCATTGAAAGCACAGGCAGTCAGCAAGAAGATATAAAATCAAGAATAAGGCTCCATACAATAGGATTGGGAAGGATGAAAACTATGGCGAAAAACAACTCGGGGGAGTCCCATAAATCTTGGGGGTGACCATGTCTAGTGTTGAGATTTATACGATTATAGTTTTTCGTAGCATAGTCCTAGTCCTACACTCATCACTATGGAATAATTTGCGCAGATGTTGTATCTGAAGTACTTACAGTTTGTTCAGGGTCTTCGACATTCAGTTTACGACGTTTAACAACAAACTTGTCCATTGTGTCGATGGCGAAGCGCTGTTGTCTGATGAACGATTGAATCAATCCCTGAAGTCGTTAGATTGCTTTCCGCAATTTATGCAAACACGGTGAAGCTCTAACTGATCACTTTCGATCGGGACCCAAATCCAACTGCCATCTCTCGGTGAAACACTCTAACGCCCTCTACTGCTTCCCTGGTGCCCTCTGCTGCCATTTGCCTTTTCGCCCACCGTCTCCCCACTTGGTTCGTCAAAGGGCCTTCCGCCGTCTTTTAATCTAATGTTAACTTATAGACGTACGTTACTGCTGCGTTTGACACCTCGGGTTAAAGGTGTATATGACCCCTGCCTGATCTTATCTGATCTTTCTACTATGAAGCCTTATTGGGCAGTGCATTCCTCCTCCCGCGACAGCAGCTGTGTAATCTAATAAGATTATGACTGCCGTGTTTGACGCCTTCTGGTTAAATGAGAATATGACGTGCCTATCTGATCTTATCTGATCTTGCAACTATAAAGCCCTATTCGGCAGAGCATTCGCCCTCCAGCGACAGCGGCTTTTTTCGAAATTCGAAGTGAGAATTTAACCAAACAATTTAAAGAATCGCAATTCTTCAGTTCTTACTTCCTAAAAAGTACCCCGGCCCGACCTATGGCGGGCCGGGGTACCTTCAAAAGTACCCCGGCCTGGGCCGACGGGGCCGATAGGAGTGCGCCGCCTATGCGGTCTGGCAAAGCGCGCGCGTTCAAAGAAAGCGCGTTCAAAGCGGGCAACCAGTGTTTACCGTAGACGCCGTAACGAACGCTCCATTCTGTCGATGCGTAGACTTTCCACGCCGGAGACGGTTATAGTCTTTGGCGTTTACTGTGTAATGGCCGGCTTTTGCTGTAACTGACGAGAATTATCGTTATAGTATTGTACGCTACATTCGCTCGTAACTACGAGTCCCGAACAGGCTATTTGTCGCAATTTGATCGACGACTGTTATTTTTAAGCCTAAAATAAACAAAAGACATCGATCCCGGTCGGTTCAGCCACTCGGATCGGACAATTATTTAGCGCCTGACTTTTGCTGGTACGAACGGATCGGTAGATATCTGTCTTGAAGGACGATTTCGTGCCATGGAAACTACAAAACGGAAGCCTGTACTAGGCCTACATCTGATCGGGTGGAAGGAGGTCGCGGCAGGAATCTGGATGCTCTTACTGCTGATGGGATTGGCGGATACTTGTCCTGATCAGCCTAACGAGGACATAGCTTGTCCTTTGAACGAATTGGTATTTGGGAAAATTATTGTTATTCGTTGCTTCAAATTATTCGACATTAATTTCTTTTGTTTGCTTTATGGTCTGTTGAAAGTTTAATATATTCTATATTTGTATCGGAATTTCCATCTATGTATAGGATAATTTTTTATTGTCATTTCTCAGTTCCACTGCAGTATGGAAAGTCATTAGAACTAGGCCTACACTAGTATCACAGTTGAGATCTCTGTGTGCAGTTGCATACGTGACAAATGACAGGCCGAAGTTGACGCCTTGTTTGTCAGATCTGATCTTTGTGCAAATAACAGTTACAAGGAAGCCTGTTACACTTGAGCAAGTCAGCAGAAATATCTGTCAGAAAGTTGAAAAATATTAATTAATAAATTGTAGATCAGCTAGAAAACTGGTTACATCAAAGTTATTGACTTAGGCCTAATAGTTTTGAAATTAAATGAGCTTGGAAGGTAGATTGAAGTGCCAGTGTGATGTAGATTGTAGAAGGAATAGATGATTTGTGCATGGAGGATATTTGCTTTTAGTGTGGCCCGCGTTAGGATTTGGGTTAGGATAAATTGATCAGTTAGGTTAGTTAGATCAATCACTTCCTAACCTTGTGATCAGTTATTATGTAATGTAATGTAGCATTTGTATGGCACATCTTATATTTCTACTCAGAGGCACTCCTGGCATTGGAGTCGCCTGGTAAAGTAGTGAGACTTACGGTATTTTCGGCAGCAGTGAGAGCAGTTGCAATATTCGTATTTACTCTCTTTTCTTCAAAATGCAGCAGTATTGTAAGTAGCGTGCTTTGTTAAAACTTGACTCATTTTGACACCAATATAATGCAGCAATGAAGTAAAATTGAGCCTCTTTGACTTGTTAACATGTGATAAGATAACAGGTCTACAATGCTTAGATTTTAGGGCATTTCTCGTGTCATGTACTGTCAAAGGGGCTGTTATTTTCTTTAAAAAATATTTATTATCGTTATTTCTCGTAATGTTAAGAGACTGAATCTGTGCTGCTTGGCTGGTTTACTATTTCTGGATCCCTAGTTACTTCCCTCTCCTCAGGGTCACAACCCTTGGGAGAGGGAAGGGAGAGAGAGAGAGATGAATCAATTATCGCAGCCTTGTTCACTGTTGACTGCTCATGTGTCAAAGGCTTCTTCATAATTGTTATGCAATTTGCATGTTAATTGATCCTAGCATGTACCAGTGTTAGGGGTTCAGTCTATACTGAAGAGTGTAGTACATTCATCCTAAATTTTCTTCTGGCTCTTCATGAATTGTCTAACAGACCCATTGAGACCTGCAGACTATGTAATTCCAAGCCTATATGCTTGCTTGGAAAAGTACGGTGGATCCCACTTAATCGCATACCGCTTAATTGCACAACCCGCATAATCGCATAACAACATAAAAACCCGAACCAGTGTTTTGTGTATCAGACGTCCCGGTTATTCGCATAGCCCTGTTAATCGTATAAGCAAGGCTCGCACGGCACCTATGCAATTAAGCGGGTTTCACTGTATTAGTTGTTAGGGCCTTGCCAATATTTAATTTTTCTGCACTGACTTCAGCAGTGGCATGCCTTGCAGACTTACAACACGTCAGTCTGGCAGCAATGTGTTTTAATAATGCCTAGGCTTGAGTGATACAGCCAGGGACTGTAATTATGCTTATGGGCGGCCCGGATTTTAGATCCCGGATGGTTCTGGGGTTGAAGTTGCCAATTGGTCATCCTTCTCAATTTGTTTTCCTCAATGGCGGCTCCAGGATTTTTTGGCAAGGGGGATGTTGGGTTGGCAACTTCTAAGCACCAGGAGGGGGTGGGGTGGCCAATTAGTTTTCATAAACCTGGACTAGTCTAGTTACTTAGAATGAGTGCACTAAAGTATGGGGGTCGAATGGGGGGGTCAGGCATTCAATGGGACACTACCCCCGGCCCTCCTCTGGTCTTCCTACTTTGCCTGTATTTTTGATGATTTGCTTCTAAATTTTCAACAATTGGTTTGCAGCCTATGTGAGAATTTTATAGTCATTTAAGTTCTCTTTATTGTTGTGATAGCTTCAGATTCTGGCCTTTCAGGTGAAGCGCTAAAGTTCTTTGCTTTAGTCTCTGCTTAATTAACCCCTTAACTGGGGATACCGGATATATCCATCCATTTTACATTGAGTTACAGTTAAATACACGGTTAAGGGGTTAAGCAGTCTCAGCTGGACTTTTCATTAGAAATTTGAAGACACATTTATTTAATATTGGATATGAACTGTGTTAAGCACTCTTGTTGTAGGCCTTAGCCTTGTCTACTGTGCTATATAAATTGTCAATAAATAAAATAAAATAAAATAAAATAATTGATTTAGACATTTTCTGTTCCCGCAATGCCTGTTGTCTCCCGGGAGAAAGCTTTGATCTGCAACCGTTTCATTTTAAGCGCTGAAATCTACATCTAAAGTACCAATTACTCAGAATTATCTATCGTGCATGGGTTTTACCAGTAATTTCTAAATTGCACAGTCGTTGATGGTGATTAAATCCTGCAGGCACTTATTCGCCCAATTCTTTAACTCATAGTGCTTACAGAACACTTGACCTAACAATTGAGCCTAGACTTTTTAGCCTTCTCCTTCTCCTGCATAGCCTGAGAAATGTCAAATTATATTGTAGAGCCTGCTTCACAAAAAAATATTAAAAATTTTGCCACTAGCTGAGTCCTGTAATACTGTAAGATTTCAGTGCCTGTCTGGAAATCATGCATTATTGAATATAGAAACAGTTCATTGGTTTGGTTAAGGTTTTAAGTTTGTACCAAATCTTGAATCTCATGAACACGTAGAAATCTAGTTAACCATGAAACAGAATGGTGATATTTTAAAAAAATGATCACTTTGGTTACCTTTACAGATTTTGAACTTACGATGACTGAACTAGTGATTCGATAATGTAATGTAATGTGATGTAATGTGGAATTTGTATAGCCCCTCTTCTATTTCTACTCAGAGGCGCTCGTGGCATTGGAGGAGTAACTAGTGGTGTGGCAATTAATATATGAAGTAGTCTATTCAAAGTTACCAACAATGGACTGGTAACTTTGGATGGCAGGCTACTATATATTACAAACTGTTAGAATGCTAAAAGGATTAATATTAATAGATACTTTCTGAGTTGGTTTCGAATTAATTTTGAGGCATTGCAGTTTTCTGGCTACATGCAAGTGCCAGAAACACATACCTGGCACTTCACTGTTTGTGCAAGAACTCGAAATTGGGCTCTTTACGACCGCCCATAAGACTGGTTGTAAATAAGCCCAAATAAACAGATAGAAGTTTTTTGGTATTTTCAGCCTGGTCTCAGGTGCTCGTACGTCAAAGGATTGTCACCGCAGCTTCCAGGTATTATTGCAATGCTTCCTAGTTGCTTGGTTTGATTTGGAAGTACAAGTATAACAGTAAAATGGAAGTTTAATTTAAAGCCCGGTGGATGAGAGTTTGTCAAACATGGTATAGCTCACATTATCTCTAATTCTCTTGTAAGCGGTTGAGGATGTTGTTAAGCTTTTGTGCTTGGGGACTTTGGATTCTTGTTATATTAATGATGGACACTCGTAGCAACATGCAATATGTCCGTAGCTCTGTTGAGTGTAATGCAA